>JANVCC010000174.1:127002-137539 GCA_025345505.1 Todiramphus chloris collaris
CTCGTCCTTCCCCTCAGCTGCCCGCCCGGCGCCATTTTGTCGCCTCGGCGCCGCTCGCCGCCGCCCCGCCGAGCGGCCATTTTGTGAAGCGAGCGGGGCGGCCCCTGCAGTACCGCGGGCGCGGCGGCGCTGTGGGGCCGGGCCGTGAGGGGCAGCCCCCGGCCACCGCCTCCTCCTCCCCCTTCCCCTTTGTCAGGTAAACACCCTCCCTGCTCTTCCTTATTTCTCCTTTTTCTTTATCAAGCGTGGTGCCTGAAAACACCGGGTGGAAGCCGCTCGCCTTAGAGTTCGGCCGAAGCAATCCGATCAAGGAGATTAAAGCTTATTCCCCTGGCTGGGCTGTGAGGGAAAGTTTAACCGCGGGGCTGTGTTTATTTTTAGGAGCTATTCTTCCCTCCTCCTTTCAGCTTTTTTTTTTTTTCCCCAGGTGTAAATCCCCGGGGTAAAAAAGCCCCCTTTGAAAAAGGGATAACCTCTGTGCGAAATACCCTTTTTTTTTTTTTTCCTTCCCTTTTTTTTTTTTAACAGGTTCTAATGGACACTTCAGCAAAATAAAGGTGTAACGTAAACCGCTTGAAGCCAGGTCCGAGTAAAAAAAAACCCATTAATTTGTGGGAAATGAGGGCTGTGGGATGCCGCAGTCGCTGCTGAGGCGAGGAAGGAAAGCTGGGAATAGAAAACATCAAAGCCCCGTGTGCAGGCAGGTGCTGTACGTCTATTTTCAGACATAGGGTGGGTTGGGGTTTTTTTTTTGGGGTTATTCCCCCCCCCCCCCTTCTTTGTTTGTTTGGTTTTTTTTTTCTTCCTTTCTTAACCCAGCAGCCTGGAAACGCACTTGCGTAACTGGATGCATTGATCTCACCTCATGGTATGGAAAACAGCGTCTGTAAAAGAGAAGCCGTGGCAGGGGGTGTTTCAGTTGTACAGGGGAAAGAAAAAAAAAGAAAGAAAAAAAGATTATTCGAATATTGCACTCCAGTTTTTATATATCCTACCTGTGCTGCGTGATGAAGCTGGAGGAATGCAAGGCTTGGGCAGCTCCCAGAACAGTCCCTGCTGCTTTTCCCTGCGTCTCCCTTATCCAGGATCAGACCACTTTTCATTTAACAAATGTTTTTTTCATTGAACACGTTAAGCTTTCAGGTTGCGTGAAAGAGGGGACTCTGTGGGGAAGGACAATGCTGCAGCGAGCTGGCTGGGATACGGTTGCAATTAACCCAAGTCAACCAAAACCCCATTTTTCCTCTAGCTCTCTCAGTCCCATTTGAAAAACAACCAACCAGCCCCAAAACACGAGCAGGACTAAACCTCCCACCCTCCTCCCAGTGCCTTTTCCAGCCAGCAAGGCCCCACTCAGCTGCTTTGGCCTCAGTTTCCCCTCCTGCAGCGTTTCCCGGCACCTTGGAGACGGTGATGGCAGAGCGAAGGCACGCGAGGAATCCGGCTCATCTCTCCCGCTCTGCTTTCCACATTTCTCATGGCTGACTGGGGGGGATGCCGGGGAAAGGCTCTTTCCAGCCCATTGCCCTTTACGGCCTCGCCTTCCTCGCCAAAATCTTTGGTTCGCACGCGAAACCTGCAAAAAGGGATTTGTTTGTCATGAAGCAACACTTCGAACAGTGATTTTAAAATCCTACAGCCGTGCCTGGCAGCTCCTCCTTTAATTTAAAAGCCCTTTTTAGAGGTAACCTTTGGGTGTTGTTTGCTTGTCTGCTTTTATTTATGGGACACACCGTTGTATTCCTGGGCTCGCAGCGGGTACGGGATTGGATCCCTTCGCTGGGAAAGCCCGGGGATATTTTATCCCCGAGCCGCACCCAGGCTGAAGTGAAGAAATATTTGCATTTGCTTCTCCTTGGAGGGCAGCCAGGTCCCTCCTGCTCTCCTTGGCCTGCCAAGAGGGATTGCAAGAAGAGAAGGGCTTATTGCAGCAGCCGGGGGAAGGGCAGGGCCCGGCCCCTGCGGTTGGAGGCGGACGATCCTCCCTGCCCCTTTTGCACCGCCGCTGGAATAAGCCAAGAAACGCCTCGACCGGGTTTTACATCTCAGGGTGGGGGGCTCTGTGAGGCTTTGAGGGGCTCACGGGGCAGAGTAGAGCTTTGTCTTGCTCCCGGCACGATGCGCGTTCCATTTATTTTTGCGAGCAGACGTGGGCGCTCGTGGAACGGGGGCGAGGAGCCTGAGGACGCGCTGAGCTGGCTCGGCAGCAGGATGGGAACCCGTGGCCTCGGCCCTGCAAAATCTCCTCCGTGCTGCTTGGCCGATGCTGGGAGTTCCTCGAGGTGTTCCCCGAGGAGAACACAGGGCTGTGCTTTTCAGGCTGAGCTCCCCGTGCCACAGCTTGTAACGCTTCTCCCCTTATCCAAGAAAATGGCTTCAACCAATCATTTATCCTCCTGCCTCCACGTCCGTCCATCCCTGTCCCTCATCATCCTCTCCTCTGGGAAAAATACCCCAAACCTGACCCCTTCCACCTCCCTTCACCGTGCCGCTGAACCCACCGGCCCTTCTCCATGCCACCAAACCCACCGACCCTTCTCCACGCCCTCCAGCGCCTTCTCTGAAGCTCCATGTGGATAACAAGCCTTGCCCTGCCCACCTCCAGAGGGGTGCCACCGCGAGCTGAGCACCCAAGGGTGCTGCACGGAGCCTGAAAGCCACCGTGCGATGCGGCAACGCACCCAAAACGCCGCCCGGCCTCGGCATCTCCATCCTCCCCAAAACCCTCGCTTGGGAAAAACACCTGTGTTGCTAAAAAAACCCACCAAACCAAGCAGCCCTTTGCCCTCTGGGCCTTGCCCTCCCCGCTCCCTTTGTCCACTGCCAACTCTGCCCACGACTTTTTACTGCTTCAGCATCATTTTGGGGGCCTGGTTTTTTTCCTCGCAGGGCAAGAGGATTTGGAAAGCAAGAGCTGAACTGGAGCATGGGACTTCCCCAGGGTGGGATATAGGGGGGTCCCCAACGCCACCTACTTCCGTGCCAGGGACAAACCACAACTATACATTAACATCCTATTTATAAACGCATTTATAGCCAGTAGGACCTGATCGATGGGCCGCAGACGCACATGAACCAGCCCTGAGTAATCGGCTTTGTAGATGGGGCAGGAAGTAGTTGTGGGGTTGGTGTGATTAATTAACCAGCCCTCCGGACCCCGGCGCATACATTAACCATACATTAACCCTTTCATTTATAAATACAGCACGTGCTGGAGAGCCATTGTACAACGCGACCTAGCAGCCTACAGCTGCTGCTTGGGTTGTTGGGGTTTTGTTTTGTTGTGGGTTTTTGGTTTTTTTTTTTAGCAGCAGCTCCTTTTTTTCACCAGGAAAGCAGCAAACATCATCTCAGTTGCTATTTTCTGCTCTCCAGTTGTGGCTTTCTTAAGTGCTTACAGGTAGAAAAGAAAAGAAACCCCTTCTTTCCGCTGTCCGGTTCGCAACGCCCGTGCAAAACACAACCGCTGAGCGCTGTCGACATCGGTCACGGAGAGAAACGGGCCAATTTCTCCTGGTTTGGGGCTTGGGTTGAGAGAAGATCAAAAAGCTCCCGATGGCAGAGCGATAGGATCTTGGACAACCTGCAAAACCAGCGCTGTCGGGCTCTCCCGCTGCAGGCACAGGAAAGAGCTGGTAGCTGGTTTTCCTGCTGCTGCAGGAATCTGTGCTCGGGATGCCCTCTGCCGGCTCCTGCGCTTGGGCGAGACGGAGCCCAGACAACGCAGGCAAGAAAAAGAAGCCCCAAACACCTTTTCAACACCCAAATCCCAAGCCCAGCCCCCAGAAATGACCCTCTGCTCTCCCCCCTGGGGTGACAGCAAATCACTGCCCCCCAAAATCGGCCGCGTTACCGCCCTGAGCGACCTGACTTGTGCCTGTAAAATATAAAAAGTAGCTTTTTTGGTTTACTTTTCTGCCTTATTTTGATGTATTTCATGTCTTTGGAACACAGGGCGGATGAAAGAAACAAGGGGTTTTCAACTTTGGGGGGGTTTATTTAACTGTGAGTAACTAAATCACCACCTGCTGCCAGTGTCACCGCAGAGAGAAACATTTGACACCCCAGAGACCCTCGAGAAGAAAGAAAATAGAAAACAAAACAAAAAAACACCTAAGGAAACCAAACTGGCTTCAGAAAAGGAGTTTAAAATAAAAAAAAAAAAAAAAAAAAGAGATAAATGAACAAAACCTCATCTCCTCCACCACCGCTGCTCTGCCAGGGATTCCTGTGTTTGTAACCAGTGCAGCTCCGCACCGGGAAGCTGCAACCTGTGCTTCTCTGGCCAGCCCAGCAGGTCGGGGCCCGGGGTTCATTTTGGTGACAAAAGCACCGATCCTGCAGCTATCCGAGGGTGCGAAGAGCACCCAGGGCTGACCGCGGGGTGCATCCCGGCGGGTGCACCCCCATTTTGGTGTCCAGTGCTGGAAGATGGAGGTCAAGCCGCGGAGTTCTAGCAGGACGACTCGTTTCGCCGGCGGACGTGGCAGGATTTGCAGAGGAGGTGGTTGTCTAGGGGGTAGCACCCGCTCTCTGTTGGCTCTGGTGACAGGGGCATCGCACAGCTCTGGAGGTGAGAGAGAAGGCAGCGGCTATGGTTTAGAATCACAGACTGGTTTGGGTGGGGAGGGACCTTCAAAGCTCTTCTGGTCCAAGCCCCTGCAGGGAGCAGGGCCATCTGCAGCTAGAGCAGGGTGCTCAGAGCCCCGGGCAACCTCCCCTGCAATGGTGCCAGGGATGGGGCAGCCACCACCTCTCTGGGCAGCCTGGCACAGGCTCTCCCCACCCTCACCATCACCAATTCTCTCCCTTCTCCCCAGTCTGAATCTCCCTCTTTTAGTTCAAACCATCCCCCCTTGTCCTGTCCCAACAGGCCCTGCTCAAACCTGTCCCCATCTTTCTGCCAGGCCCCTCCAAGTCCTGAAGGTCTCCCCTTGGGGAGCCTTCTCCTCTGCAGGCTGAACCCCCCCAGCTCTCCCAGCCTGGCTCCCAGCAGAGGGGTTCCAGCCCTCCCAGCATTGCTGGGGCTCCTCTGGCCCCGCTCCCCCAGGTCCCTGTCTCTGCTGTGCTGAGCACTCCCGAGCTGCCCCAGCACTGCAGGGGGGTCTCTCTCTCTGCCCAGACCCTGGGAGCAGAGGGGCAGGATCCCCCCTCCCCTGCTGCCCACGCTGCTGGGGTGCAGCCCAGTTTAGGGGTCCCCAAGCCACATTTTATCCCACGTTACCTGAAAAACCCACCAGCGCTCAGAAAAGCAACAAACTACATCAAAAGCAGGAAGAGCTGAAGCTCCCCTGGCCAGACACATTGTCCTTTTTTCCAGATTTATTATTCCCCTCCCCATCTCTTCCAAGATAAACTGATGGCTGAAAAAATACACACCCTCTGGGTGCTGTGAGCCCCCCGGCCACGCTCTGCCAAGGCTCAGTGCCAAACCCCTCATTTTTGGGGGGTCCCACCCCTCAGGCCCGTACCTCGCAGCGGTAGCAGCTCTCGTGGAAGCTGCGTCCCAGGCACTCGATCTTGTAGGTGTCCTCGTCCTCGCGGGGCACGATGGGCTGCTGGCAGGCACCGCAGACCACGGCGTATTTCCTGACGGGAGCAGACGGCAGCGGTGTGAACCTTGGAGGGGGCGACAGCCACGAGCCAAACTCCCCCTGTGCCCCGCTTCACAGAATCACATTGTTACTGAGGCTGGAAAAGCCCTCTGAGATCACCGAGTCCAGCCTGTGACCCAACACCGCTGCATGGGCCAGACCATGGCACTCAGTGCCACAGCCAGTCTCTCCTTAAACACATCCAGGGATGGCAGCTCCACCAGCTCCCCAGGCAGCCCATTCCCATGGCTGATCACCCTCTGTCAGGCAGTGCTTCCTGATATCCAACCCAAACCTGCCCTGGCACAGCTCCAGGCCATGCCCTCTCCTCCTGTCACCGGCTGCCTGGGAGAAGAGCCCGACCCCCCCCCTGCCTACACCCTCCCTTCAGGGAGCTGGAGAGAGACAGGGTCCCCCCTGAGTCTCCTCTGCTCCAGGCTGAGCAACCCCAGCTCCCCCAGCCTCTCCTCAGAAGCCTTTCCCTCCAGTCCCTTCCCAGCCCCGCTCCAGTGCCTCAGCATCCTCCTGGCAGCGAGGGGCCCAGAGCTGTGCACGGGACCACGACATGGCAGCTGCCACCCCGTTTCCACACCCCCTGACCTGTAGAAGTCATCCACGCAGTACACCTCGTCCCGCTCGCCCACGGCGAAGCTCTCGGCGCCGATGGCCCGGCCGCAGGCGGCACAGGAGAAGCAGCCGGGGTGGTAGCCCTTGCCCAGGGCACGGACGATCCTCTCCGCGATCAGCCCCCGGCACTTGGCACACTTCTCCAGCGTGGCCTGGGGAGGGTAGAGACACAGACACACACAGTGAGCCACCATCTCCCCCGCCACGGGACCGCATCTCCTACCACCCACCCAAGGGTGCCGGCCGTCCCCCGGGGAACGAGGGGTAGGTACCTGGTAGCAGGAGTCGCACGTGGGACGCCCGTCCCTTTGGTAGTAGCGCTGGCCGGCCAGGAGCCGCTGGCAGGTCCGGCAGGTGAAGCAGCCGGCGTGGTACTGCTTCCGCATCGCCTCCACCGCCGGCTCCCGCCGCCCCAGCGCTTTGTGGCAGAAGGCGCAGACGTCTGCGGGAAGGAGGGGGAGAGCGGGGTCAGCGCTGCCTGCCTCAGTTTCCCCCGTCAGCTAAATCAGCGCCCACTCCTGCTGCGGAGAGAAACATTTAAGTGAAACCCCAGGGATGCTCAAGAAGAAAGAATAAAAAAAAAAAAACACCCAAGGAAACCAAACCGGCCTCGGAAAGGAGGCTGAAAAAAGAAATAAGCGAATGAAACCTCAGCTCCTCCAGCACCACTTTTTCTGTCCGTAACCAGCACGGATCCACACTGGGACGCTGCAGCCCGTGCTTTCCGCTGCGGGTCGGGGTCCTGGGTACGCTTTGGTGATGAAAGCACCGGTCCCACACTGTGCAGCTGGGTCCCCCTCCTTACCTCTGGAGCTGTCCCGCTCCGGGTACCCGTTCGCATCCTGCCACTGCTCTGTGCTCGCTGGCTCCTGGCTACACCGGGGCGGCCTCAGTTTGGCAGGGAAGGAGGAAGGGGCCTGGCGAGCGGGGAAAACAAAGGTGTGGTAGGAAAACATTTATACCTTTGCAGGTGGGGAAACTGAGGCACTGAGCGTGAGGGGATCACACCCCAGGCTTCTCACCTGGAGGGTGGTGGGTGCTGCCAGGTCAAGCTGCTGCAGCGCTGGCCCCAGCGCCTCCGCTGACAAGGGCTGGGGTGCTTCGGAGAGGACGAGGACCGGCGGGGATGAAGGCACGGGAGCTGCTGGGTGGGTTTCTGTGGCACAAGCCAGACAGGGCAGGTTTGGGTGGGGGGCAATAACATCCGATGATGCCCCCTCGTAATAACTCCCCGACAGCTTCGGGGCTGTGCTCACCGACCTGCCCCAAAAGCAAACGCCATCCCGGCCGGAGCGGGCAAACAGCACCGATAAGCGCCCGGCGATGGAGAGCAAACAGCCCTGCCCCGCAGCCGGATCCATCCCGGGGTGGGTACAGGGACTCGGGGAATAATCCTCCTCCCACCCCCCCCCAAAAAACCCTGCATCCCCTCCTGGCTGCACACACATCCTTTAGCAAAGCATCTCCGCAGCGTCCTCAGCACCATCATCATCCTCCCCCTCTCCCAGCACCGCTCGCAGCCCCCGCAGCCCCCCCTCACCTCCGTTGGGCACCCGGAGCAGCGGGGTCCGGGGGCGCTGGGTGCCGGGGACCTCGGCACCTCCCGCCCTCGGCTCCTTTTGGGTGCTTTCCTTGGCAGCCGCCCCCCTGCGCGGGGGCACCAGGGTGATGAATACGGACGAAGCGATCCTCTTCTCCGCTTTCCCTGGCAGCATCGCCTGCACCACGGAAGGGCCGGACCTTGGGTCGATTTTGAGGAGAAGAAAAGGAAAAGGGTAGAACAAAACCCACGGGCGCACCGGCAGCTCCTGCAGCCGCGCTGCCCTTCGGCTCCAACCCGCCTCCCTCCTCACCCTCCCGGAAAGGGAGAAGGAACCAGCGTGCCCAGCCCAGTCACGGCAATAAATGACCTCGGGGCACCTGGGAGGACAGAGGGTAAGGGTCTGGGCAGAGCAGCAGCTGAAATCGATGGGTTTTGTGCCTCTGTGGCTGAACCCCACCCTTTTGGAGGAATTTTAACCTCCTTTATCTCCTCTTCTGGCCCCCACCTGGGATTATCTCCCTGCGGGCAGCAGGAAAAACCCACCTTTCCTCTTAAAAACGAGGTCACAACAGGATCTGCTTTCACAACCCTTTTTTTTTTGGGGTGTTTCTAGGTCCCCATTCCCTCCCCCCTTACCCCTGTTTTCTCCCAGCTTGGGTTATCCCCCTCCACAGCTTTTATTTTTGCAGATGGGGAAACTGAGGCACGATACCAAGAGCCGCTGCAGCCCCGTCACCAAAGCAGCACCCGAGCAGCATGGGCAGGATGCGGCCGGTCCCGATAAACCCCGCTCGGGAAGGAAAAGGGCTGTTTATTCAGCTTCCCAACGGGAAAAGCAGCCGGGGCGAAGCTTCCCCTTCCCAAACGGGATGGTTTGGTCGGGGGGAGGCGGGGGGAGCCCCGAGGCTGTTCCAGCGAAGCGGAGTTCATGGGATTCATCCCCAAAAATGAACTGCTGGAATTGAAAGTACCTGTGTGATGAGTTGCCCAGTCTCATACCCTGGTGCCAGGCGACTCAGCTCCCCCGAAATCCGGCTCAAGGACATCAGCACATCCTTTTGGGGGGCGACCGGTGCCCCCACGCCGGGGGGAAAGCTTCGGGCCGTGCGCGGCGGTGACTTCAGCCTCTGACTCAAGCAGGGGAAGGGATTAAAGAGAGGAAAAAAAAAAAAAAAAGAAAAATCCCTGAGTGGCTTCAGCTCCCTCTTTTCCCTCCCTCCCTGCCGGCGAAACCCCAAACGGGCTCCGGCGCTGGCAGCCTTCGCCCGGCCGCTCAAATCCTCGCCCGCCGGAGCCACCGCTTTTCCTCCTCCTGCAGAAAATAGAGGGGAGAAAAAAAAGTAACAATCATAAAGAGAAAAAAAAAAAAACCAACAAAGAAGAAAACCACCCAAAAAGAGACAAAAAAACCCAAAAACCCCAACAAAACCTCTCCGGGGCTAATGGGAACCATGTGCTCGTCGCATTCCTCTTTGTGCCGGGGCTGACGGGATCCCGGCGGCCCCATCGCGGCACCCCCCGATCCCCCACCCCGAGTCGGGGCCGTCGGGGCGGTCGGGGCTTGAGGAGGTGAATTAATGGGGGGGTGTGGGGGTGTCCCTTCTTTTTGGGGTGTCTCCCCCCACGCAGCTCGGGAAGCCATGTTGGTGAAGGGCCCCTGGTTTCCCGGGAGCGTTGCCCCCCAAAACCTGATGGGGTGCGAACCCAGGTGGGACCGACGGGGATGAGGTCCCTTACGGGGCACCCCACATGACTGGCACCCCGTGCCAACTGGGATGGGACGTGACCCTCCTGCAACTGCCCCGTGTCCCCCCTGCCCCCCAGCTCCATCCCCTGCCCTGGGCACCCCAAGGAGAGGACTCTGGGGTGCCCCAAGGAGAAGGGACGGGGTGGAGAGGACGCAGCCCGCGGTGTCCCCAGGGTGGCCTCGTCGTCCCCTTGGCCCTTACCTGCGGGGTGACCTTGCAGCCCCCCCGCACCCCCCTGGCACCCCGGGTAGCCCCGCAGACCCCGTCCCCTTCCGGGGGGTTCCCTGTCCCCTGACCCCACCGCGTCCCCCCCCCCCCTCCCTGGGGGTCCCCAATCCCATACCCGGGGGGTCCCCCGTCCCCCACCTCGGGCTGGCTCTGGGTCCCCTTGTCCCACCCTTGCCCCATTGCCCGGGGGGGTCCCGTGTCCCGTCTGGGGGGGGGGGGTCCCCTGTCCCCTCCTTGGGGGTGACCCCCCCCCAACCCCACACCCGGGGTGTCCCCTACCTGGGGGGTCTCATTTGAAAGGGGCAGAGCTCCCCTGCCCGGGGGGTGGGGGTTCCACTGCCGGGGGTGCCCCTGTGGGTGCCCCCGCCCCTACCTGCGCTGCCGCTCCGGGTCCCTCCGTGCGCTCCGCGGGCGCGCCCAGCCCGGCACGGCGGGGGCAGGGGGGGCAGAGCCGCCCGGCATCACCGCCCCTTCCTCCCTCCTCCTCCTCCTTCCTTCCTCCTCCCCCCTGCCTGCCCCACGGCCTCGGGCATGGAGGGGAAGGGAGGCAGGTGTCCCGGCACCCTGGGGTGCCCCACAGGTGACCCCTGGCCCCCCGGGTGCCCCCCTGTGCTCCGGGGTGCCCCGTGTGCCCACCTCCCACCAGACTGTCCCACGGGCATCGCCCTCCCCGACTGCTTCAGGCACCCCCAGGGTGCCCCATGTGCCACCCCTGCAGCCCCAGCACACCTTGTGTGTCACATGTACCCTCCATACAGCCCTACACAGCCCCTGTGCCCCATACACCCCTATAGAGC
>JANVCC010000174.1:180177-195537 GCA_025345505.1 Todiramphus chloris collaris
GCCCCAGCCCCGGCCCGCCGGCTACGGGGTGGCGGCCTCCGCCCGCCGCTCAGCGCTCCATGGCCGCGCCGGGGCCGTCCCCGCGGCGGGCGCGGAGGAGAAGGGAGCGGAACGGGGCCCGCACTCGTGACGGGCACCGAGCTCCGCCAGGAACTGAGGTCAGGAGGGAGGGAAGGAGGGGAAGGGAAGGGAAGGGAGCTGCCCGCCCCCGGCACCCGGCGCCGGAACCGCCCCGCCGGCAGCAGCCGCCTCCCGGCCCCAATGGCGCCCGGCGGGGAGGGGAAGGGAAGGGAATGGCGGGGGGGTCTCACGGCCCTGAGCTCGCTGAGGGGGGGACGGGGACGGGGGGAGATGGCGCTGGGTCTCTCGTGACCCCGCCGAGGGGACTGTTGGCCCAGCGAGGGGACAGGGTGCTGGGGCAGGAGGGGTAAGGGAGATGGCGGCAGGTCCCGCACAGCCCCGGGATGGGTGAGGAGGGGACAGGGGGACGTGCAGGGGAGGAGGGCACACGGTGCTGGGCCCGTCGTTGCCCTGGCTTCGTTGGGGGCAGTTGGCGTTGGGTCCCTCATGACCCAGCGCCCAGGGCGCGGCAAGGGAAGGGGCAGGAGGAGAGGTGGTGCTGGGCCCCCTTGGGGTCCTGGCAGGGGCTGGCCTCAGGAACAGATACGGTGAAATGGAGAGGGGTGTGAGTTTCACATGGCACCCACCACCCAGGGCTCCAGCAACTCCGAGAGGAACACGGGATCCACGTCTGCTAAGGTTCACGTGCCTGGCACCTTGGAGTCAGAAAGGGGTCAGAGCAGCATTGTTCCAGCACAAACTTCCTAAAATCCTAAACCAAAATAAAAACCCCACTCAACATCACCAGACAGAGCCAGGAGCGGGTACAGAGGCTTCACAGAGTGGGAGTTGAAGATAAATAAATAACATTAACCCAAAGCCCTTCTCCTGAGATGGAGCTGAGAGGTCCCAGTGCCGGGGCTGTCCCTCAGGGCTGGCTTGCAACATTCCACACCAAGAACTAAAACTGGAACTGAAAGTAAAAGCAATTAAAAAAGGCAAAAGCGGCAGAGCCTTTGCAGGGAGTGCGTTGTTCCCAGCACCATTCCCACCCCTTCCTCCGCCGTTCCCACCCCTTCCTCCATAAATCATCGAGGGAAGGGCTGAGCAAGGACTGGGATGGAGAAAACACGCCAGGCCCAGGCTGCCCTTGAAGGAATGGCCCAGCCAGTTTAACAGCTTTAGAAACTGGGAGAAACGCCCAGGGAAGGGAAGAGCGCACACCTCGTTAGTGCTTGGGTTAGAAACAAGCCAAACCATAACAACATTCCTCTTCTTTTCTCAGCTCCCCACCAGTGACTGGAGAAGTAGAAGGGTTGTGTTGAGGGAAATCCCAACGAGGACTGGACGTCGTCTCAGCACCTGGGGAAGAAGATGAACCTCTCCTGCTGAACTGGGGGAAGAGGGAAGGGCAGCAACGCCACGAAAACACATGCCCAGCTACTTAGTGGCAGTGCCAAGTGTGAAACATCCCAACTCTGATCCCTCAAAAGGCCCTGGAGATACCAGCAAGCAGCTCAAGTCAGCCCCTGTTAAAGCAGCTCAACAGATCCAACTCCCCCGTTTCTTCTTTAGTGGTGAATTTGAGGATTTAGAGGCGGTTTGCATTCTGTGTTGCTCTGAGAGCACTTGACACAGCCCATACACCTGGGTGATCCCACGGGACCCCAGACTTCCTGGTTTCCTGCACATTTCCTGGATGTTTTGAATGCCCCAACTAAATTGAACGAATTGGTTATAATCCCTTAAAGCACCCACCACACAATTAGGGATTTATATGGAAAATTCCCCACTTCCCAGCATCTAAAGACAGCTCCTGTTCTCCCTGCACTAGCTTGGGAGGAACCACCCTGCTCCTGCCACAATAATCTGCTGCCTAGCCCCTTCCTAAGAGACTTAACTCTTTGCTGGGTATTTACAGCCTGAAGTTGGCATGGAGAACATCACGCAGAGAGAGAGGAGCCACCAGGAGCCTCTCACAAGTGGAAGGGCAGGGTGAGTCACTGAGGTGTCTCATCTCCTGCAGCAAGGCCCCGACACGCCGTCCTCCTGAGGCACGCACCTTATCGTGCAGCACAGCTGCAGGGCCCTGCGGTGCTGCCAGGGATCCAGAGGGAAATTCAAGAGGCATAAGAAGCACTTCAGGAGGTACCACTATAGGCAGGAAAAGATTGAGTATTGGGCAAAACCACAGAAGAAAACCCAAGCTCATCAGGAGCCCTGCCTCTCCCAGGCAGCTCGCAGCGCTGTGAGCACACCTCTGTTTTCACAACTGGGCACGAGTGCTCTGGCTTTAAAACTCTTCCCCTTTTCATTTGTTAACTGAGAAGGAGACCCTCGTGTGGCAGCTGCTGCTGTGAGGGACTTCAGCCACCAACCACCACTCACACCCTTGTCTGCGTGACTGGATGCTCCTGTTGGCACTGGTGACAGCACCCTGGCATTAGCGAGCTTGGCTGGCAGAGATGATTATGTCATAGCAGAGCAATCACGCTTCCGAGGGGGTCCTTCTCCCTCTGTGTACTCCTGAGGAAAGAAGAAGTAGAGCAGATGGTTGATGTAAGGCCAGAGGATTTCCCAGATCCCGTTCTGGTGACAAACCTGCCCCAAAAGTGGTTCACTTGGCACGTGTGAAAGCCCTCAGAGAATCGAGGATTTCAGCGAGCGGTGCTGCAGACTTTCTGAGGGATGGCTCAGCCACGTTTCTCCTGTTGACCATCTCCAGGCTGTCCTGGGGCAGGCAGTGGAATGATGCAACACTCAGCTCTCCACACCCAGCTCCTGCAGCCTCTGCACCCACGTAACTACTGAAAAAACTCCCTTCCTTTGTCATTTTTAAACTCTAGACCTCTGGAGAAGTCCCTTCTCCTACTCTTAAAGCATCCATGAAAGATAGCCAAGGAAATCACACCATTAAGCTTGACAAGCCCTCCTAATTAGTACCCACCTTAATGACAGGAACACAGCTACAGTAGTGACACCAGCATCACGTGTAGAGCTCTGAACACATGAGGAGGAACCACTGTCACAGCCACTGATTCATCACCCTTTGCATTTTTGAGCGTCTCTTGCTCAGCTGGTACCAACACTGCCTGCTCTGGATATCCGAGGTGGAAAATGGTCCAAAACTCAGCGCCTGTCTCGAGGAAAAGGGAGTTTTCAAGGAAAAATTAAATTAAAAGGAAATGAAAAAGGAACAACAGCTCCATGAGACAAATGCTGCTGCAGACAGCACCACGAGGCTCACAGGAGGAAGATCCTCTACTCCCACTTCCCAAAACCTCTTCTAAGACACCACACCAAGAGAACAGCACTTAAAAAAAGGTTATTTCTAACTAAACTCTCATGAGCTTTCCAGGGATATAAATGTTTGGGTTTTTTGCTTCCAGCTCCAGAAAAACAAACTCAACAACCTCCTAGTCTGGCTGGAGATGAGATTATTTACAGAGGAGACATGAGGAAGTCCCTCTTTCATTCTTCCAGCAGACAGTGCTGGGGCCAAGTGCTACGTTTGGTTTATCGTAACGCTCTGCCACTTCCAAGTCTTGCCTGAAGGATTCAACAACCCTGTAGTAATACATTAATTACTCCTGCCTGTTTTCAGGCGCTGTCAACCAGAATCATTTCATCCCCAGATTTCCACTCGTTGTGTTCAAAATGGCAACGAAATGTTAAAGAAATTCTATTGGCTTTGGGAAAAAAAGCCAGAGAAGGATTTGGGTGCAGAGCCGGGGACCTCAGAAATAGAGACAGACCAACCAAGCAACATTATGATAAAGTGTTTATTCATTTTTTTAAATATCAAATTGGTTTTTTTTACACATCAATTTTGTTGATAAACAGTCCCCCAATATTAAAAAAAAAAAGAAAGAAAAGAAAAGAAAAACAAAAGAATCAAGTGTGTATTACTTTGGGCAGAACCACATCCCGCTCTCTGATGACCCAACCACTCCTCCCTTCAGCCGCCTGCGAGGACAAGCGCAGCATGGTCAGCCCAGAAGAGTAAATGACACAAATGCAACCAGCTTTAGGATTCCTGAGTATTGATTCCCTCAAGTTCCTCACGCGAGTCTGTAAAACTCTGAAGCTTAAAAGCGTCAGTCAAAGAGAAACCCGAACCGCTGGGCGTTTGGGTCACGGCCTCGGCCTCGTCTACGCAGCGCAGGAAGAAATCACTTGAACGCTTCAGAAGGGAATGATGTACACAAAACCCACCCCGCTTCCCAGGCTGACTTCTGAGAAAGGTGGGCAAAAATACCTCTCGAATTCTCCTCTTGGAATTCCCGTTAGAGTTCTGGGGAGCCATCTGGCAAGAAGTCCAAGTCTGGTGAAGAAACCTCTAGGATCTGTTCTTCCTTTTCTGTGTAAATGGCATCGTGTTTTTAAAGAAAACTTATCTGGAAGTTAAGCATTCAGCAAGTACTCTGAGATATTGCTACTTTTGAGGGAAGGAGCTGGCAAGAGGGAGAGACAAAGACAGAAGGAAGGGAACGTATCTCAGAGGTACCAGGTTAACAGTCGTGAAGACCAAGTCTCTACATAGGAAGTTGAACAGACAGGAAGTTGAATGTACGAAGCACCAAGGCAGAGATTGTCACGGCAACGCAGAGGAGCTCAGCTCTGTCCAGCAGCAGGCCAGCGTGCCGGGTACTGTCACCTGCACACGTCTCCCCCTCTTGTCACAATTCTCTGTGCCCAGAAACTTCAAGATGTTGCCGTTTCACTAAATAAACTCACGCAGAGCCTCGTGTGCAGAAACAGCAAGAGGCAAAGTGAATTCCTTCAGCATCTTTAAGGAAAGGAACAGATCCCAGAAACCAAGAGCCGAGGCACCTGCCCGCAGTGTCTCCAGGCAACACACAGAAACAAGCTCTAGAGACTCACAAAGGTCCTCCCAGGCGCTGGCATCTTTACGAAGCAGCTTCTGAGTGTTGCTTTATTCTCTGTAAACTTCTCATAGCGAAATCATTTTCCTAAGGTGAGGTGACATTAGTACCTTGGAGCAGCGATGAACGAGGAGGGGGAAGAGAAGAGAGTGAAGAGCCTTATTTTAGGCCAGGGTAGATGGCTCCTTGGGAACCTGAAGAGTTTTTTGGCATTGAGTGTATCCCCTGCTCTGGGCAGCAAGCTGCTGCAGTCTGCCACCCCTGCTTCCACCAGTGCTTGTGGGCCAGGTCAGCACAGAGACCGGTGAAGGGACTGCAAAAGCGACGGATGTGTGCACACAGCGGCAGGGACAAACATGTACATTAAAGCAGAGGACAAGTTCTAGACAGTGTTGGCTAAATACATGTTCTATTACATTTATTTTAACCTTAAAATACTCACTGCTGCCCCATTTTTTCCCAATGTTAAGTCTTGCTCCTAAAAAACCTGTTCTCTAATTGAGCAGCACGTAGCCATTCACGCAAAGCAAGGCTCTGAAATGAAGAGATTTCAATCACCAGGCTTGGATCAACTTGATAAAATAGTTTGACAAGTATTTCTCAGCGGGGAGGGGGTCAGGCTTTGCTTCTAGCAGTTCACAGAAAGTCACCTGGGAAGTCCTCAGACTATTGATAAACTCTCAGGCAGAGCTTTGGTAGAAGGGAGGGTTTTAAAAAATCCTATTTGACAAGAGACTAAAACTGTGCGCTGAAGCAAACCGGCTGACGCTCCAAAGCTTCCACCGTGTAAATTCTGCACGCGCGGGCTGCGTAAACGTGGCTGTCAGACTACAGCCTTTAAGCAGCTAGGTGCAAAGCAGCAGTGCTTCCTCTAGCTACCAGCAATTGCCTCTACAAACATAAAGTGTACGTACGACAAGGGTGTGAGGTTGAAGGGCTAACATCTGACGCGGCGAGAAGCCAGCGGGTGAGGAACCCGCAGGTCAAGCGTGCAAACTGAGCTTTCGTGCACCCACGAGGGCCAACCCGCAGCTGGTGTCTGTGTCCCAGGGGGGAATTGTTCCCAGGACCTCCCCACCGAGACCCGTGGGGTGAATCAGGGGCAGGTTCGGCCGTTTAGACCGAGGATGCTCTGGATCCGAGAGCTCGGAGCCTCGCTCTTGCTGCCGCTTTTGACAGTAGACCAGACACGGATGGGAATGGGAATATCCTATATGGAAATATCCTATTTCCTAAGGCTTCTAGAGAGAGAGCTGATGACACTGCTACTCCGGTACCACCCCCAAGCACTACCCTATACAGAGCGGGCTTCCACTGGTTTGAGGTGCTCACTGCAAGGAGAATATTAAAATCTCTTCAGCAGGGGTAGCTCTGCCCACCTGCCTGGTGAAGATCACAAAGCTGTGCTCTTGCCTCAGTAATTCACGTTGAGCAGAACCTCAAGTGAATGACTCGATGCTGCTGCAGCAAGGGGTTCCCAATCTGCTGCCTACGCCCGCACGGAGCGATGTCAGCTGCAGGCGTCACAAGTAGTGCGATATGGCCCTGTCCCTGGCACAGGCTCAGGTCTAGGTGATCTTTAAGGTGCCTTCCAACCCAAACCATTCTGTGATTCAAAGAGCTCAACGTGCCTGGGAGCCCCAGGCCCAGGCGGCACGTGAACAGCTCACGAAAAAGCTCCGTTCGACAGACAGAGGAACGCCTTAAAGCTCTTTGTTACTCTAAAGGATCTCCTGGCTGCCCAAGTGACTACGGAAAATCTGACAACCACCGCTCAGGGACATCAGAAACTCGTGCAAGTTTATAGATGAAACCAAATTTGTGTTGTTTTTAAATGCCACCCTGCATTGATAAAAGCCTGGCACAGAAATCTGCTATGCAACAAGGAAAAGAAAACACCAGGAACACGGGCCTGAGACAACGATAACAACAAAGGAAAGCCATGAACAAAAACATGTTTCCAGCTGCTGCTGACCCATCACTTCAGGTTTAGCTCAAAGCAGAAAGTCCAAGACGAATGCTTGTCACAAAGCCACTTCTGAGACTTGCAAATGGGACCAATTTAAAGCTCCTACTTAAAATGTGGTACCTTGTTTCCGCCAAGCTTTCCTTCCCCAGCCCCGACAGCGTTCTGGGGCTCTGCAGAGCATCACAAAATAGTTCATCAAAACAAACAAAAAAAAAAAGAAAGCACCTGGAAAGGACTTCCTACAGCACAGCCTCGGTGAGTCCTCACCACGCGGGCTGCTCACCAGGGACTTCCCAGAAGGCCACGATGGTTATAATGCAGAAGCCACGTCAGCGCCTTTGTTTCATAAACCCTCTTGGGGAGCCCTCGCTCTTTCAGAGGGATTCCAGGAGTACCCCACCGACCACCACAGGCTTGTGGCAGTTGGCGTTTCCCCAGCTGAAAGGTTGGTCATCCCCAAACACCCAGATAAACTCCTGCAAAGCAAATTTCTTCGTTCTTCTGATCACTCCCCAGTTCAGCGTGTGGAGAATGTGGCCACTGGAACAGGTCAAGTCTTCCCCGGGCAGAGGGAGATTAAGAGCTGTAACACGCGGTTAGTTTGTTAAACAATTTCATCCTGAAGGTTTTGCCTTAAAGCGGTTGAGCTTGTTCTTTCTTACGGGGGAAACATGATGTGGGCGAGGCTAGGAAACAAAGAAAAGTAAAATACTCCCTTCCCCTTCCCCACCCCACCTACAATTAATACCAGCACATCTTCAAATAAGTTAAAACTTTATCACCTTAAGTTTTGGTAGCACCAAATTCTATCCCTTCCCTTCTTCTATCCCCACGTCGTAAACTTGAACACACTGGCCCAAGAGCGTAAAAGGGTTTGGCAAAAACAGGCGCTCTCCCCGTGCACTCACAAAAACCCGCGTTTCCAAACCGACTCCCCCAGCCCCTTGCAACTCCTCACTCCTCCTGCCAAGCGGGACCCGTCCCTGGGCACCTACCTACCTCTAGCAGCTGCCGTGACAGTTCCATCGGCCTCGCAGGAGGACGTGGGGTTACAGGGGAGCTAAAACCAAATCCACAAAGTCCATTTGGAGGAGCGAGTGGCGGTACCGAAGCGGGCCCGCAACTCCCGTCCCCCGCACGCGCTCACGGCCCCTCAGCCGCGCGATCTTCTCCGCGCCGGCCGGGGCGCTGATCTGCAATGGCTTCTGCTTTTGATTCGGACCGCTGGAGCTTATTCTAAAAACTGTACTATTTAAATAAAAACATTTTGAAGCCAGTAGGCATGATTAAAAGCTATCCTGTCCACACAACACTAGGATGTTTTCTTTCGGTTAAAAAGGCCAAATCTAACGAGTGACACAGAAGAGACAAGTTACTTTGGCTGCAAATGATTAAAAAAATCTGGCTTGACATTCTGCTTGCACACGGTGGTGGGTAATTTAGATACGTCCTTTAGAAGACACCCCAGTCAGCTGCCTCTGCCGCAGTTACGTGGGAACGACGATACTCTTGGCTAGCAAAATGAGAAGGGCGAGATCTGCGTTTCCATCCGCCTGTTCCAAAGCCTCCAGAGCTTCCCGCCTGGTAAAACCAGCGCCGAGAATCCGATCGACGTCGGCCGCGGGGAAAGCAGGTGGTGGGGGAGCACCCGAGGCAAGTCCAGTATAGCCAGCTGGTGGGCTCAGCAGTGGTTCCTCACCCCCACCCAACAGCCTCAGGCCTTCAGGAGCAGAAGTGCCGCTTCTCCCGGGTGGTCCTGTCAACAGGCTCTGAGTATCTTGAGCTGCACCTTCATCCAAAGTGGGTCTGGAGGAAACGGACGTGTTTTGCTCCAAAGTTGGACTAGTTGGACTCTGAGGACCTTCTGCCAAAACCACAGCCCGCTCAGAGCTGTGCTGGTGCTCAGATGTCTCTGCAGAACTCACTGTGACCAAATCACTCTTACCTGAAAACTTCTGAATCTCTAATGCACCTTCTCTGAGAGCAGACTGCATGGGACCCACAGACCCAGCACTGGTATTTTCCACGCCAGAAGCACAAGGCTGGTTCTCTTCTGCTCTTCTGCCTTCAGACCTCACCTCATCGAGGGAACAACTCTGTTCCTGGCTGGCTGGGTCTGAGCCTTTCTGCTCACCTTCAGAAAGCCCCTTCTGCTGGGCTGCTGGCTCCTTGTGAACCCTCAGCTCCAGCTGAGAGAATTCTTCAGAGGCAAGGATTTTACATTCTCCTTTCCGACTAATAACCAAGAGTTTGTGAAGCTCTTTCAGGGCTGATGCTAGAGAGGAACATGGCTCTTCTGAAGGTTTTCCTGGATCCATGTCCAGCTGACGGATGCTGGAGGGGGAAGAGCTGTCTTCAGCTGCCAAATCAGACAACTCATTACACTTTGCTGGAATTTCACTAGTGGAAAGTTCAGCTAAGGAGGATGCAGACCTCAGTGACTCCACCTCCATGGAAAAGGCGTCTGAGTTTGGGACAGATACGCTTCTGTTGTCAGCCTGCTGCTTCTGCTTGCTCTCCAAGCTGTGCCCTTCAGCTGCAGAATGCTCAACCACATCTATTTCCATGAAGGCTTCTGTCTGCGTGCAGCTACAGGAGGCTGACACTTGGATCCGCCCTTTCACACAGGAAAGACCTGCTTCCTCCTCTCCATCTCCTCTCGTTTCCATAGGAGGGTTTTCTGGCTGGCTTGCTTCTTCTCCAACTGGTTTCTCAACCCCACCAGCATGGCAAGGAGGTTCTGGGTCAGTTGTCTCAGTTTGCTCCTCCAGATGTTGCTTTTCTGGGTCTTCGCACGTCTGACGGTCTACAGGAAGCTCATGCTTTTGCTCCTGCTCTGAAGACAGGCAGACATCTTTATTCTGCCCGTGCTTAGCAGCAGTGTCAGCCAAACTATCTTCTTTAGTCACCTCCAAAGGATGTTCCTGACCATGGTCTTGTTCTTTAGCATTACATTCCTTCAGACTGTCAGCAAGAAACGTTTCTTTGAGTGTCTTCTGTGAAAGGCAAGCTGGATGGCAACAGGTCACCTCCCCCTGCTGGGGAGAAGGGTCGTTATTTGCCAAGGAAGCGTTCTTGGAAAGATGCTGTAGCAAGAGAGGACGTTGTTCTTCTGGGGCTATCTGGCATTCAGTTGAAGAGTCAAAAGACTTGATGGCTCTAGGATCAGTGGGCTCTGCGAGGCTAGATTCGGACGAACAAATTGAAGCAGGGGCAGAGACAGAACGATCAAGTAATTGATTTGTGGGATTACAGATCTTGGAATTTAGTCCTGAAGACTGGACTGGATTTTGAAACCCATCAGAAGCTGGTAATGAGGGCGTTTCCAGTGAGGTAGTTTCTTTGTCACTATTCTCTAATGGGAGATAGAAAGAAAAGAGGAGTTAGGACACGGGAGAACCACTGGGTTTTTCACCGCAGCAGCGAGAACGTATAAACCGACGGCTATAAATACCTGGTCTGTGGCCCACTCCAGCTGCAGTAAACACACACTACATGCATCAAGGCTTCTGACGTTCTGTTTGGATTAGGAAACAAACACACCAAACTTGTGTTAGCGTTCAGAGCACACCAACATGCATGGTTCTAGTCCTGACACCTCGCAGCTCCCCTCCCGAGCGGCCAGCGAGGCAGCACACGAGCAGCAGGAGCTCCTCACGGTCACTGCCTTCCTGGAAGGAAGAAAGTTCTCCCTGGGAAAGTTGTTACATCACGACAAACAGTCTCTCTGCTGGAGAACAATTTAAAGTTTGTTCTCTACTATCTATACCGCAGAGCGGTCCAGGGGTGATCCTGCTGCCTTGAGACACAACCCACAGCGCAGGGCACAAACCACAGTGGTTCAGTCTCAATGGCTGAAGATATTCAGGAGCCATGTTTCAGGGAAGTGGGAGTTACGAGGGCATCACAACGCTCCCAGCAGCTATTGCCTTGCGACAGCTCTGGTGGCATCGCAGGGAGGGGAAGGCAAGCTGAGAGCAGCTTACTGAAGGGAAGCGGAAAGATCCTGGGGGGGGGGGGGGAAAGCAGAAATCCTCAAAGGAACGGCTGCCTGAGGCTGGGGAGAGAGCAAAGCAAAGGAAGAGACAGAGAAGTGAAACCCAACTCGCTGTTTCCTTCTCCTCACGGAGAACGGATGGGTTGCAGATCTCTATCAGTAGCACCAAGCACTGCCTCTAGTTATCAGGAGAGATTAAGTGAATTTATCTCGCCAATAGTCTAATCTTGCTAATGTATCAGCCTCGGGCTCTGGTTCACTCACTAACAGGACCTTTGCTGTTCTTCCATGAAAGCCCCGCTCTGTCCAGTGTCAGATATCCAGATACTGTGCTGTGTGACTTGTCCATTAGCTCCCTTTCCCTTCCTAGAGGCCTACAAACTCCATGTTCTTAAACATATACCACTCTTTTACCCTAATTCTTCCTCTTTTTACAGGTACCCAGCTGTATTGGGGCACAGCTAACCATGCTCACATGTCCACCTTCCAGCTCCACAACACAAATCAGCTTTTTTTTTCACCTCACCTACTTGTTGCTTTCATTCTCCTGCAGATTTTTAGACTGATTATCTTTCAGAAGAGTGGCAAAGAGGCTTGTGACACGGGATACAGATGAAAACAGGAGGGATCTTGTTCTGTTTCTGCATGGTCAGGTTATGTTCGTGCTCCCTGCTCCCAAGTCGCTCCTTCAGAGAGGAAGCAGAACTGAGTCTTTTGACTCAGTGGATCAGTAATAAAGGTCTGATCAAAGACGCCTGGGATTTGCAGTCACTTAGACAGCAAAAGTATCTGGTATTCTGCCCAGCTCTCCTCAGCACCATCCTTCCAAGAGCTGCTGTCATCCTCCTCCTGGGGTATCTGCAGGAGCCAAGTCCCAGCCCCATCAAGGACATCAATCCAGTTAACACCAGGAGCAGCCTCTTCCCCATGAAGTGCACCATCAGGGAGGTTCCTCTCCAGATCAGGAAAAGCCTGAGTTGTGTGGGCAGTGGCAGCACCCTGCTTACATCGAGGCTGTCTGGATAAAAAGCTCAATCTGGGGTAAACTACCCGAATACGATTCCGGTTTTGTAAGGGCTCCAGAATCCCCAAGTCTCCCAGCAGTGGTGGCAAACAGGGCACGTTGGCAGGAAACAGCGAGCTCTCAGCCACAGAGGAAGCAGACGTGGAGGATCTAGATCACAGCAGAACACACCAGGACTCCACTACCACCTCAGCTGCCTTTTGGTAGGTGTTGAAACACCAGCAAGTCAGCTGACAGAACTCACGAGGCTCACTAAAGGGGGCTTCAGGGGATTAAATAAAGCTCAGGAATAATCCAGGTGCATTCAAAACGAGAACTTTTAATGGCCAGCAGATGTACACAGCAATTTCTGTTGTACCAGCTACCAGGAGGGAGCAAAAATTTAAGCTGCTATGAAAGAACACAGGCCCTGTGGGGAGCTGAGCTTCCTCGGTCCTGCATTATGTTCTCTGCCTCTCCAGTTTCCTGTTCTTTCACTTGGCTTTCCTGGTACCATCTAGCAGCAGCTGATCATTTTGGAAGAGAAGAAGAGGATATACATTAGTTGCACCTCGAATCCTGGGGTCAGGTTTGGGCCCCTCGCTCCCAGCAGGACACTGAGGGGCTGGAGCGTGGCCAGAGAAGGGCAATGGAGCTGGGGAAGGGGCTGGAGCACAAGGGTGGTGAGGAGCAGCTGAGGGACCTGGGCTGGTTCAGCCTGGAGCAAAGGAGGCTGAGGGGAGACCTTCTGGCTCTGACAGCTCCTGACAGGAGGCTGGAGCCAGGGGGGTCAGGCTCTGCTCCCAAGGAACAAGAGACAGGACAAGAGGAACCAGCCTCAAGTTGCCCCAGGGGAGGTTTAGGTTGGAGCTGAGGAACAATTTCTTGCCCTTGAGGGTTGTCCAGGGCTGTCCCAGGCTGCCCAGGGCAGGGGTGGAGTCCCCATGATCCCTGGAGGGGTTTCAGAGCCGTGGAGCTGTGGTGCTGAGGGACAGGGGTCAGTGGTGCCCTGGCAGTGCTGGGTTAACACTTGGACTCCATGATCTTAAAGGTCTCTTCCAACCAAACGATTCTGTGATTCTAATATTCTGCCATCTCAGGACACAGCCCGTGGGCCAGAGGCTTGCAATATGCCTAAGACTTGCACCCAGGCAATCTAAGACCTGTCTTATTTTTTTGTGCAGGTACTGTGCAAGCATTAGTGAATCCACCAAATGGATTTCCCACTCTCCTAAATCGTTTACATTCCTCTAGGGCTCAGCATCAGCGTAGAACAGCAGCCTGCTGATTTGTGTCCACAAAGCCATGCACTCTTTCAGACTGTACTGATACATAAGCAGCTTTGATTTAAGTCGTTTTAGGCACTTTTCATTTTAAGGCGCTCGACTAAAATGCTTTTATTGCAAAGATTCATATATTTTGGGCTGAGCTTTGCTTTGTATTTGATCCTTTCAGCAAAGAACTAAGCCCAACCAACTGTGAGGTCTGCAAAGTCTCACCTGAAATGGAGAGATATTGCAAAAACCAACCCAGGCTTCATCAGGCTCAACATTTTAACAGGGAAAGACCGGATATTTACAGCTGCACGTTTTCTCTGCCAGCTTCTGTGAAAACACACGAACCCAAGCTACCAAATCTGACCTTTCGTGCTGTCAAAACCTGACAGGGGCAAAGTCAAATCTATGTTTGTTGTTTCTCCTCGCTGCAACTTCAGTTCATAAGCATTCAAATTTGGCTTTAAGAGTCAAACACGTGAACGTGGTGATTCATTAAAGCCTCCTCTCCAGGGTTTTCTGCATATCTGGAAAACTTGGACGGAACAAAATTGGTCCAAGGGACCAACAAGTGCAGTCCTGCGCTCCCCTCAATGTAAACTTTGTTATGTGGAAGGAAGTTGCTGAGAACCCTTTGGATTATTAAGTGTTAAAGAAAAAATCCAGTGCGTTGCAAGCGGTTTTACGTATATCTGGTTAAATCTGGTTACTGCACTTCCATTCTAAACATGAACATGCTACGCCTTCAAAAATTAGCAATGAGGATGTTGAAGAAATCAACTTTATCAGCTTAAATGTGACCTGGCAAAGAGTTTTGCACACGTGTGGGAAGCAGAATTTTACCGCGTGGTTTCAGAGGAAAAATTAGCAGCCAATCTCAAAAGTCTCTATAAAAAGCTTCCATGTGAAGTGTTATCTTTAAAGGATTTGGGAAAGGCCAAGGAATAAACTTTGCGGGGCAGCCACGGCTTCACTGTAATATAGGGTTAGAAATAATGAAGCCACCATGATGTAAATAATGAAAAATAATGTAGCAGAGAGAGTATGCTGGAGAAGTTCCACAGAAGATCTGAGTTTTGGACCGTTTAGCTTGTAACTCAGCCTTCAGTTATTTTGGCATCTTTACTTCACTGCATTTTCTAGCCACCAAAACTTCCGAAGCCCGGTCAGGCTGTGCCTGCGCAGCTTCCAGAGGCACGGGGAGGGAGGAAATTATCTTTGCAGATCACACTTAGAGCTGATAACATCCATTAGGGTGTGAATTCAGCTGCTGCTTTTGAGGTTTGGAGCAAGAGTAATCTGCAGGAAGAGAAGCAATTCACCACCCAAGGGCACGAGCACCGTTCTAAGGGGAAATGCTGCAATAGTATTATTTCTAAAACTTGTCATCGGCTTTCGTCTCGAGATTTGTTCTTGCTGCCACAGCTCCTCTATTTTTATAAGCTGCAGCTATTAAGAAGATTTGAGGAAGGCTCCACAGAACTCCTGATACAAGGCTGCTGAAATACCACACAACAGAACTGTGTTCCCAGCCAGGGGCTACAAACAGCCTGGTGTAACGGGTGCCAGAGACAACCATCTATCTCCACAGCCCTGAAGGCCAAGAAACCACAGCAGGTAAGAAGCTGCAGGGAGAGCACAAATTAAACAGCAAGCACCCCCCTAAATGCCTGTGCAGACAGATTTTGCCGTACAGAAAGGGAGAGAGAAGTGCAGTCAGAGGCCACAGGTAGGAAAAAAGACCCTTTCTCTCTCCTGTTTACTTGCTGATGCTGCATTAAACTGTATTGTGGCTTGGATGGGCGGGTGCTTCACTGGGTAAAAATCTGGATGGACCTATGGGCTGAGGCCAGTGGGATGAGGGTCAGCAAGGCCAAGGGACAGGTGCTGCCCTTGGGTCCCACCAACCCCCTGCAGCGCTCCAGGCTGGGGCAGAGAGGCTGGAAAGTGCCCAGAGTGAAAGGACCTGGGGGGGTTGGTCAACAGGCAGCTGGAGATGAGGCAGAGAGTGCCCAGGGGACAAGGAGGCCACCAGCATCCTGGCTGTGTCAGCACTGGGGTGGCCAGCAGGACCAGGGCAGGGATCATTCCCTTGGGACTTGGTCTTGTGAGGACCTGGGGCTTGTTCAGCCTGGAGCAAAGGAGGCTGAGGGGAGACCTTCTGGCTCTGA
>JANVCC010000174.1:214828-225126 GCA_025345505.1 Todiramphus chloris collaris
AGATGCTCCAGCAACTCAGCATCTTTGCAGCCTCCACTGATCTCTCTCCAGTAGTTCCCTGTCTCTCCTGAACTGGGGAGACCAGAACTGGAGCCAATAATCCAGTGTGGTTTCACCAGGGCAGAGCAGAGGAGGAGCAGAACCCTCCTTGACCTGCTGGGCACATTCTTCATACCCCTCGGGAGACCATTGGCCTTCTTGGCCATAAGGGCCCAGTGCTGGCTCATGGGCACCGTACTGTTCCCCAGCACTCCCAGGTCCTCCTCCGTGTAGCTGCTTCCCAGCAGGTCACCCTTCCCCTGTACTGGTGCAGGGGATGATTCCTCCCCAGGGGCAGGACCCTGCCCTTGCCCTTGTTGACCCTCAGGAGGTTCCTCTCCACCCAACTCTGTTCTGAAGGATCTGTGCCACGCTTTGCATTAGACAATGTAATTCTTCAAACTTCCCAGAAGCAGAAGATCTGCCAAGCGGGTGCAGGCCCCACGCGCTCTGCCGTGCGCCGGCTCCCCTTACCTGCAGGCAGGTGGGTTTTTTGAATGATGGGCTGTGGAATTTTCCAGCAGCTGGTTTCCTCATCCCAGACAGATTCACGCTTGATCTTTTCCAGGTTGCTGTAGTTGCAATCGCGGCGGACGAGGGTCTGCACCTGCTCCAGAAGCTGCTGGAAGAGCAGCAGGTCCCGCTCCAGGCGGCGGATGGTGCCGAGGTAATTGATCTTCTCCAGCTCAAACTCCGACTGCAGGTCTTGGATCTCCGTCTCGGCAGCTCGCAGCTGGGACATAAACCAAAATGAGTCGTTGGGATTGTAAAGGAGAGGGACTGGTGGTTGCTGCGAGCGCAGGGATTTGTCAGGCAGAGGGATGAAAAGACAAAAAACTTCAATATCTGGGAAGATTTGTAATTGATAGTTAAGAATTAGGCTGAGGTTTGTGTGGAGAGATTATTCCATGTTTGTTTTAGTGAAAGGTTTCTCATGTTTCTCTGAAGTCTCTGACTGGACCTTAAGATCACCTTCCCAGTGTGGGCTGCATCCAGATCTAACGAGCTCTTGGGAGCTCCTGACTTGGATCAAAAAGGTGCAGTATTTCTTTGATAACCTCAAGACAGAAATAAAGCAAGTTCTTCACGTGCCGATTTAGGAGCTGCACACAGAGATTAATGTCAAAACTCCTCTGATCCCACCTCATCACAGCAAAACTGATTTTCAAGTGTGCCTAAAATTTATGACCGTTGCTCTTATATATTTAATTTTTTACGCTTTTCAGGGTGTCATTTCTGCCTGGAGCCCAGGTGTGAGATTGAACCGGAGGCTGCAATGGATGGCAGAGGTCAGTAGAGGGAGTCACGTCCTCTCCCATCTACAGACATCATCCTCCAGTCACGGAGCTGCACAAGGACTTCATAACAGGAGGGGTTTGGGTTCCAACGGCTTAATTCACCACTCTGAGGGCTGCTGCATCAATATTTCATTAAAGTACACACCAGAGTCATTCTCTAAACCCTAAACCTGTGCGGGTCACGGAGCTCTGGACTAGGCTGCCCAGAGGGGTTGTGGAGTCTCCTTCTCTGGAGACTGGATCTGTTCCTGTGTGACCTGCTCTAGGTGACCCTGCTCTGGCAGGGGGGTTGGACTCGATGATCTTTTGAAGTCCCTTCCAACCCTGAACATTCTGTGAAACCACTTCCTTCACCTAGAATACATGAGTGGGAAAAGACATTCCCTAAATCTTCATCCAGGACAGCCAGGAGCTGCTCACCTTCTCCTGCATCTTCTCCAGAAGCTTGCTCTTGGCTCGTACCTCCTCCTGGATGGAGTCGTAGACGTTCAGCAGAACCCACTCGCTGCTGTCCTCATCCGCTTGCTGCAGCGCGGCCGCCAGCTGCATCCTCCGCTCATCCGCGTATTTCTTCCGGCGTCTGTGCTTTTCCCTCAGGTCCTTGTTTTTCGCCTGTTCCCCTCCTACCACCTGTCTCTCCAGCACCCGCAGCCTGGAAGAGGCAAACGCGTCTCAGCCCAGCATGGCAGGGAGGACCCGTGGCCTCACTGGGGAAGGTGGAGAAAACAGTGATTTCTGATGAGATTCGCTGCCCAGAGTAATTGCGGCAAAACCTAATTATTAACAATTTCTGTCCTAGGTGCAGGGTGAAGCGTGTCTTATTCTGAGCATCTGTGTCAACAAGGGTGTCTGGAGATCTGTACCTACGCCCACAGAGTTCTTTTTAAACCCCCTGTTTGGTGGAATTTAAATTCTCATTGAAATAGTGAATATATTATTTCAAATTCTCACTTCTTGTTTTGAAAGCCTCTCAAAAGTAAGCACGCCCGTTGCCAAACTGACACGAGTATCCTAAATGGTGGCTGTGGGAGTGGTGCAGCTGGAAGCCACGGCGCAGTTTCCTTGTCGGGGACACTCACTGACCTGGCGAGCGCCTGCTGCTGGTCTGCAGGCAACGAAACCCCCTCGGCAACGACGGCCACCTCGGCTCCAGCACTACCCCTGTGCTCCCCTCCAGCCCCGGGGACAGCCCAAGGTGCTGCTGGGTCCTGAGGACAAGAGGAAAGCAAAGGCCGTGGCTCTGAAAAGCCACAGCATGAGTCCAGGGATGGATGCAGCACGATGCTGCCCACTCGGGTGTATTCAGTCCACAGGGGAGAGGTTGCCGGAAGGGTACCTGGGCTGATGGTTCTTCATCTGCTACAGCAACAGAATCTGCAGGCAAAAGTGTCTTGTCGGGAGCAGTTTCAGTCCTCGTGTCAGCTGAAGAGTAAAAGAGGAAATAGCCACAGTGTCAGCAATGAGCTCTGTGAACCCAGAGTGTGAATTGGTGAAAATGTCTCCGAAAGCCTTCACTGAAAGCTGAGAACCCTGTGTCTGGAGGGAAAGCTCTGTCAGTGGTGCTGGTCAGTAAAAGGAGGCAGAGGGCAGTTCAGGATTGTAGAGGGTTGGGAGAGCCTGGCTCCTTGTGTTCACACCGAATCACCCGTTTCAGAGGGGGAATAAAAAGAAATGTCTCACCTCAGAGAGTGATAGCATCAAAAATGAAGAATCTAGGTTCAAGAAAGAGTGTCAGGCAGTAACTGCTGTACAAGCACATTGCAAAACATGCTCTGAGGCACTGCAGTAACAGAAATGAAAAGTGGTATAACGGAGAGGAAATCTGGCAATGATTTGTAGGTGTGTGACAGGAATATCCAGCCTCTGGCAGAGCCACAGTGTCGATAATCCCCCAGGAGAGCAAGGGATGCGTGCTCTGGAAGGAACCACCACAGCCACCCTTGTCCTGGGCCAAGAGTTGTGCAAAGCCAAGAGGAGCAGGGCAGAGCAGTGCCTGCCAAGACCAGACACCCCCACGGCTCAAACCTCTGCTCCGGTAAAACATTGCCCTGAGTCAGAGTAAACTCACACAGTTGCCTCAAGGCTTACAGGGTAGGGCCAGGCTGGTCCTGACAGGGAAAAGGGATCAGGGAAATAGGGAAGAGGACAAAGCTCGGACAGAGAGTCTCAAGAGTGGCCCAGGAGAGCCAGAGTTGGGCTCCTGTTGTCAATAAGGGAGGGCTGAGAGCAGGGACTGCTGTTGCTGCCAGGCAGCTCTTGCTGCAGGAGCAGTTGCTGCCACTTTAGAGGTGGCGGTGGCTGCCACAAAGGTGACTTTGCAAAACCAGTCTGTGACTGCTCGTGCCAAAAGCATCAGGGAACACTCGGCTCATGCTGCACACCCTCCACCTGCCTCACCTGCACCTGCTTCCTTCCTGAGGTTCTCCTCGAGAGCAGACAGCTTGAGATCGTAGTGACTCCTCAGGCTACTGATGTCCTCCTGGAGGCGGGCACAGGACGCCTGCTCCGCTTGGTAGCTGGCCTGTAGCTGGGCCAGCCTCTCTTCGTACTCCTGAAAGGCACAGCAGAGCCTGACACCGCAGCCCTGGGGCTGTGCATGAGGTCACATCTTATGTTCCACCCTAATAAAACTTGGCATTCATTGACTGCTTCTGTGCTTTAAGTCGACACGGTGTTGATGGAAGGTGACTAGTTAGCCCTAGAAACTGCTGTCTTGGGCAGATGTGGTGCTTGTTGGAAGCAGAAAGCACAAACCATCGAAACTCATCGCTGCTGATAAGCATCTAGTGTCTAGAGCAGACACTGAGGCTGGGTGCAGATCCAGTGGTCTGCACTCCTATTCTCTGGCTTATCACAGCAGTTAACTATTCCCAGAATACAACTGGCAGAAGGAAAAGCCCACCAAGGAATGTTTGTGCAATTGATGAGCCCACTTAATACAGTTCCACCCTCACACTTGACACATTAATAGAAAATTGAAGTATAAATATCAGCCCCATTTAGGACCATTTTTGTGGGACACCAAGGACAGAGAGACAGGTTTGTCCTCCTTGCTCATCCCAGAAGGGACACCTCTGGGTGAGACCAGTGCCTTGGCTATGCTGAGTGTGTGTTTGCTTTGTATTTTTTTCCTGGGAGATGATGTTTGTAGTTGGGAGTTGTGTTTCTGAGCTACAGAGGGATTTCTGCAGCTTAGTGTATTTCTCACCAGCAACCTTAAAGAATCTGTGTTGCAAGTGTGAATAAACTGCGTTATTTGTGCATCTGACTGCTTCTTGTGAATGCAGCTGGACCTACAGCGTAACAGGCTGTTTGTGAACCTGGTGTTGGACCTACAGTCCCATTTAAATTGTGCTGTTTGTGCATCCGACTGCTCCCTTCGAAGGGAACCAGACCTACAGCAAACAGGCTGTTCGTGTGTGCCTGGTGTCAGACCTACAGCAACACGCCGTAACTGGCACGCCCAGTAAGGGCTAAGCCCAGCCACCCCAGCCCCTCTAATCTCAGGACCAGCTGGAACACAGGGGATTCATCTCTCACTAGATTCACCCTTCACACAACAGTGTCCTGGAAGGAGCTTTGTAAAGAGCAAGGACAGAGTTTTATTTCCCTCTGACCCCCAACTCCTTGTTCTCCCTTCAGGCTCCACGTCCCCTTCTTGTACTGTTCCTAACACCTTTGACTACTGCTTTCCTCCCACCTACTTCTCCCTCCTCTGACAGAAGGAATCTCAAGCTTCACATGGATTTAGTTCACAAATTCTTCTTGGGAATCCTCCAGAGAGATGTGAACAATGCTGAGAGAAAGCAGCGTTGTAAGTAAGGCCCATCAACACACGTTCTGTCCATGGGAGAAGCCCAAGGACCAAAATACAGGAAGAGAAGTGGTGTGAAAAGGCTGAGCCACACAGCCCTACACCGTGTTTGTTGGGATTATTACAGAACCCCACGAGCCTCAGTCAAAGACACTACAGGATACCCTCTCCCAACTTACTTCTCTGATCAGCTGCTTCTCTGCTTCAAGATCTACCTGGGGCTTGAGGGGGTGAGCAATCTCAGCACATAGAAGCCCTACAAAGCAAAGCAGAAATCCAAATCACAGTTACTGGGTGGGACTGTCAGTAGAACACCTGGAAAGAGGACAAAGAACCCGTCTGCCAGCAAAGACCGTGGCAATCCACACACTCCTTCAAAGGGCACCCGTGCGCTGCCAGAACACCCGTGGGCCTGAGGCTCCAGAGGTGTGGGGAGAGGAGGAGCCAGCACCGAGCAGAGTGGGAGAGGGGTAACTTCAGGTAGATGGCAGTGAGTATACATCTCATCTGATTCACAGAATAACAGGAGACTCCTTTCCAGGGCTCTGCTAACGGATCTGGGAGATGAAAGGTGCAAGGAAATTTATCTTTTTCCTTCACAGCTCTGAAAGGTGGTAAAAAGTGTGGGGGGAACAAATCTTACAGCCTTATTTCTCTGCTCAAAGTTGCCCTTTTTTGGGGGGGGATGATTCTCAAATGTCAGTGTCAAAAATTCTGAATGTAGGAGAACAGGGGCCCTGAACACTACCTTTGAAAATGTGTCTATATATTTAATGAAGAATTTTACATTAGGATTTCTTCCACAGCTCGTTTTCACTCTGCATCCCAAAACCTCCCTTCTGTGAGTGACCAAATTCTAGCCAGAATAACCAAGAGGAATCAAGGATTTGAATCACACCAGCATTTTCTAACAGAATTTGTCATTACTGAAAATTCTGGACAATTGAGATGGTCTTTACCAGTGGAATAAGGTCAATTTGGCAACAGTGAAGGAAAAGTCCATGACCAGAATGGAGAACTCTTCCTCCAACTGGTAAGGGAAAGGCTGAGGTGAAACCAGTGAGCATTTTATATGTAAAAACCTCTCAGAAAAAACATCTCTTCAGCCACTAAGAGCTCTCCTACCTGACAAGTTACTCTCCCCGATCTGTTCAGCTAGAATGGCCTTCAGCTTCTTAATCTCCTCCTGATACTCCCTCAGCAGAGCATCCTTGGGGTCCTCATTGATACAGGGCTTGTTCTTGATGCTTTTCGCTCGGTGAGCATAGCGCAAAGTACTGAGGCTTTCGTCGTAGTTGTTATCAGCTGGAGATAAGCACGCTACCATCAGCGTCTTGGTATTGCCTCCGAGGGAGTCCTGCAGCAGCCTGGTCAGCTTGGAGTCTCGGTAGGGGATGTGCTTACACCTGCCAGTGACCAGGGCCGAGATGACGTTGCCCAGAGCAGAGAGGGAGAGGTTGATTTTGGTGGCCTCTTTGAGCTGCTCCCCCATGGCTCCAGTTTTGGACTGTCTCTCGCTTCCTGCCAGATCCACTAAATTGAGTTTTGCAGCCCTAAGATGGTCCTGCCCTCGCTCATCTGCAAGAAAACGATCCTGGGTTAGGCTCTTCTTAAAAGGAGGCATCTTAAGAGTCAAGAACCAGGGCTCTCTTAGCATTATGTTCCAGTTCAGGCCCTGTTCTTTGTCTGCCTTTGGGCCCTGACACCCTTAAGTAAATAAATATCTACTTAATCTCAGAGCTACACATTGTAGTGCTTTCCTGAACGAGATCCTGCACAGCAAGAAGTCATACCCATTCTTACCCTCCCAGTGCCCTCTGAACACATATATACACCCTACATATATATACACCCTCCACATATCTGAGGCCACATACCCTGGCCTCAAGTTGCCCCAGGGGAGGTTTAGGTTGGAGCTGAGGAACAATTTCTTGCCCTTGAGGGTTGTCCAGGGCTGTCCCAGGCTGCCCAGGGCAGGGGTGGAGTCCCTGTGATACCTGGAGGGGTTTCAGAGCTGTGGAGATGTGGTGCTGAGGGATGTGGTTTAGTGGGTATTTCCCAGTTATAGCAACAGATTGTTAATGGTGGAACTTCACGTTCACTGCAGAGCAAGCTTGTTTCACTCCAGATCTTTCTGGTGTGTCAAGATATGGGAGAAATGGGGTAAAAAACATGATGGAGCTTCAATAGAGCACCCTCTCACTAGCCTCTCTGAGAGCTGAGACAGTCACAACAAGTAGGTGTTTCTAACCCTTTTCCTCCTTCCCCTGGTTTATGTAAACACTGACAGGCAATTAAACAGTTGTTTTGGTTCCTGCAAATCCCTTTATCCACAGAGGCTGTTTGTTCCAGCTGAGGAGCTCAGCAGCTTCGTTTCCATGGTGTAACAAAGTCCCCAGACTCAATGCCTACAGCAGCCCAAAAATCTGCCCATCTAACTCCCAGACAGCCCATCGGCCAGTGCTGGTGGCCAAATCTACAGCATCTTTCTCATTAATTATCAACCCCTAAGCACAGTGGGAAGGAATAGAACATCTGCTCCTCTAAATCCAGTGGAATATTGACAGTAACTTGCACATTCTACACATCTGCAGCCACACGGCCTGATATTTCCATAACTCCTGAAGCTGTTACTTTAAAAGAGTCATTTTAGTTCACATAATTGCAAAGAGATCCTTTAAAATATCAGTTCCCTGTAAGTTATCATTTACCACAAGCTCAACTGGAAAATAAGTTTGAACTTCTCCATGTGACTCTTGAAGAAGCCTAAAGATGACATCATTAACTACTCCAACCAACGACTCCCCTCCTAGAACCATCCAGTCACAGAGATTGTGCCAGAACTCTCGGCCTTCTCAAATATTCCAGTTGTCTTCCATTTGACTGCCAAATCTCCCAGTTTCCCCACCTGCCACCCTGTTCCATGTAACAAATTTTCAAAGCTTTAAATCAGAGAAATTGTTCCAGGCTCGGTTAAGAGCCCCGTGCTCATCTGGAACCCAAAAGAGGAGTGTAAATACTCCTTTTTTCTTGTTAAGATTAAAGTTGGGACCCACATAACACAAGGATTAGCATCCACCAGCTGGGCTAGCTGAGAAATTCCCCCAGTCTTGGATGGAGGCAAAATGAGGTGCTGTCACCAACATCTGGAACCATGATTTAGGAAGACACAGTGTCACTTTCCCCATGCCTGAAAGTGGACAACAGAGCCGAGCTGTTCCCAGCCTCAGCCAGGGTCAGTGACTAGAGGGAATGAATATAGGAGAATAATTCCTTTCTTAGCCCCAGAAAAAAAAGCCCTTTTGAGGTCCCTGTTCAGACCCAGCGAGGCGGCTTTATCAGCAAACGAAGTGAGATGCTTGAGAAAGGAAAATGAGTCACTTAAAGATTATTAAGGGATTCTTTTAGTCCATCTTTAGAAGCTTTGCCCCACAATTGAGCTCAGTGAAGGAATCATTGGGTGAAAGGATCTGACTCATGGTGTAAAGAGAGGGAATGATGTAAGAAGTCTCTCCAGGCTGTACAACGCGTGAACTCCAAACCACTGTACTCTGAGATTTAACTGCCTTTGCTGGAAATAAAGGTTGAAGATAAAGAGAAATAAAGGTTGAAGATAAAGAAACAAGAGGAGACTGAAATATGTGCCCAGTTTGAGTGTAAGACATTTCTCACCCAAAGGGGAACCAAAAACAACAAAAAAAGACTCTGGGTGCTGCCATTTCATTCACACTGTGAAGAATGTCCCTGTCAGGTCACAACTCTGGTTTCTCCTGGCCCTAAAATGATTTAGGAGCTACGTTTTGCTGCAGGGTGAGTGGGCAGAGTGCACAGATTCTGCACCACGCAGGACACTCAGCTACCTACCGACGGTGCAGATCTCCATATTGACAGTAAAGATGGAGTGGGAGCGGGAAGAGTCCTTGTTCATCAGGGTGCAGCCCACCGCTCGGTTCCTCCAGCCCGTCTCCATGATCCGCTCGCACTGGGCCACGCTGTGCACGGTGTGCAGAGACAGCCCCTTCACGTACACCCCTTTCTCCGGGTGTTCCTTCAGCTGCAAACAGGGCCAACACAGGGCAGGTTAAGGACAAGAGGGACCAAGGCTGCGGGAAGACGCATCGGGAACCATCCAGAAGCTTGAGGGCTACGCACATGGAGAAATCAAACTGCAGGATGGCAAAAAGATACCCAACTACTTCCCGAAGGAGGAACGAAACCACATGAAAAAAGGGAAAAAAACCTTCACAGCCCTGCAGGCAAAGAGAATTAAAATTACCTCCCATACTATTAAAAAAAAAAAAAAGAAAGAACAAGTATGTTTTTCACCTATAATGACAAAGGCTTTAACAGCTTCTTAAAAATCAAAGCACAAGGTTCAATAGTCACAGATATTGTCACCCCCTGTGATGTGTCAGTTGCTGAACACCCCCCACCCCGCTCTGAGAGGGCGTCTTGATCTCCCTGACAAAATTCCCCAGTTCACACCTGACACGCTCACGTGGACTAGAATCATTTTTCTTCGGATCAGTTTGTTTTTAAGATGCTTTAAAATCTGATTCAGGCACCTGGGTGGGGACAAAGCGTTAAGTACCTAACAGTATCCACCGCACAGAATCGTTTAGGCTGGAAAAGACCTTCCAGAAGAAAGATTTCAGACAGAGCGTTAATAAACGATGGAAATGTTCAAAATCTTGATCAAACCTCCATAAAAAAAACCCCACAACACTAGAAATCCCTGCACTCCTACACCACCCTCCTCCGCACGGGGCCTTTTCAATGAGCTGAATTCATTTTCCACAGGCAACATCACGCCCCACACCTGCCGAGCTCATGAGCAAAGCTCTGTCTTTATCGTGTCAGCCGGGATATCAAGACGTGGCTGTCATCACTCGGTGTCACAGAGCGATAGATACGGCGCCCGGGAGCACGACTCCCAAAGGAGAACCCTGGATCCCCAAGCGACGCCCGCGCCATGAGAAATGGTGTAGAAATCATGTTTGGTGTTAAAAAAAGTCCACCCAGAACCAAGCAGAAGTGGCTGAAAACTAAACGAGGTCAGATTTTAGCCTCATTCTGAAGCTGTGACTGTCCCAGATGAACCCAGTTACAGCATCACAGCCAGACTGTTTGTACACCGTGACTTTTGC
>JANVCC010000174.1:225136-250453 GCA_025345505.1 Todiramphus chloris collaris
CGGTTGGCCCAGCTGAGGAACACCCAACAGAGGATGAGGCTGTTTAACTCCACGACAGACAGATGGGGGAATTTTCCTTGCTGAGCTCTGTAAAACCTGCTCTTCAGAGGGTTTCATGCCACAAGAGGCAACTCTGGGCTTCCCCATCACCAAAAATCACTGACGTTGAATGGCAAAGGAACAACAGAAATGGGTTTTTAAGAGGAGAACTGGGGGACAGCGCAGAAAGCAGCGGGTCAGCCCAGGCTTTTGGTCCCTGCAGGACACGACTCCCTTCATCACTCGGTGGAAAGAGCAACAGGCAGCGGCTGTCACCAGTGTGATGGTGTTACCCTGGAAACTGTTCTGCCCAACTCCTGCCCTTCCAGTGCCAACCATGGTCGTCATGGAAACCGGTGTGTATGCTGATGTGGAACAAAGGATGGGAAACAGCAGCAAGCGCCTTCTGAAATAGCGAGTCTCCTTCTCCTGCCTGCCCTCCCTCCCGCCCCACAATGCATGCCTGGAACGTGGAGCAGAGAGGGGTTTTGCCTCCCTTAAACCCAGGAGCCTGCTAAAAACTACTCTGCCCTGTGAGGCAGACAGGGTCTGTCACCATCTCCGCACGTCTGTGTGGCAGATGGTGCTGGTGCCTCAGTTTTCTTCACCAGGGCACTCCTGCGAGGAAGGAAACGAGGACAGGAGATTGATCTGCAGCTCCCTCCAGTTGCTTCTGCTACTAAACTTTCACTACAGCCCCTCAGAATCTCCTCTTGGCTTCCAAAATTCATCACTATAACTCCCCATTCCGGTCTTCAGCTTCTGACAGAGCGTATTGTTGCGCTTCTGAGACATTGCTGATAACACTTATCTGAGCAAATCAAAGCACTTCCTAATTAAGACACATTGACCCGGCCTCACCTCCAGCTTCTGCTTGGTGTCAGCTCCCAGCAGGTCTCGTACGTCTTCATTGTAAATCTCCAGGTAGGAAGCTCTCACCAAGAACTTGGCATTTTCAGCACACTGCACAAAACAGGAACCATTTTGGGGTAAGGTTCTCCAAAGGAAGGTGAGGTGCCAGCCCGCAGAGATCCTACAGCCCAGCCAGGTGCCTGCTCTCCATCCCTTCACCCCCAGCCTGTGCTGATACTGGGAGCTGCCCCCTCACAGGTGCAGGACTTTGCACTTGGCCTTGTTGAACCTCACCAGGTTCACATGGACTCACTTCTCCAGGCCCCTCTGGATGGATCCCACCCCTCAGGCATTGCTACACACCTACCTGTACGCTCTCGAAGATGTGTTCAAAGGCCCTGGGTATTATGCCTTTCTGTGTCGAAGGATCCACGACCCCCTGCATGGTGAATGACTTCCCGCTGCCAGTCTGGCCGTAGGCAAATATGGTGCCATTGTAGCCTTCGGTGACACCCTGGAAAGGGAGGAAAACCACATAAAATAGGTGCAATTCCCCCCTTTGGCTTAACTGAAAATACATCGCCCAGATCCGATGCCACTTCACAGAAGGTATTTTAAAGGAAAAGCTGGAAGCAAACATCAAGCAACTGCTTCACTTTCATAGGCCATCAGATAATGAAAATTTAAAAATGCAGTCTGCTAATACATAAATCAATGGTTTTGCCTCAAAAGCTTGAAGGAATGCAGATGTTGAAAGGACAATTGACAACACTTAGAAGACCAGAACACTTTTTCCATAGGGCAGGGGGATTCATCTTTCATATAAACATCCTCCTAAACACAATGAAATGTAATCCTCTCCTCAGCTGGCTGCTGAAAAAGGTGGGTTTTCTTCCCAATTCCCACCAGCAGGACACTCCTCTGCACCTCCTTCTGCCCTCCTCTGCAGCCCAGGGTTACAGCACAGTAAGGGACACCCCAGGGCTCTTTCTGTCCAGAACGCAGTTCTGCTGAGGGATCACCAACCCACATCAAACTCCTCAGCCCACATCCTGAGCTATGTGTTAAAATCACAGAATTGTTTTGGTTGGAAGAGACCTTCAAGAGCATAGAGTCCAACCTTTCCCCCAGCACTGCCAGGGCACCACTGACCCCTGGCCCTCAGCACCACAGCTCCACGGCTCTGAAACCCCTCCAGGGATCACAGGGACTCCACCCCTGCCCTGGGCAGCCTGGGACAGCCCTGGACAACCCTCAAGGGCAAGAAATTGTTCCTCAGCTCCAACCTAAACCTCCCCTGGGGCAACTTGAGGCCGGTTCCTCTTGTCCTAGCGCTGGTTGCATTTGGCTGCCCCAGGCCAACACTCACCTCCACCAGCGGGTAGGCGATTTCGTTGTAGATCTGCTCCGTGTCGTGCTCCTGGCAGTACACCCCGTCGAAGGTGAACTGCTTGGGGGGCTCGCCGGCAGCAGAGGGGTTTCGGAGGAAGCAGCGGCCCCGCGCGCTCTCCACGCTGACCACCGCCTTGCAGCCCAGAGCCTTCTCCCGCTCGCTCATGGGCCGGCACCGCACCACCACCTTCACCGCCTCCGAGGCCATTGCCGAAGGCCCAGCTCAGCCCCCAGGCGCACCCCTCGCTTGGCAGGGCTGGGGAGCACCGGGGCCCGGGCAGGGCTGGGGAGCACCGGGGCCTGCAGCCCTCGGTGCGGGGGGAGCGCTCAGCGCTGGCGGGGGGCACTGAGGGGAAGGGCCCCCCCACAACCCGGCATGAGGAAGAAAAGCTGGGGGGGGACACACAAAATGTCTGGGGGAGAGGGGGAGCCAAGCCTGGGAGGGGTGAAGGGACCGGGGGAGACTCGGAACAGGGCTGAGGGGGAGACTCAGGCGGGAGGCAGCCTGAGGGGAGCCCGCGGGCGGGAAGGGCTGAGGGGAGGCCGAGGGGAGGCCGAGCCCAGGGGGCGCGGGCGAGGGCAGCCCTGAGGGGGCCGAGCCTGAGGGGGCGCGGGGGGGGCGCGAGGGGAGGCGGGAAGCGGCGCTCGAGCGCGCGGCGCATGCGCGCGGCGGCCCCACGCGGTTGCCACGGCGACGGGGGCCGCGTGGCCCAGAAGGCCCCGCCCCCGCCGGCCACGTGACCGCGGGCGGGCGTGCAACGTGCGTGTGCAAGGGGGGGGGCACAAGAGGGGCCGCGTGCGGGGAGCGTGTGCGGGGGCAGCGGGGCAGGGGCTGCGCCGGCGCACGAGGGCGACGCCTGAGCGTGCAAGAGAGGGCGAGTGTGCAAGAGAGGGCGAGTGTGCAAGAGAGGGCGAGTGTGCAAGTGCACCAGCGCGAGAGAGCACGGCCGCGCGAGTGCAAGGCCGCGGTGGTGCACGAGGGTGACCTCCGAGCGTCCCAGGGAGGGCGATCATGTGGGTGTGCAAGCACCCAGGCACGTGAGAGTGCAATTGCACAAACACAAGGCTGTGCCGGTGCACGAGGGTGACCCCCTGAGTGTGCAAGAGCAGGTGTGAGAAGTGGAGGTGTGGAGGTGGGAGGGTGCACAAAGGCACGTGTGTGGGCGAGCGCACCTGTGCAGGGATGCGCAGGTGCACAAGTGTGATCCCTGAGTGTGCAAGAGCATGGGTGTGCAACCACCCAAATGTGCAAGAGCACGACCGCACAAGTGCAAGGCCACAATGGTGCACATGGCTGACCCCTGAGCATGCAGGAAAAGGGTGAGTGCGTGGGTGTGCGACCACGTGAGTGTGTCACAGTGTGATTGCACAAGTGCGAGGCTGTGCTGGCACACAAGTGTGACCCCTGGGCGTGCAAGAGAAGGTGAGCAACCGCACAAGTGCGCACGAGAGCAATCGTGCGAGCACTCACAGGCTTGAGAGCACAAGGGCTTGAGATGGCAAGCGCACAGGAGCACGACTCTGGGAGGGTGTGAGCGCACGAGAGCACGCCAGTTCTCGCACACAAGCGTGCACGCTCGCACCAGGCACAGGAATCAGAGGCCTCTCCTCAGGTCACACGAGAGCCGTTTATTGCCGCGGCCGCGCTGCAGACCCCGCCGAGAGCGCACGGCCCGCGGGGGGGGGGGGGGGGGGGGGGGGGGGGCAATAAGGCAGACGGCAGCCAAGTTAAAGCTCAGAGGGGGTTCTGGGGGGGTTGCCGGGCCCGAGCGGGGGGCACAGGGGGGGCGACCGGCCCTAACCCCGCTCGTGCTGCACCCCGACGGGGCCGGTGGGGGCCCAGGCGGCCTCCCCGCTGCCACCGGCCCCGCCGCCGGGGTCTCGCTCCTCGTAGCCGGGGTTGCAGCGCCCGGGGGTCAAGCGGCAGAAGCAGCCCCCCGGGGGTTCGGAGTAGTGAGCCAGGAGGGCGGCCAGGCTGGCGAACTCGGTGCTGGAGTGCTGCCGTCGGTGCCACCGGCGCGGGGACACAGGGACCGGTGAGACCCCCGCGCACCCCCCCCCAGCTGGGGCCGAGGGGGTCTCGCTGGGATGCGCCCGTGCGCCCGGGGAGCCCTGAACTGGAGGCTCCCATTCACCCGATACCTATGGACTCGTGCACAGGGGCACCCGCGTGCTTGTGCGCCATGCACCCGCCCCTCCCACGCACTGCAGCTGCGCACCAGTGCCTGGGTGCACACGTGAATCCAACGCACCCCTACACCTGTGCACCGGGCACCCTGGCACCGCTGCACCCAAGAATCGAACGCACCGGGGCACCCACAACTCCAATGCACCCACGAGTTCAACAGACTCTCTCCAATGTGCCCATGCACCACAGCCTCATGCACGGCTCCACTCGTGAGCCCCCAAATCAAACGGAATTGCACAGCAATGGGTCAACGTGCCCACCGGTACCCGTGCACCGTGCACCCTGAATAACAGTGCTCGTGCACCTGTGCGCACAGATGCACTCGTGCAACCACGAAGCAGCCGTGCGCTGTTGCACTGAGCACCGGAGCATCTGTGCACCGGCTCAGCGACGCACCAAATGCACTTGCACCCCAGCGCGTCCTCGCACCAGCGCATCCGTGCACGGACGCATCAAATGCACGCACCCGGCTGCCACTGTGCACTGCTGCAACCATGACACAAACGGCCCCCCCCGTGCATTCGTGCAGCAAAAGCACCCACACGTGATGCGCTCATGCACCAGATAAACTTGTACACCGGTAGATCCTTGCACCAAACGCTCTTCCATCCCAGCGCAGACGCCGCAAGCGCGCTTATCCCCGTGCGCCGCACCAGCGCGTCCCCGCACGGACACATCCAACGCACGTACCCGGGTGCCAGCGGCCAGCGCTGCGACCGCGCAGTGAATCGCGAGCCCGAAGCAGCCCCGCGCGATGCCCCCGCGCTGCACCCTCACCTCCAGGCAGAACCTGCCCTGGGGGGTCCGCAGGAGGCAGTAGGGGACCACTCCGCAGGGTGCCCGCACCCACAGGCACCAGCGCTTGGCCAAGCCGGGCTCGGGGCGCAGGAGGAAGGCTCCGGGGACGTCCCGTCGCAGCAGCTCGATCCCGCTGTCCCTGGGGACGAGGCGACGGGTGGGCGCAGGGGAAGGTGGGGCGGGGGTGGGGGGGGATGCGTGGCGAGGAACGGGGCTGCTCCCCGCGCTCACCTGGCGATGCCGGCGAAAGCCCAGACGCTCTCGGTGAGGACGCTCTCGTTTTCGGGGAGGAAGGCCAAGCTCCTCACCCCTTTGCTCTCCCATCCCGCCGCCACTGCAGGAGCCTGTTAATTCCCTCTTCGACCCCCCCCAAAAAAACCCACAACATCAAGGTCACCTGTATCCCCCGTGCCTCAGTTTCCCCTCTGGCACTCACCGGTGTCACGGGGCGGCTGGTGGAGCTGGCTCTCGCCCCCGCAGTCCCGGTAGGCCCCGGAGCGCAGGACTTTGCTGCGGATGGCTTTTTTGCGCACCAGAACCGGGGAGCAATAGGGGTTCCCCGGGCGCCAGGCACCCGCTCTGCCCTCCGCCTCCGGCCGCCGCTCCTGGGGTGCAGACGGAGCTGTCGGGGGGGGTTTGGGGGCCCTCGCCGTGTGAAACATCAGGCAAAACAGCGTGCAAAAAAATGCCACACAAAACCATGCTAACACCGCAGAAGAAAACACAGTGAAGAACTCCAAGCAAAAAAACCACTGTGCAAAAGAAAAAAAGTCGTGCAAAATGCCGTGCAAAAAAAAAAAATGTAGAAAAAACTGCTTGAATAACAGCGTGCCAAAAACCACGGTGCAAAACACCAGGCGAAAGGAGCCACGCGCTGCAAAAATTGCCCTGCGAAAGACGCCGTTAAAAAAAAAGCGTGCTGTGAAAAACACCGTGCAAAGAACACTTGTGGAAAACCAGGACGCCAAAAGAGCTGTGCAGACCACCCTGCCAAAAACCGCCGTGGAAAAAGGTCATACGAAAACAACGCCGTGCAAAGCGCCCTGGAAATACGCTGTGCGAAAAATTCCTGCGCAATAAAAGTGCCCTGCAAAATCCCATGATAAAGCCATGTGCAAAAAAAAATTACCATGCAAATCCATCTGGTGCAAAGCCGTGCAAGGAAACATTGTGCAAAATGCTGTGCAGAACCCCCCCCCCGCAAAACACCATTTCAAACAGGCCGTGCAAAACACCGTGCCCTCAAAATACGGGGTAGAAAAAGTTGTGCAAAAAATGCTGTGCAAAAAAATCCCCTGCAAAAAGTGCCCTGCACACACTGCTGTGCAAAGAACCATCGTGCAAAGAAACATTGTGCAAAGAAACGTTGTGCAAAGACTGTGCGAGAAAAGCTGTGTGAGATGCTGTGCCGAAACATACCGTGCAAGAAAAGACCATGTAAGAACTGCCCTCAAAATATGGGGTAGATAATGTCGTGCAAAAAGTGATGTGCACGTACTGCTGTACAAAGAAATGTTGTGCAAAGAAATGTGCAAAGAAACGTTGTGCGAAGAAACGTCGTGCGAAGAAACGTCGTGCAAAGAAACGTCGTGCAAAGAAACGTCGTGCAAAGAAACGTTGTGCAAAGACTGTGCAAGAAAAGCCGTGTGAGATGCTGTGCCAAAACATACCGTGTAAAAACGTGCCGTGCAAAACACCGTGCAAGAAAAGGCCGTGACGAACGCCGTGCATGGCCCACCATGCAAAGAGAAGACTGTCCAAGAAAAGCCGTGCAAGACGCCGTGCAAAACCGTGCCGTCCACCAGCTCACCGCGCAAAACTCCGTGCGACAACGGGCCGTGAAAACCATTGCGCGTGTAATGCCGCGCGAGGAGGATGTGCGAGGAAAGCCGTGCGAGACGCCGTGCAAAAATCCCACGTGTGGAACCCCCCCCCACGTGCAAGCGAGGGCCGTGGAGCGGCACCCAGCACCCAGCACCCCGGCAGTGCCACCTACCCCTGCGGGCAGGGAGCCGAGGGCGGCGGGCGCGGGCAGGCGGCGGAAGGAGACGAGCGCGTTGACGTTGGGCGAGACCTCCTCGGGGTTGAGCGGCTCCCGCAGCACCCCCGGCCCCGGCGGGTCCCCCTCGCCCGCCTGCTCCTCGGGGTGGGCCAGGAGGTAGCAGAGCTGGAAGGAGCGGCAGAGCAAGAGGTGCAGGGTCTGGACCTGGGCGAGGCGAAAGAAGCTGCGTGCAAATATTAAAGATAATAACGATAACGGTGTTTTCGGGGGGGGCGGGGGGTGGTTTGGGGTCACGCACCTCGCCCGGGAGCCCCACAAAGAGGTGGCAGAAGAGGGTGCTGGCGGGGCCGCGGGGGTTGCGGGCCACGAAGGCGAACTGGCGGTCGCCGTGTCGCCAGGTGCTGTACAGGATCCGGCGCAGAGCGTGGGCCATCAGCAGCGTCTGTGGGGTCAAGGCTGGGGGGGTCACGGGGACCCAGCGCACCCCTGGACCCCCCCCCGGGCTCCCGGCGATGCCGGGGTCACCCCTGTTTGCACAGCGAGTCGCAACCCCGGCTGTAAACGCAAAGCCGTTTCTGAGCAAAAAGCAATGCTCAAGAGAGGTGCAACATCTCCCTCCCCCCAAAAAAGCAGCACCCCCAGCACCCATGACCCCCCCAGCACCCATGATCCCCCCAGCACCCATGTCCCCCCCCAGCACCCATACCTCCCCAGCACCCATGACCCCCCCAGCACCCGTGACCCTCCCCAGCACCCATGTCCCCCCCAGCACCCATACCTCCCCAGCACCCATGACCCCCCCAGCATCCGTGACCCCCCAGCACCCATACCTCCCCATCAGTGCCGTAGACCTTCAGCCCCTGCAAGCTGAACCTCAGCACCACCGACCTCCTCCTGGGACAGTCCTGGCCGGGAGAGACGCAGCATCGGGGAGGGGGCCGGGCTGGGGCAGCCAGGAGGGTCCCAAGGCTATTTGGGGTGCCCCCATTTCCCAGCGAGGGAGAGCGGTGGGGGTGCCTGACCTTCAGTGCCCGCAGCTGCTCCTCCAGCCACCCCACTTGCTGCTGCAGGTCCAGGTTCTCCACCACGAAGGAGCCCACGTACTGTTGGGGGGGGGGCAGAAATCCACCCGTGTCAGCAAAACCCCCCCAGGATGCTACAATTGCCCTCCCTGGGGCAATCAGACCACCCTGAGATAACGGTTTAGGGGTTGATGGGGGTGTGCCCACCCCCAAACCTCATCTGGGGTCCCCCCCCCCAGGTAAATCACCTCTGCTGGCTTGGTGATGCCCCGGGCTCGCTGCTGGGGGGGCACAGGATCCGGCCCCCTCCCGTTGGCTGGCTTCTTCTTCATGGCAGGAGGGTTTGGGGGCGAGGGCTGGAGCAGGATGGGGTTAAATGGTTCCAGTGCCACATCAGAACTATCCAGAATCACTCAGGGTGGAGGGGAGCTCGGATCCAGCCCCTGGTCACAGCCCCTGAGAGGACAGCGGACAGACACAACCTGCCCCCAGTGTCCCCCATTTCCAGCCCTTTATGGTGGTGCCCAAGTCCTGACCCCAGTGCAGATGTCCCCGGGTGCTGGCCCCAGGGTAAGGATCCCTCTGTACTGACCCAAAGGGTCCCCAAGAGCTGACCCCAAGCCCAGAGCGAGGGTCCCTGCACCCCATGCCCAGCACAAGGATCCCCACGTGTCCCCTCCCCAGGCAGTGTGCGAGGGTCCCCACGTTCCAGCAAGTCCCCTTGTGCAAGCATCCCCCTGTCCCAACTGCAGCACGAGGGTCCCCCGCAGCCTGACCCCAACCCCAGCACAAAGTCCCTGTGTCCTGCCCCCCATTCAGGGGTCCCCAGCAGCCTGACCCCAAAATGATGTAAAAGTCGCTCTGTCCTGGCCCTGAGCACCAGACCCGAGCAGGATGTGGGCACTCCCCACGTCCTGACCCCAAAAGCAACGTGAGGGTCCCCAAATCCCGGCTCCAAAAGCAACGGGAAGGTCCCCAAATCCCGACCCCAAACATGATGCAGGTGGGTCCCCACTTCCCAGCCCCACACAAACCCCGAATGTTCCCACGTCCTGACCTGCGAGGTACAAGTGGCTCCCGCACCCTGAGCGTCCAGCCCGGACCCGCAGCGAGGCACTCGCAGCCTCGCATCCTGAACCCCGGGGAGATTCTGGCATCCTCCCCATCCTCCCCCCCCCTACTGCTCCATCCCACTGGCAGCACAGAGCCCCCCTCCTCAGCTGCCCTTCGGGGGTGATCCCCGGAACAAGAGCGCCTGGGGCAGCAGGTTTGGGGGGGTATTTTCCAGGCAGGGAACCCACCGAGGGACGCGCCCGGCTCCTCTCCAGGCACCCGCAAGGGTTTTATCCTCCGCAGCCGAGCTGAGACCGGCGCAACTCGTGTCCCCGGGGCCCCGCCGCAGCCACCTGGGTACCACCGTATAGGGGAGGGGGGGGTCCGGCTGCCCCAAGCGCATCCTAATGGGGTGCGGGTACCTCTGCAGCCCCCATCCCCTTTGCAAGCTCAGGGCTGCCCCTCTTTCCTTTCCGGTATAATTTGGGGGGTCTCTTCCCCCCCCCCCCCCCCCCCAGCCAATCCGCGGGAAGCAGCCCCCAAGCCCCGCCCCCTTTTTCCCACGCTCTATTTCTCAATGGAGCCCCCCCAGCCCACCGGCCACCCTGGAGGTCCCCAAAGGAGGGATAACGCCTCCAGAATTTGAGGTGGGGGTGCGACACCCGGACCCCGAACATCCCCAGACACCCCCCCCCCCCCCCCATCTCCTCGGGCCCCCCCACCCCGGCTCACGGGCAAGCTCGTTCCGATGGCTGGGGAGAAACGCAGGCGAAAATTGCCCCTTTTCCAGCTGCTCTCGGCCTCGGCTCGGTTGTTTTCCTGCCTCCTCCGGCAGCTCCCGCCGCGGAGCTGGGATGCTCGACCCGTGGGCGTCAGGGCCTCGTCGGCACCAGCCAGGCCCTGGCGAGCCCGAGCCCACGCCGGGCACGGGGCAGGCGATAAACTCTCATTTCCTGCCTCCGATCTGCCCGCGATGAATCACCGCAATTTACCTCCCCGCTCTGCTCCCTTCCCTGGAAGCGGCGGAGCCGAGCAGAACCGCTCTGGCTTTTTGGAAAACGCGGCTGGAACTGATTTGGGTTTTTTTTTTTTTTTTTTCCCCCCTATAGTGTTTGGGTTGGTTTGGTGGGGTTTTTTTACCTCTCTCTCCTCCTTCGTGCCTGGTAGACAAGTGATTTCTAACCCTGGCACGCACCCGCTTGGGCACTCACTCGCTCCCACCCCCCCTGTCCAGGGGCCCGAATTCCCCGAGGAGTTTTGCCCACTGCTGAGAAAACGCAGAGGGGTGGCTCTGACCTTGCTGCAAACCCAGAGCTTGGGTCCCCCACATCCTCTGGCAAGAGCTGCCCCCAGCCCCGGGGTGTGCGCCGCTCCTGGGAAGGGAAAGCGAGGGTTGGGGGAGGAGGTGGGGGGGTAACCCCTTGGGAGTGACCCCAAAATCCCCCTGGTTTGTGCCCCGAGGTGTGAGGAAAAGAGTCCCAGCGGTGGTGGTCAAGCCTTGGGTCACTGCCAGCCCCGGCTGCTTTGAGATGCTGCAAGGTGCCCCAAGCAGAGCCCGTTGGAAGAGTCGGTGATGTAGAAACAGCATGGAAAAAAAAAAAAAGATAGAAAGCAGGACAGATGGGGCTGAAGGAATAACATAACGGAGCCCAGGCTGGGCAGGAAGCGGAGACTGGAGCAGATCAAGCGCCACAAACCTTCCTGAACGCGCGGGATGAAGATTTTCTCATCCCACCCCAGCTGCTGCTGCTGGGAGGTGAGGAACTGTCCCTTGGATTCACTACAGCTCAGCCCGTGGCATTTTTTTTGGCTCGGGGTGCAGAAATCACCTCATTAACAATTAAAACCACAAGGGAAAAGAGTTTGGCGATGCCCAAGCGCCGGGTTTAGCGCAACGCTCCAATTAAAGGTGCCCCACAGCAAAATGAAGCCACGCTTACGTTGGGGGAGAATATAAATCCGTGCCATCCAGCCCAGCGTTTTACCAAATGGTTGCGGGGCTGCGGGTGTGGGGATGTTACTGGGAAAAGGGAGGTCACAAAACACCCCCCAGCTGGGTCGACTCCTTGTCCCCATAAATAACTTATCCAAGTCCTCACGTCCATAAATACCCTGTGGATGAGAGGCCCTTTCTCAGTGTTGGCTCCCCGTGCAACACCTGCCTGGAAGAAAACACCCACAAAAGCCCCTGTTTTGGTACAAGTAGCACTAGGAAAAAGCCATTAACATTTGAAATTGCTTTACACCCCTGCAGCTGACTCTTTGACTGGGGCTTTCACTCTCCCAGTTACTTACCAGCTGGGATTTTCTATAACCTGCTCTTTGCACCCTCGTTACAGCCTGGGAACAATCCAGGGCATTTCTACAGGAGTTTAAGCTCCCGTTTCTTACAGGCAGCATGCTGGGATCGCAATGGAAAAGACTAACTTTAATAAGGGCTATTTTCTCCTTTTTTTTTTTCCCCACGTTATTTCTAGAGGCAGCTCTGCTCGTCTCAGCATGGGATGCACAAAGCTCTCTCCAAAAGCACGGCAAGAGCAAAGACCATCGGGGGGGCAGAGCAGAATCACCCTGGCCAAGGGGGAGCTGGGGATGTGCTGGGAAGGTAGGCACGGCTCGGGGAGCAGGGAACAGTTCAGCTGCTCTTTTTTGTTCCTGCTGATAGTGGTGGGGACACAACAGAGGGAGAAGAGGAGCAGCACAAGGTTTAGACAGAGCTTTCTTCTCACTCACCTTTTTATTCCCCCATTTCTCTGGAGGCAAAGGTCACACAGAGCTTGGCAGGGGCTCGGGCAAAACCAGACCATTTTTCACACTGGCACTGTAGTTTTAACAGCCCTACGGTGACTGCAATTCCCTCCTCTCTACATTTTCAGGAGGAAGCTGTGGTGAGGAAGAGAAAGGACATGCAGAGCAGGCCTGGAATCTAGTTTCATTTTATTTTAGCAAACTGCATGTTCTTCACTTATCAACATCTCTACATTAGCAATTGTATAGCTCTCCAACTTTTCTTTAAAAAAGGGTAAACGAGAGGTGACAAAACTCAGGCTCTTCCTCTCTTTAAAAACATTTCCAAGTTGGATTCAAGAAGACTCTCGCATATTTTGGTTTGAAGGTAACAGATGTGGCATGGAAACACTAACTCAAATCACCCGCCTAAGCGAGAACTACCCCTTCTGGGAGCCCCTCCGGCATCAGACGAGCAGTAGACGCTGCAGCCTCCAGTTCCTGAAGGTCCAACTCACCGTCACACAAACCTGGCCGGCCCGGAGGAGCCCAGCGCCCGGCAGAGGCACCTCCAGGCCTCAGTGCAAGTGCTGTATATACAACTGCTCCTTCACAGAAGCGTTAAGGACCTCGTCATGCAGGGGATCTAGGGAGGACTCTTCCGGCCGCTGTACCTTTCTCCTTAAGAATCACATTCCCCCAAGCATCCCTGTCTAAAGATATAAAGATCTTCTTTGAAGAATTTTATTTATTTTAATATTTTTATTTTTTTTTAAAGCCAACCCTCCCCCCCAAACCCAAGAGGAACACCGGAAAATGTACAGATTATATATGTCCTAGAAAAGTCCTAAAATTATTGCAGAAACTCAAGATGACTTGTTCCAGGGGAGGGGCAGGCGCGAGGCACAGCATTGAGATCTGACAAATGCTCGGGTTGGTTTGATTTAGTTTTCAGCTTTTTTCCCCCCTCATCATTCAAGAAAAAAAAAAAAAAATTAAAAAAAATATTAAACCAAAAAAAAATTAAAGAAGTATTTAAGCATCAGAACTAAAATACAAATGCACGTCGACTTATAAAACAAGATTGTGGATTTGACCGTGGGACTCCCTGACGGTGGAAAAATTTTACTTTTTTGCCCGGAGAGATTTCCTCATGGCAGATTTGCCCTTGGCAGAGGGTTTCACTTCCTTCCTCCCGCTGGCCGCTGGTTTCTTGGAAGAGCTGCCACCAGAGGGTTTCTTGATGGCGGGGGTTGCTGGTTTGGCTTTCTTAGCAGGGGTTTTAACCTTGGGAGGGGGCTTTGCTTTCCCCCGGCGGGCCGCGGGGGTTTTTCTTGGCTTGGGTTTGGACTCTCTTCGCTTCATCGGAGGGGCCCTGCTCCGTGATTTTGGAGGGGGTCTCTTCTGCATCCTGTCAGAGAGGGAGAGAGAGACAGCACAAGAGCTCAGCGGAGGCACAAACACTACCCAGAGCAGAGCTGCTGTTGTCAATTTGCATAACTGAAGCGGATCTTGGCGTCCTCGTTCTTCACCGCGGATGTTCCTTTCCTGCAGCAGCACATTTCATTAGCTAAATCCCAAAGAGCAAGGACTCCTCTGGTGGATCTTGCCAGGCTAAGCACTTCGCAACCCCCGCAGGGCTCTGCCAGAGAGGTTGGGAGCTCCTTCGTTAGGAGCTCCTTCGTTAGGCACAGAAACACACAAATAGGCACAGACAGGGAATCCAAGTCAATTGTCAGAGCAATTAAAAGATCTAAGTGCTATCTCTCCTCTCTAAATGGGATTTCATTACTTAACGAACAACACTTATCTCAAATCCACATTCTGACTTTCATATCTGGCTAAGGAATTGCAAAGAATACCATAGGGAGAAGTTTTCCTAAGAAAGCACTGAATATAAAAAGTCTCTGCGTGAAAAGCCACATTTTGTAAAGCACAAAAGGCAACTGTAGAAGACTAAAGGCAGCACAAGGAATAAACACAGGCTCTCTTTTCACCTGGAGGAAAAAAAAATTGGTGAGCTTCAAGTTATGGAACAGGGGCAACCATTCTCTCTGGAGCAAGGCTTCATTTGAAACTTCTTCCAACACCTCTAAGCCACAGCCTTGTGGATAAATAACCACACCGAGAGACCCCGTGCTCTGCTCCAGGCACTTTTGTTTCACCCAAAGGAGCCCTGCTGCCATACCTCTTCTTTGGTGGTGGTTCTTCCTCCTCAGACTCTTCCTCTTCAGATTCTTCTTCCTCCTCGGATTCCTCCTCTTCATCCTCATCAGATTCCTCAGAGTCCTCATCCTGCTGCTTCTCTGGGTAGAGCACATCTGGGCTACAAGAGGGTTCTTGTCAGAGCAGAACTAACTTGTAAGGACATGACTGCAGGGTCAGCAAGCCTCAGGTAACCCCCAGCTCTGCTGATGTAACCCCCAGAAATACCCCAGAATATCCCAGTCCCAACCTGCCCTTTCTCCAGTTACCTTCCTCACTGCTCCTTCTCTGCAAGCACAGGAAGGAGGACAACAAAGGCACCAGATCAGACGCTGGTGCCGCTGAACGCAGGCTGGGGCCACTTTGTAGGTACGCAATAGAAGCAGGTGGGGAGCAGAGACCAACGACTCCGCTGGCATTTGCCTCTCTGTGGGACACCACCCCTGAGCTCCGTGTGGCCCAGCAGAATACGTGCTCACAGCAGGAGCAGAAAGGCTGCTTTAGTCTCGCAGTGGCCAATCTAGGTCACCTTCCCTCCTCCCACAGCATGAAGAAAGGCAAAGAGCTGAGTCCTACTTGTCAGGAGCATCCTCACCCCACCACGCCACCCACTCGGGTGGGAACACTTAAATAGCCCCTGCTCTGCAAAAAAACCCATCACGACCAAGTACCTGAGAATATTGAGGCCAATGTTTTTATCACCCATAAAAGCTTCCCTTGGTGAGGAAGGCAGCTTTGTGTCCACTCACAGTCAGACACCCAAGTAACATCATTACCTAGAGGATAGGTGACAATGCTGTGGTTCACCACTTATTAAACCCTCCACTACCTCACCCTGGAAACAGGAGGTTGGCCTCTCTGGCTGAGCTACGTGACACGTATCTTGAACATCATTTTACAGCCAAGCTCTTTACCTGGGATAATAAGGGAAGCAAAGCTGAAAGGTTCCACTGAAGCCCTTCCCCGAAATTTGCTCCATCCAGCCGTTCTTCTCACATTTCTGCAGGGTTCTCTTCAGTAGGTGCACTGGGAAATCAACAGCAATCAATCAATCAGAGGAAGGTTGCATTGCTATCTTTATCCACGTCTCTAACCTCACTGCTCTCTGCAGTGTCCTCTGAAAGAGGAGACAATCAGGATGAAGTCTGCTTTGCCCAGGACATCTGCAGAGGAACAGAACCAGCACTGGAGAGCTGGGACTTGTGAGGACATCACAGCACGCTTCCTTCTGCTCTCAAAGAGCAGCTCCTGCAGGTGGGTCCCAGCTACATCACTGCGCTGAGAAGTTCTAGCAGGTCCTATTAGAAGGGAAATCCTCTCACAGTTCCTTTTCAAGCAAGATACAAAGTGGTTGTTCCTAACTGTTTAGCAAGGGTGGCTTTAAATTCTCCAAAGGAAGAAGTGCATGTTTTTGATGTCCCAATTAAGGGATCCTCCTTTCTAAATGATCTGGCAGCACCACGTAACCACTCCCGTCCAAATGTAACTCAAGTCTCAGCCTTCTTCAGCCTGTTCTCCAAAGTATGGGGTTTTTTTTGTTTCTTTGTGGTTGGTGTTGTTTTGTTGTTTGGTGGGTTTTTATAAAACAAGCCTTTACTCTGTATCTGCCCTCCTCCTGTTCTACATTTCATATGTGGTGCACCTTTCCCCCTCCTGTGGTTTGGGTTTTGTTGTTTAAAAAAAAAAAAAAAGGAAAATATTTGGGCTAGAAATAGGACAAATGCACTTTTCATTCCTTTCTTCCACTCCATTGTGCGCCACGTAAGAACTGTAACTGAAAATGTGCACAGGGGATCTTTGTCTCTGGCAAAGGGTTGAAGTTGTTCAGTCTGTTCAAAACCATTCTCAGCTTGAATTAGAGAGACCGCTTCCCTATTTAGCTCCCTCCACACCAAGGCAAAAGCAAGGCCTGCCCTCAAGCACCTTCCAAAGAGGTTCACTTGAGGAATAGAAAGAGAGAAACCCAAAGAAACAGGCTGGCTGAAAGTACTCCCCACGAGTAATACCAAGGTATTCACTCCAACCACTCACCCAACACACCTGAAACAGACTTTAGCAAGGACTGAATCTGCAGAAGAATCACCCTGGGACAACGTCACCCCCTCACCAAGGTACCCCTGCTGCAATGGTTGACTTTGAAGGGCACTGGAGGAGCTTGCAGAGCTAACTGAGTTGATTGCAGCCATTACATTACTAGAGTTGCAACATTAGGATCGTCGTAGTTCAAGAACTCTTGAAAAGCCCCACACTTTCATAGAAGGGAGCAACACACAAAGCGTGAGGCTGTTTTAAGACTGAGTAGCAGCACATAAAGGATTTGACTCCAGTCCAGTCCAGTGATGAGGTATAAAATGTGGAGAGGAGTGCAGAACACTAGCTCTGCAGCACGTACCCGCCTGCTTCTACATCTCACCAGATCTTCCTCCGGTTGCTCTTAAAACAGAGCAGAGATCATCAAAATTCCTTTTATGAAATGGAAGGAGAAAGAAAACAACAGATTGCAAGCTTTAATTTTCTTATCTGACTCGCAAGACTGACAAGCACTGGAGGGCTGGCTCCACACAAGCCACGAAGGACATGGGCAATTTCCAACAGTCCGGAAAATAAATCCTGCCAGGGCTTAGTAAGTCTGGAAACTCTCTTCCCTGCCCCAAGATTAACAAGTCACCCTTGACATCAGTCTCTAATTGGCAGAAGGTCTCAGGCAATGTCTTTGGCCCACGCTGCTGTGAGGGAACCTGCGCTCCAATTTGTGCCGCTACGTTCTGCATCAAACGGCCAGGCTGATGCTGTCCAGGTGAAGAGTGTGGGGTCAGCCACCTCAGCTCCTGCCTCGTGTCCAGAGGGATGGCACCAGCACTGTGACAAAGAATCTCAGCATGATGGGGAATTGGCTGGAAGGGACCTCTGGAGATGATTTGGTGCCATCCCCCTGCTCCAGCAGGGTCACCCAGAGCAGGAGGCCCAGGGTGGCAGTGTCCAGCCGGGTTGGGAATCTCTCCAGACAAGGAGACTCCACAGCCTCTCTGGGCAGCCTGGCACAGCCTCCCACACCCTCACACCAAAGAACTTGCTCCTCCTGCTCAGATGGAACTTCCTGGGTTTGTGCCCCTTGTCCTGTCCCTGGGCACCACTGAGCAGAGTCTGGCCCCAGGCTCTTGCCCCCCGGGGCCCTTTATCTCTTGCTCAGCATTGCTCAGCTCCCCTCTCAGGCTGCTCTTCTCCAGCTGCACAGCCCCAGGGCTCTCAGCCTGTCCTGGCACAGAGATGCTCCAGGAATCTCTGTAGCCCTGTACACCACACTAACAAACCGATCTGTTCTTAAATTTCACTCTAGTAGAGACTGCTGCAAGTTCAACCAGCTTTAAATGGCCTCCAGCCCTGGTTAAACAACTGCAGTGGAGCTCCGAGCAAGTACAGCAGCTAAGCCGGTAGAAGATCAGCTCTCCGGTCTCTGTTAGCATTGCTTCTGCAAATGCACAACTCAAACAGGACCTTAGTGTCCCTCCTGGGAACAGATGTGCCAGATCCCTGCCCAGCTGAAACAGGAGCAGTTTCTCTCCTCACTTGTTTGACCTTTTAAAAATGAGAGACAAAGAAGGAACTCTAACAAATCAGTTAGGGGGGTACTTGTGAGTTATTTTTTTTTTATTTAGACCCTGCAACTTCTCTGAATCAAAAGCAACGAGGAGCTGCATTTATGCCAAGCTGTAGCCTTTCAAAATAGAGTGAGATGAAATCAGCTTGGCAATTTAAGTACAATAAACTACTTGAATGCTATTCCCCCTTCCTGGGAACATGCTACAGACAACAGAAGCATACATTATGTCTCCAACCAGCCTTTGCAGGGCTTGAAAGGAACTAATGGGAATTAAAAACACCGAGCATCTCTGCAGCACAAAGAGTCGAGCAGCTGTCAGCTCCCCAGCAAGCTCAATGGAGTAGTTTAAAAGGTGCCACACAGACACATCTGCAGCTGCAGGACTCTTGTTCAGCGTGTAGTAGAGAAGCATTATGGAGATGGATACTTTACCCTGGAAGTTGGAGTTGGTCCCTGGGTGGTTTTCCAGGATATACTTCTTCAGCGCCGTGGTGGAGCAGGTCTTCGGTTCATTCATGGCCGCAATAGCAGACAGGATGGCATCTTCCATCAGAGTTCCACCCAGCAGGGGCTTCTCCCCTGATTTCTTCAGCTATTTTCCAAGGAGGAAGAGAAAAGCATCAAGACAAAATTCTCCCAAACCAGGTCAGGACAAGCTCCTCTGCACCAGGTGGGTCGGCGCTCCTGCATTAGCACAGATATGTTTTATATTAAAACACTGCACAGGGAATGCTGCTCTCCCAGCTTTAACTGGGAGGACAGGCCTATTCAGTCAACTGGCCTGGAGGGCTTTTTAGCAGTAACACATTGTCCTAGTCCCCAAACACACCGTGAGGATGTGACAATCTAAGGGCCCATCACTCAGGGAATGAAATAAATCGGATCTTCCTCCATCCCACAGACCAAATGTACCCAAGAGCACAGACACGAGGGAGAGACGTTGCAGGCATCTGGGGTACCTACTGCACTTGCAATTAGTGCTGGGAAGGAAAGCTTACCCCACCATCTCCCCTACTGTGCTAGTGAGTCAGAGCTGAGGCAGCCTGTGGAGCATGCTAAGCAAGGAAGGGTCTGCTCCAGAAACGCAGACCGAGAGGAGAACGAGAGTCTTACTGCTCCAGAGATTGACAAGTCCCAAATAGGACAGGCTGCTAAAGAAAGCTGGTCGCAGTAAAGCTGAGGTGGAGGGCGTGTTAACTTAGAGCTGAGGTTTGTAGTCAGTACAGTCAAAAACAAGATGAACTCTGGCTCTGACCTGGAATGTCCCAGACGCTCCCTTCCCTGTGATCTGCTCTAACTGGCCCTTCTCTACAGCTCTCTGCAGGGCATTCTTCAGCAGCTGGGGTCTGAAACACAGGAGGATAAAGCTTTACTGACGCACGCTGACAGCTTGAAAAACAAACAGAGAAACAACGCTTTATAGAGAGCGTGAGCAGAGCGGTACTTACACGCGGTACCTGCCTACAGACAGACATTTTAACTGGAGAGCTGTCAGCAAGCGCTGCTTACATGTGGAGAGCAGAGCACGGCAGCGGAAATTCAGCTGCGACGCATTCTCGGTGTCACTGCATCTCCAGACAAGCTCCGCTCGGAAGGATTTACTCATTTTGAAAAGCACGTTTGGACTCGGTGGGCAATGAGTCAGCTTGCAGACAAACTAATAAGGGACTGGGTACGAGCCCCCATGAGAGGTGATGCACAAGGATTTTCTTACATTTGCTTCCTCCCCCAGCCTTGACCCGCTCCGTAGGGGCAAATGTAAAGATTCCTGTAAGCCAAAGCATCCAGAACCACGTGGGACAAGAAGCCAAGGAGCGCCCTTGGCATCCACGCAGCTAAAGGGATCTGGTTTTCAGGGCAGCAGCACGTAAAGCGAAGCTGCTGTCGGCGTCAGGAACAAAGATGGGGTGTGGAGAGATGCAGAAAAAAGGCTCAGCTTCTCCTCAAGCTCTCCCCGCAGGCTCTGCAAGGCAGAGCACCACCTGCCTGCTGCCTGCTGCAGTACTGGATTAAACCACCCTGACGCCAGGCAAAGCCTGGAAGGCTGCATTTCACTGCTCCTCTGCTGGCACAAGTGCACGCCTGCACCTACCTTATGTCTACTTTGAGTTTGGGGTAATACTGAGACACATATTTCTTGATCAGGCTGTAAGAAGCTTCTTTCGGCTCACAAAGGCGGGTAAAAGCCAGGGGCAGGACGTCTTCCAGCTTGACCTGTTGCTCTGCAGCCGAAGCGGAAGTGCTTTTCTGAAATAAACATACTTTCAGACATCAGTGGGGCCTAAAACTTTGGGTTTTCTATACCAGCAATGCACAGGTGGGGAGAAGGGCTCCTGACACCAGCCAAGATCTGGAAAAATCAAGTTTTGTAGGACAGCTCTTGAAATTAACAGCTTAAAACATTTAGCAGTTGAAGTAAAATGGAGCAAATTTGTCTGGAATTGTCACAGGAGTCTTAGGAAAGATTTACAAATATAAATCGCTGAGTATTTAACAACATCTGTATTTTCAGTGATTTCCTTCCTCTTTCTGTAGACATTTTTCTCTGCCCTTCAATGTAACTGGTGAAAACCATACATGCTGACATGCAACTTAAAAACATCAAATGCAGGTCAAATCTTCTCCAAAATGAACAAGTAAACAGGAGTGTGGGTTTGGGGTTTTTTTTTCAGATGACCTAATGAAACCTTGCTTGAAGCCAATGCTTCCTTCTGAATTCCCTCCATCCCTTTGTTATTATGAGGAGGAGATGAAAAAACAACAGTCTGCTCTTTATAGAGAAAAAAGACTGGGGAAATGTGCTGAAGTTTAATGATTCTGATGCTGAAAAGCAGCTTTGCAAACAGCCCAATGGGTGAGGATGCTGTTCGCCCAGAAAACAAATGCAAGCTATTGGCTTTGCTGCGCCACAGAAAGTCAGGCGGGACAAAGACACCGATACGCTGCAGACAAGAAGAGTGATGTGTTTGCATTTATCAGGGGCCTTGCTCAAACTTCTCCTGGAGCCAGCGGGTTCTGTTTAAAAAGAAGTTACACTGCCATTAGTTTCCTTCAGTGCCCCAGTACCAAGCTTGTCTGCTTCCCTCAGTTTCAAGGCTTTTGGTCTCTCCAGTGACCAGCAGATAAGCATCAAGGCGTTACGATCCTCTCTGGGTTCCCCCACCCAAACCATGAGGGGATGGGCAATTTCAGCTGAGCATTTTCTACCTGCAATGTTAGAAATGTGCTTCGGACACCCGGTGCAGCAGGGAGAGGAGCACAGGGGAGCTGGGACCACAACTCAATGTGTTAGGCTCAAAATACCCACATCACATGTTACTGCCTCAGAACAATACACACCCAACGTGAGCAGCTTTCTCCCAGAAGCCTTGGGACATTTTCTTCTTCCTCCCTCTGCTCTCACAGCTGATGGAAGCGTGTTCATCTGACAGCCCTGAAGACTGAACTCTGGATTTATCCATGTGACAGATATAACAGAAAGAGCAGTAGCATAAAGCTCTCTCACAAACTCTCTCTACCAGGTAAAGATAGAAGAGGAGCCTCATGATTATTTGGTTGTCTGCCTCTGAAGCAAAGCTATGAGAGGTTTAATGTACACATTTTAAAACTAAGATGTTGATTATGCTACTTAGTTTGCATTTCTCATATCAGCTTTCTGATTCTAATTTCAGTGGAATGGGTTTTTTAGTTACTGTACTTAGGGAGGGAAAGTACAGCAAGGAGGAGAAAGCTTTGGGTTGGGGTTAGGCTGCGTTTCATAAGATACACATGTTTCAGCACAAGATTTTTCAGAGTATTGTTTAAAAATATTCCATCTTACCTTTCTGTCTCTGGCTTTCGGAACAGCTTTTCCTGCGTTAGACACCACCACAAAGCTCCCAGAGGCTCCCTTTCCTTTCACCTAGTTTAAAAGAAAGTCCCTTTCAGTTTTTAGCAAAGTAGCTCAGAATAACAACAACCTGAAAGAGACAAATTGCTGTCATCACACAGGTTTTGAATGCTGTGATGGGCTGTTGTGTCAGGGGCCCGATTTGAACCCAACTGACACGGCACTAAGATCAGAAACCACAGCCAGACGTTAATAACAACCTGCTGTCCTGACCAGGACACCCTAACAAATACCACAGGCATAAATCACAGTGCTAAAAGAAACACAGAATTTTTTAGGTTGGAAAAGACCTTTAAGACCAGAGTCCAACCGTTAGCCCAGCACTGCCCAATCCGCTGCGCGTTGCTGCAGAAGCCACACCGTCAGACCCGGTGCTGCTGCAATGCTGGATGACCCAACACCAAGAAACGGTCAGAAGTTGCACAACAGGCAACCATGCAAAGTATCTGATTGACAGAAGAACCCTGAAACTCTGTCGCTGTCTAACAACGTGGAGACACGTTGATTAACCTCCATGAGGGAAGGAGAACATGACCACCCCAGGGACCTGCTAATGGAGTTTAAGAAACTCCTATGTAGTTAACACCACCTCCAGTGCTTCTCCATAAAGCAACTCTTACCTGCCTAATGATTCCCCTCTCCAGCTCCCTTTTCAGGGCTTGCTTTAGAAGATAACCTCTCCTCTCAAGCTCCAGGGAAGGGTATTTGTGGATGATGTATTTACGTATCGCAACGACCGAGGCACCGCTCTTCTGAAAGCACGCCTAAACCAGAAGCACACAGTTAGTAGGAATCACCTGTCCTGCTGTGGGACTTGCTGTGGAACTGGAAAAGTAGAAGTTGAAGTGATGCCCACAGGCCAGCACGTGGGTACAGGATGCCAGGATTGGCCTTTTCCCCCACAACAACCCAAGAGTATAAAATAGGACTAAAAAAACACTTCACTTTCCCCTTCAGAGTAATCATTAAGTCAGAATGAGTTGCCAATTAATGTTTTTTAAAGAAGATGAAGGACTGACATTAGTAAACTAGTAAAAAAACCTAAGTTGAAGTTCCTGTTTTGAAGACAGAGCATCTGGAAAGGCCATCTTGCAGGTAAGGCTGGTGGAGTCCTGGTCTCCTGTGAAGGTAACGTGCATGGACTGAGCCTCAAGGGGAGAGCCACAGCTCAACTACAACAGCCCAGGTCTCTTCTTACAACCAGCAGAGATACAGTAAACCAAGAGCAACACCACTTTGGAACACTGGTTTACAGTATTTCCATCTGTCCTGAATTAGAATAAGGTAAGGCTGAAAAAAGCGTGTATCAAATCAATGGATTAATCAGGGTAAATCAAGTTAAGTATGGCTAGAAGGCACACCGAATCAAAGGACAGCAGCAATCAAGCCTGGTATGTCATCCTAGCTGTTCCTAGGAATGTTCATTAGGAGGGAAACAAATTCTAAACAAAGAAATAAGCTACAGGGCCCCTCATCATCATCACAGACTCACATTACAGCTCCATAGGCTTCCAGGCAGAAGCAGATGCATCTTACACAGTAAGGTTCCTGTTAACAGTGCTGTCACCCAGACCAGCAGCAAGCTGAAACTGGGGATTTTTAGGCACTCAGATTATTCTTCTTTGCAAGAGATGAAGAAAAGAAACATTTGTCTCCTGCTTACCCTGATGGCCTCAGTTAAAATCGCATCCATTTTGGGACGGGAGGTGGCAGCCATCTGAGTCTGCTTCTGAGCTCTGGCTAGCTGGCTAGCAGAAAGAGTAGCCCATGCAGGAATGGTCTTTTTAACCTTCTTTTCCTTTTCCTTAGACTGATCCTTCTCACTTAGGAAAGATACAAAGCAACAGTAAGACAAGAGACACTGTAAAACAAGGCAACAAGCAGAGCAACAACTGAATAAAGCCCAGAATATCTGACACTGACAATAATTTAAAGAACATTTTGATGTTTCTATTAGAAAAAAGAGATTGTACCTTGACATTCAGTCTCAGCAATGCTCTAGAACAGCAGCTACACTTGATTGGTAGCTTCTTAACAAGAACTATCAGCACCGTTTTAAGGGACCTATCCTATATTCCCCATAGAATTGTTTGGAAAAGAGCTTTAAGATCATCGAGTCCAACTGAGTCTGTTTTCCCCATCTTTCCCACCATCATTTCTACCTCTTTCTTCAGGATCCTGCCCAAAACCCTGCATTCAGCACTAAGCAAGCCTTACTCCTTTTTGGTTTCTTCTGAGGACTTTGTTTCCCCCTTCACTTCGTTCTCAGGTTCCTTTGGCTGTTCTGCTTCGCTGGATGCAGGAGGCAGGGTTTCATTCTCTTGTTCTTCTCCAACAGAGGCAGATTCCTCAGAGGTGATTTCTGCATCTAGAAGATGGGAAAACGCCTCAAGTTACTGCCTAAAACTAGCCCCTATTCTTCAGGAAGGCAGAGAAAAAAAAAACCCCAAACAAACAAAACCAAAAAGCTTAATAACACACTCCAGAATTTTCCACCAGACAATTTCTTTTCAAATAATCTGTTTAAGTTGGAGAATGCAACTTAAGAAGTGAACAAAACTCCTGAAAAGAACTTCAGTAAAGCGCAATCAGCCATCAAATGACAGAACAACTTGATGTAGCATTTTCACAATGAACTAATTCCCCCAGTTTTCTCCCCTGAACTCCAGAAGTTACTGCTGCAATCATCCCTCATCAGAGAGGCCTGGGTGGAGAAGGGAGGAGGAAATCAGTACCCTGAAACAGTAAGATTTTCCCCTAAGTCGAACTTTATCTGCTTTTGACGCAGAAAAGTGCAAAATCATAAAAGAAATTTGGATTAAAAAGTGCAAGCAGCTTTGTTTACAACCAACCTGTCTTCAAACACCGCTGTTTCCACGCCACACACTGTGGCATCTGAAGGATTTTAACTGTTCAGTCACATTTGTTTTCCAGACTTGGCAAAGCTTTAGATTGCATCTGCAGTGGTAGAAACGCTCGGCTATCAGCAGGATCAAATCCAGTCAGAAATCAACTTCCTAAGAAACTAAGTTCAGTCTATTATATATATATAAGCTGAGAATAGTTTAGAGAAAGCTTATATGTATAGATATAAGCTGAGAACAGCTTAAAGACTGGTCTGCCTGCTAGGTACCATATCAAGTGTCATTACCCACAGAGAGCTGTCCACCGCGACTGCTCCACAGCACAGCCGTGTTCTTAACAACTCCTGCCACATTCCTGTGCAGAATTTACCCACGGAAGAATCACACGTTTAAAACACACAGCGTATTAACAGTTAGTTTGGCATGTGGTTTATTTCTTTGTGGCAGCAAAGATGACAAAGTCAGTGAAACTAACCCAGTGTGACACTGAAATGACACGTTCTGAGAAACTGAGGTGAAGCTGCTAGGGCCAGACACGTTAATGGTGGAGGAGATTTTATGGGGCGTTGTGGTAAAATCTTTTTGTACAGGAAAAGACAGAAAGAAAGAAAGACACAGAAAGAAAGAAAGAAAGAAAGAGAAAGAAAGAAAGAAAGAAAGAAAGAAAGAAAGAAAGAAAGAAAGA
>JANVCC010000174.1:259346-280238 GCA_025345505.1 Todiramphus chloris collaris
GAGATGCTCCAGCCCCTCAGCATCTTCAGAGCCTCTGCTGGATTCTCTCCAATAGTTCCTTGTCTCTCTTGAACTGGGGAGACCAGAATTGGACACAATATTCCAAAGCTGGCCTCACCAGGGCAGAGTAGAATGGGAGGAGAACCTCTCAACCTGCTGATAACACTCTTCTGTACACCCCTCAGGAGACCATTTGTATTCTTGGCCACAAAGGCCCAGTGCTGTCTCACAGGCAACTTGTTGCCCACCAGCACTCCCAGGTCCTCCTCCGTGTAGCTGCTTCCCAGCAGGTCACCCCTCCCCTGTACTGGTGCAGGGGGTGATTCCTCCCCAGGGGCAGGACCCTGCCCTTGCCCTTGACCCTCAGGAGGTTCCTCTCTGCCCAACCCTCCAGCCTGTCCAGGTCTCGCTGACAGCCCAGCCCTGGTGTATCAGCCACTCCTCCCAGTTTTGTGTCAATACAGACAGGCCTGAATTTAGTTTCTCAAAAAGATACAGCAAAAGACCTGAAGGTTTAGCAACAGCAAGGCAGAAAACCCTCATCTCCTTGCTGCCAAATAAAATGGTAGATTTATTCACTGGAAAAATCAAGTCACCCAAACCAACTGCTACTGGGACACTCTGTTTCATGTAGGGGACACTAAGACACCACTCAACAAAAACCAGCTGGGAAGTACCAACTGTATTTTGCATTTACACAAATGGCAAACAAACAAACATCGTGTTTAGCAAGTGGGAAATGGCCATCAGTTGAGGATGCAAGTTGTTGGGTAACTCTCACCTACACTGACATCTGATCGACCGTCAGGAAAAAAAATAACCATATCAGCAGCAAAACAAACATCAGGACACCCACCCTTGCAAAGAGTTGTTTGAAAGTAGAGGTAGTAACTCCTCACATAGCTGCTCACGTTCCGTTTCCTGGGGTCATTTCAACTGCAGGTTTACAGGTCCCCCACCTACTCATTTCAAAGCTGGCCACCCAGCAAGGAGCTGATAAGCAACAAAACCCCTCAGCTTTCTGGATTTTTATCTGGGCAGGAATGGTTGAGATTGGCCAATCTCCCAGCTCAGGGAGTAGTCGCTACTGGCAGCTCCAGTCAAAGGTACTGGAAGCTTTCATGAGCTATTATAAACTAGAGCAATTTCTTCCTGAGCTATCAGCACATCATTGGGGGGAAAGAAAAAGGGAAGCTTCAGGTGAGACACACATTTGCTGTCTGTTATACTGGGTGTTACCAACATAACAGACACAAGAACATAAAGAAAAATTAAAAATGTGACTGATTCCTTGAACTTCTGCTGGCCATAAGATTTTTCCAGCTGATCTCACACTTCAATCTCACTTGAGGGAAAATATTTCAGGTCGCTGGTGGAAACACCAGGTCACAAGGGCTCGGGGTAGGGTGCACGGGCTGTAAACAAATATGCAATGGAAAAATGCGAAAGCATATCAAGTCCTGAGCACTTAAGGGTGTCCACTTACTGTTACACAACATGCACGCTGGTGATTGATGTGCTCTTAGATAGGACTTGGTAGATGGTGCATGATGTGGGTCTAGAAATCAGGTCAAAAGGGCTGGAAAATGTTTTTATGTTCTTGCAGAAATTAAGTGAGGGTGTCAAGAGATAGAGAACTGTCAACTTCCTGAGCAATGCAGACAGGATTTGTCACCAGAAAGGCTTAAAATGCAAAGGAACTGGGTTCTAAGAACAGGTTATTGATTAGGGTGCAATTATCTACTAGTTCCTAAAGTTGAATAGAGCAGAAAGGCATTTAAATACCTCAGAAGATGCAGGGGGAGAGGGGGAAAGCAGAGGAAACCTTAACACTTTCACAAAGCAAAACTGGAAAGCCAAACCAAACACGCTACACTATTACCTTCTGAACTGGAAGCTGGCCAACTTTTTCCAGATTTCTGTCCCTCAGAAATCCTCCAAGCGCTTCCCTACAAATCCAGCTCGGGCAGAAAAGACTTTCCGCAAACCCTCACCATCTACATGATCACAAAATAGATCTCCCTCCAACACCTTCGATACGTTTTTGTAAACCACCAAAATGTATTTGTTTAAAAAAATAGATGTATCTGTTAAATGATACAAGAACCCTGTCTGTTAGACCTGCCGGCTCCACCAGCATGTTCCAGCATTTCCTGACCTCCCTTTTGGCTCTGCAGCTTCACTGAGCTGCCCAGTGTCTTGATGAAGTCAGACCAGTAGTACTTAGCCATTTAAAACAGCCTAAAAACACGCAGAGGAATAAAGTATCTTACTTACTGAATGCAGAATATGAGTCAGACCCCAATTCTAATCCTTATTTGGCAACCTGCTCAAAAATTCTCTCCTGTTTTGCAGCTTCACAACCAACATTCCCACCTCTTCTGCTGCCATTCACCAAGTTCTGTGCTAACTTCACCCCGATCCTCACGGCCCCCAGGCCACATCCATTTCCTGGGAGGTGCCCTTATTAAGAGGACTTTTTAATTGCGTGCCTCCTGATCGAGCTACAGGGGCTGTGTTGGCAGCTCTCCTGCGACGGAGTCTCCCCAAGATCTGTTACAGGCTATCTGAGCCCCACGCTGCTCTAAGAGTTCTAAGCCATCTTGTTTCAATTAAAGAGGAATAGTGGTCCAGGATGAGGATCCCACAGCTCACCGCTTGCCAGGCAAGAAATTCTTTGGCTTGACTACTGTTACAGCTTCTATTTCCATCTGCTCTTTCCCTGTACGGCGTTAAGGAGGGGAACAACAATGCCAAGTTCAGGGGAGCACAGCACAAAATCCTGAAGGAGAGGGTTTTTCTCCGAGTCTAAAGATCCCTTTTCATTTCACTGATTTTGGACCTGTGACTCCAAACGCCACAAATGCAGCCTGACTCACACCCTGCCTGTCCTGTTGACTTTTACAGAGCACAGATTAAAACCCACCCTTCTGCACACATGGGTGCTGCCTTCACTGAAAAAAAAAAGGGGGCTGGGGGGGGGAAAGGCACATTACTACAGCAAGGTTCTCTGCCTCCCCACCTGGGACTGAGCTCAGCACCTTGTCTCTGCTAGGGTATAATACCAGAATTCAAAGCCAGCTCCATCTTGACAGCTATTTATTAAAATACAAATAACCTCTGCCTTGCCTCCCCTGTTCTTCTTCACTGATATAAAAACCACAATAGGTTTCAGATTCTTTCTCCATCAGTCTTTGACCTATACAGCAGATCATTTATTTCCATGGCCTGGGTTATCTTCTTCTATACCCAGGAGTTTTTCTTCACATCCTCAAACCCACAGCCAGAACCAGGTAGTGGGTAATTTAAATTATGCCACCATCACACCTAGAAACTCACAAAAAACTCCAGCTGAGGGATTAACACAAAGCAGAATTTCTGCTCCCACAGCTGTCTAAAAATAATGCCTCTCTGCGCTGACGCTCAGGATTGTGACAGTGACAACCTCTGTGGGACAATAGGTTTTGAACAGTTTTTGGCTAGCATGGTCCTTGATCCAGCTTCTCTACTGACTCATGCAGCCGAGGGATCAAACAGCCCGTTTCAGGCTGCACAGCGTTCAACACGAAGTTTCGAACAGGTTTAGGTCACAGACTTAAAACTACTCCACCGTGAAACCCCACTGCTGAAGGTTTCATAGCCCTGGATGAAATTCCACGATCCAACTGTGTGAATTTCGACAAACCACTGACCCATGAATGAAAATTTAGGCTGCTAACATTACACACCAGGGTAAAACCTTTCCCAGGAAACATCCTCCTCGCTTAGATGGATTGAATTTAAAACCACTATATAAACCCTCCTCCCAAACTACTACTTATTCAGCCATCACTGGCTATCCTCTACTACAAAACTACACATAATAAAAGCTACAATTTCCTTGCAGTCTGTACAGAACCTACTCACACCTCACGTTCGAGTCCACCAGTGCAAAACTGCTTTTCTTCTCCTCACAGAAAATCCTTCGAGAACCCTGGGTCACTTGTAATGAAACACTGACAAAAGATTCACACGTCCCTTTCTGTTGAAAGGGAAAACACACAAGGATATTCTGAAAACAAAAATCATTCCAGCAGCTACTACCTGAGGAAAGTGTGATGCAAAGAGCTAATTAATTAGGAGGCACACAAAGGGGAGAAAGGCTGCAAAAGGGAGCAGATATTTTCAGAGCATATACACCAGGTTCTTTCCCCCAACAGAAATTACATGGGATTTTCCCCCCTCCCGTTACCCATTCCTCATTTTCAAGGATTTCCCATTCTATGCCCCAATCTCCCAAGTCCCTTCCGAGGGAGGTAAGCGCTCTCCTGCCCGGCCCATCATGACACCTCTGCTCTTTCACTGAACTCACCAGTGATTCCTTCCTGTCCTCACACAGGGGAGCTTAACAGAGTGGTGTTGTTTATAAACAGGAGCACATCGAACCTTTCCCGCCTCAGGAAGACAGCTGCTTGCCAAAGACCGTTGGCCAACTATTTCTTAAAGATGCTAAAAATACTATTTATGGTAAAAATAAACAAACACACACACACAAAAGTCACGTGCTTGAAAATCAGACTGCAACTATTACTCAAAAGGCCTGATAAGAACTGAGAAGTGATACGCTCGTTAACCCAGAAATGATTCAGAGGCCAAGACACACTCCTGAAACCTGGAACCTGTGAAATACCACAGATAGGAGCAAGTCGCCTGTCTCTGCAACGCTTTAAAAGGAGTGAACACACCCACAAACCCACATTATCTAACTTTTCTTCTCCTGCAGCACAGGCTGAGCAGTCCCTCCTGATTTGCAGACACCAGTGACTGCGAAGATAGTTGGAATACAGGCGGGAATGATTTTGTTCGGAACGGTGTCCCCAGTCTGGAGCTATCCTTGGGCACTAGAGGTTGGTGCAGACCCTTTGCCCTGGAAAGGGCCACACGTTTACAGCAGCTGAGCTTTTTGGTACATCACTCCTTCTTTTCTTAAGTCTTTAACCCAAAAAAAACCACAGCCCAGAGTGGTAATAAGGAGACTAAACCCAGAACAGAACTTCTCTGAACCCAGACTGGAAGCCTGCCTGGAACGGTCCCCTTCTGGACTGGAATTTAATAGTCTTCTGTAGGGAGAAGCATGTGCAATAAGGGGAGAATAGTAATTAACATTCTTTAACCAGGCTGTGACCACCACAGTGTCACAGGGAGGAATCCAGAAGTTCCTAGAGGTCTCACACTTAGGCCCGTAGCCATCTCTAGCAGCAGCCAGAGGGGTTAAGGGCTTCTTTTTGGAAGCATGGCCACACTGAAGTCTTGGACAGAGGCTTTGCTCCAGCAGCAGCACTTCTCTGGCCTGTGTCAGAGCGAGTTTGTGGAAGGAAAAAAACAAACCACACAACCAAGCAACCAAAACGCGGGAAGGCTACCGCGGGAGCGCAGGCACTCACCAAGTTCACAAACAGCGATTATTTATTGTGTCACACCCCAACCAGCCCCTTCCACCGCTGACCTTCCCCCCGCGACCCAGGGCACACCCGCCGGTGTTTACGGGGGTGTCAGGGGGACGGGAGAGGCGGTTTCGAGCCCCTCGTATCCTTGGTAAGAAACGACGAGGGGCCGGGGAGCCCCACACCCCGCCAGGCCCGGCCGCGCCGCCCGCACCTCCCCGGCCCGCCGACACCCGAGGGCCGGGGCCTCCTCCTCGGGCCTGGACCGGGGCGAGCCCGGCGCTCCGCGGGCCTCGCCGGGTTTGAGAGGCAAAAGAGAGAGGAGGGAAGGGGGCGAAGCAGGCCGCGCAGCCCACCGCGACACCCCTCTCTGCCGCGGCAGCCCCCAGCCCCCGCCCGAGGCCTGTCAGGGAGGGGGGGGCGCGGCGCTGAGGGGAGTTCCCAGGCCCCTCCGGCGGCCCCCGCGCCTCGCACGCACCAGCCCGCGGCCTACCGGGCCCGGTCTGCACAGCGGGGCCGGGGCCGGGCAGGCGGGCGAGGGGAGGCCGGGGGGACACTCACCAGCAGGCCCTGCGGACACAAAGCGGCCCCTCTAATGGCGGCGGCGGCGGGGGAACCGGCGGGGGAGGGGGGGGGGGGCCGGGGCAAAGGGGCGGGGGCGGGACCGCGGCGGAGAGGGGTGTGGCCGCAGCGCGCGGAGGGGAGGGCGGGGCCTCGGCGGCGCCGCCGGCCAATGGGAAGCCGCGGGCATTTTTCGAACACCGCCCCCCCCCTCCCCCCCGCGTCCCCTCCACGTCGCGCGCGCGCGTGTGTGTGTGAAGGGGGGGGAGCGCGCGCGTGCGCGTGCACCGTCCCGGCCCGCCCGCCGAGCACAACAGCGGGGAGGGGCGGGGCGGGGCGCGCGCGCCCGCACGCTCTTCCCGCCTCTTTCGCTGCGGCGCTTTCCCTCCTCCGCCCCGCTGAGGGCGCTGAGGGGCCGGGAGAGAGGGGCCGAGAGGGGCCGAGAGGGGCCGAGAGGGGCCGCCCCCGCCCCCTCCCCTCCCCTCCCCTCCTCTGCCCCGGCCCTCTCAGAGCCCGGCTGTCGCCGCTCCCGGAGCCTCGCAGCTTGGCTCCGGCCTCTTGCTTGTTGCCCGCGGTTCCTCCGGTGCCTGACAGTGCTTTGCTTCAGCCTCTTTAAACCCCGCCACGCCGCTCTCGTTTAACCGTATAACTTCCTCCCCGGTTGGGTCGCTGCGAGCCGGCTGCAAGGTGGAGCTGTTCTGTCCAAACCCGCCTGGCGAGCTGCCTCTTGCGGGAAAGGCCCCGCTTCTGCCGTTCCCGCGCTTTGCCCTCTGTGTTTTGCCCCCGTGCTTGAGTCAGGGCCGTGCAGAGAACACCCGGAGGTATCGAACAGAAGCTCTTCTTTCTGCAGTACCCATTCCTATGCTCTTGCTCCCAGTTTCTTTATTTCTTTCTTTGGCTAGAGTTTGATCTTCCTTTCCCCACACCCCTCAACTGCGTGTGAGTTTAACATACAAGTCATGGACTGGTTGGGGTTGGGACCTCAAGGATCACCTCGTCCCACCCCCTGCCGCAGGCAGGGACACCTCCAGCTAGAGCAGGTTGCTCGCAGCCCCATCTCCTCAGCTCCCTTCCCTACCTACCCTTCTTTTCTTTCTGCCATAAGTACGCTGCTTCCTACAAACTGTCTCCAATTATGCCACAGAACCTCACATCTCTAGTCTCTTGCCCATCTTTTTATTTTACTTGTTTTTTTCCGCACGTAATCCTTACTCACATGCTGCCAGCCCCTCCGTGTCTCTATAATTTGAAGGCTCTGTGGGCACAAACACATTTGTTTAGTCAGTTTTATCCCTCCTCTGGGTGGGAAGCGCCCCTGTGAGCACTTCTAAGAAGAACTTACACCATTCAAAGCACCACAAACGTGTCTTGCTTCCTCAACAGTACCTTGACTGTTCCCATCTAAGCTTTTCCAGCTGTTTTCCCCCCCTTAGGTGTCTGCTGGAACTGTACAACATCTGGGAGCATCGCCTTCCAAAGCCAAGATGTTGTTACCAAGGCTTGGCCTTGCCCAGTGTCTTCTCCAGGCCAGGTTGTCTCTGTGATGCTTTGCTTCCGTACAGTCCTTTGTCTCCTGTGCTGAACAGCCCTGGAAGTGCCTTATCCAGATGGCTCCAGTTTGCTAAACATTCCTTATGAGCGGAAAAACGGCGACGGTGCAGCTTCAGGAAAAAATATTTGTTCTTTGGCCTTTCTCCCCTTGCTGTGCCTCTCTGGCAGGAGGGGAGGGACTGGAAGGTGGAGGAGAGGGCAGCAAGAGGGAATGTGCTCCTTTGCTCCCGGCTTTTAAGACACAGAGAAGGAAAAGATGATAGCACTCTGGCTGCGCTCCCCTTGCTCGCTTGCAAGCCTTTGTGCAAAACCCCAGCAGCAGTGTTGGCTGAGCTGCAGAGCTACACTGAGGTGCAAGCAGAGGAGGAGGAGAAAAGCTTTTGTGGTCTCCTTCCCTGTTTATGATCCTGAAATCCACCCTAGAGCAGAGCTGTGGCCCCTCCACATTCCTTAACAGCCGCACGCCTGCACGGCCAGGAAAACACAAGCCGGGGGAACAGCGGCTGCATCCCGCAGCAGGGTCAAATCCCAGTGCTCACTCCCCAGTGCCCCGATTTTTGGGCAGGATCTAGTCATTTGTGTCCCCCTCCCTGTTCCCTTGGTGCTGCCCGTTGTGTGTGACACTGGGAAGAGTGGAGCTGTGACCCAGCAGAGGGGGAAGGAACAGCGTGAGATGGGGAAATTCATCCCAGGGGGTCTCGCTTCAGTGAGGGTTCCTGCCAGAGGTGATCTGTGATGGTGTAAAGCACTATTCTCATCAAACAACCCTGTGAATAAGTACTAACCACTTTTAATCTGTACCAAGCATTTTCAACACGTCCCTGCCCTTGCACTTGCCCTGCCCTGCTAAGATTACAACTGGTTCATGGATTTTTTTTTTTTCCTGAAAAGCATTCAATTTGATAATTACCAGAATCCCAGCACAGTGAGGGCTGGAAGGGGCCTCTGGAGATGCTCTGGTGCCACCCCCCTGCTCCAGCAGGGTCACCCAGAGCAGGGGCCCAGCAGCGCAGGGTCCAGCCAGGTTGGGAATCTCTCCAGACAAGGAGACTCCACAGCCTCTCTGGGCAGCCTGGCACAGCCTCCCACACCCTCACACCAAAGAACTTGCTCCTCCTGCTCAGATGGAACCTCCTGGCTTCCAGTTGGTGCCCCTTGGTGCCCCTTGTCCTGTCCCTGGGCACCACTGAGCAGAGTCTGGCCCCAGGCTCTTGCCCCCCGGGGCCCTTTATCTCTTGCTCAGCATTGCTCAGCTCCCCTCTCAGGCTGCTCTTCTCCAGCTGCACAGCCCCAGGGCTCTCAGCCTGTCCTGGCACAGAGATGCTCCAGCCCCTCAGCATCTTCCCAGCCTCTGCTGGTCTCTCTCCAGTAGCTCCCTGGTCACTTCAGGAGCTCTTTCTACAAATTTGCCTACAGCTTTAGGCCTCGACTGTACAGTTGGAACCAGATCACATCGACACATCGCTGCTGTGCCCAAGGACCAGCTGTAAAACGTGCACATCTGGAGATTTCCCATTTCTGCCCCGTATCCAGAGCAATGCAGCCTGTTTTAGTTACAAACAAGAAACCTGTTGTATTTCTGCTTTGAATACACCCAGTCACAGAAACTCCATTCTGGGGGCTGCTCTGCTAACTTGCCTACCCTGAACCAACTCGTATTTCCCTTGTTTTGCCGTATTTTTCACTTGAAGTGAACGCTGTTTAATTAGCACTGCCCCTGTGCTGCTTAACAGCCGCCTGCCACACACGGTACAAACCACAAGATTACTGTGACCTTTTTTTTATTACCTTTGTCACACTGCGCACCTTACACACTGAAATTGGCTTCTTCCAGTGTGCTCTCGATCCCGCCGTCCGAGCGAATGCATCTTTGCCACCAAATGCCATTCAAATATTGGCCCACAGCTCCAAACTTCAGCTTCTGATGGTATTTAGGCTTTTTCTCTGGTGTGGTCACCCCAAGCTTTTGGTGAGTTTCTTCCTCTTCTATTTTTACTTTAACTTTTGCAGAATTTTATACATTTTTGGCCCACAGTCCACCTGGCTGAGGGAGAATTTGAGCCTGTTTCCCGTCACCTCGGTCTTCCATCCCTAAAGCTTCACATTCAGCTGCTGCTCCAGCTTCTTGTGCTTTGAAAACAAAATCAAATACTGCCCAAGAACCTTTAGCTCTGGTTATCCCTCAACGTGCCTCTGAGGGGGGACATTCTGGCTGGATAGCATCACTTGAGCAGGACTCTTGCTCTTCTGCCTTGATGCTGGTTGTGTGCCTGGCCATGAGGGGACAGTCACTGCCTCTAGATCCTGTCCTTCAGTGTGAAAATCCCTCCTTTTCTGCTTTCAACTCAAAATTGCATATTCCCTGATGCTTTGCAGCCTTCCAGACATAGAATCATAGAATGGTCAGGGTTGGAAGGGACCTTAAAGCTCACCCAGTCCCAACCCTCCTGCCATGGGCAGGGACACCCCAGCCAGCCTGGGCTTAAACACTTCCAAGGCACTTCCATCTCCTTTGACCTCTTAATTTTTTATCAGCTTCCTAATAATTTGTTCTTTGTCCTTTTCCCAGCACCTCCTGGCCAACCTCTGTTACTGCCCTGACCCTTGAGGCTAACCCAGTTGGTTTAACTTTTCAAACCCGTTCCTCTTTTCTGAGGGTTATTCCATTCATCTGTGTGCTTTCAAACCCATTTTTATTTTGCTTAAATACACCTAAGTTTGCTCCATTCTTGAGCAGACCTACGATAGAAATACCACTGGAGGTGACAGAAATCTGGAGCAGGGAAATGTTGTGGACTAAGCAGCGGTGTTTTTCTAGAAACACCCGGATTTGAAAGAGATTCTCATTGCTACTGAGTCAGAGGCTATCGGCACTGGAAGCGGTGATCCCACAACTGGGCTGCGTCCCCACAGTCAACTTTTGCCAGCGAGAATTTGCTAAATTCCTTCGTTCTCTGAGCCAACCACCATTTCAGATTCCAACCAGGAAGCAGCAGGCTGCAGCACAGAGCACGCAGCGGCCGCTCCCATGACAGGTAATAACTTATCGTCAGTGACGCCTCCCGCCCGCGATGCTTTTGCAGACGCCAAAACCTCCTTTTTGGCTGCGGTGCGCAAAGCTTGCGAGCAGCAGCACGCCTGGCACGTTCAGCAGCCTGGCTGGCCTCTGGTCCCTGTGCCGGTTCTCCAGCAAGCTTTGCTGGGAAGATGGGAAACCTTTGGGTCGAGCAGGAATTCCAAGCATTTTTGGCGATGGCTTGAAGTGTAGGGTCAGCTCGAGAGCTGGCTCGCCCACCTCTCTGTGGGAAATCCTGTCAATTGGCTTTTCTTCTGGATGCGTCAGCCGCAGCTCTAACTCCATCTCCAAGCATCCACTTTGTGATACTGGAAGAGCCCTGAAGAGGCAGATGCGGTTCCTTGGAGGGCGTGTAAAACACTCACCTGCCCTGTTTCGCAGCGGAGGTGTGTGAAATTCCTCGCGGTCGATGGTCGCGGCATACGAGCACACCCAAAGCAGGGCTGTGCAGCAGGAAGACGGGGCTCTGTGCTGTGCCCATCACCATAAACTCACGCAGCAGTGACTGTGGATGCTGAAAAGCTGCTGGCAGAGGGATTTTCTCAGGTTCTCAATATTCGGTGAGAGTCCTGCCTTTCTCACACAAGTTACGAAAAACAGTAGGATGGTTTTTGTAAGCGGGACCAACACCTGGACAAATTCCCCGTTGGAAGGTACTGAATGGAGTGGGAGCTGGGTTTATTTCTGTTGCTGTCTCAATGCAGTTCAGCAGCTGGAAAGGAGGAAGAGAAACCGGTGCCGCGTGACCAAAGCTTTTCCCAGATCACGGCAGCGTTGCAATCAGCAGGAGTTGTTTCAGCAGCCCACAGACCCAGGATGGTTGCCTGCAGGTGTCAAGTGGAGCCCCTTGGGAAACACAAGAGTAGACAACTTGGAGTTGAGTTTCCTTGGATAAAGGCAGGGAAACAGTCACACTGCTGGAAGCTGAGCAGGTTCATCTGTCTCTTGCTGCGGTTGCTTGCTCCCCACTGTGGTTTTCCTGCAGCAGCTCCTTGTGGGTTCTCTCTCCGCAGAGCTGGGCAGCTGAGCAGGACCCTCCAGGCTGAAGCCAGCTCATCCCCACTCCATCCCATGGCTGTAGCTTGCACATGGTCCCCAGGCAGTATCAAACCAGTGCTTGGGAGTTTCTCTCAGTGTGTGGTGTCCCATGCAAAGCCTCTGGGTTGGCACCTCATTAAAAGAAAGTGGCATGCAAAGAGCTCCTGCTCCCACTGCTCAGCTGGAGGTGTCACTTACCTGGCCTAGGATCAGGTAGCAGCAAGGGGCCAACACCCTTCCAAGAGCTCTCCCTGCCAGACTGTGTAAAGCAGGAGCTCAGGGTGCTCACCAGCCTGAACATCTCCTGATGGCTTCATCCCCACGCGGGACACGGCCGCCCTGACCCAACTCCCACCACACAGCATCTCACTACCAGCACGTACCCACCCGCAACCAACAGCCAACTCACCTCGATGCACTTCAAGTGCCTCAAGGCCAGAGATGTTGGATCTAAGGGCACAAAAGCATTTGGGGGGGAGCTGATTTTGATCTTACTGCCCCCAAAGCTAAACCATCTGAAATGAGCAGTGCCAGTGGCAAGGCTGTAACCGCTTCTCTGCTCTGCAGCGAAAGCTCCTGACAAGACAACCAGTTTCAGGTCCCTTCCTCTGTAAAAATGACTCGTGCTGGAATGAAACATGGCAGGGACAACCAGAGACACCCTTTTGGCAATGAGATGCTGACATCTGCAATTGGTTTTAAATGTTTTCAGGATGCTCTGCAAGTTAACAGGACTTCTTAGAGGCCCCATTTTCCTTTATCAGAATAAAAAAGTTCTATGGGGTTGGAATCAAAAGCTCTGTGGGTCACAGGGACACAGCAATGACCGAGTTACCGCTCACTTAAACCCACCTTATGCACAGTAAAAACCATCACCGCAGAGGAATCCCTTCTCCTGAGCCTCTCCTGCCTCATGGCCTCTTTGGCTACCAGCTCCTGCACCAAGGAGGGCTGATCCCAGGCAAAAGATTGTTCTGCACACCAAGGTCTGCTCCTGGACCCGAGGCTTCTTGAGAAAATGAGATTAAATCCTGAACACATGAACAAAAGCAAAGTGCAATGCCTGGTATCAGTGTATTCCCTGACCTCGTTCACAGATCCTGTTCTCAAAACACTTTCCTAGAGAAACAGCCTTCAGTAGACACCCGGCCTGGAAATTTGCTGACTGCTTCAGGTCTGGGGACATTTTCAGCAGCAAACAGGGATGTAAGCGACGCATCTGCTGCTCCATGCCTTCGACAGCGCTCACAGCCTCCGCACAAGGACTCCCAGACATGGAAATGGCTTCTGATGCAGCTCTTCCCTGCTGAGCTGCATTAACTCCCCGCCTCATTCACGAGCCTACCCAGAAGATGTGTTAACTGCCTTACAGGAGCAAGACTAGGAGGGAAAAAAATCCCATACATATTCAAAACCTTCAGTATTCCTGGGGGAAATTGGCTCTCCTCCCTGCTCAGGCTGTGCTGTGATGGAGCAAACCACGGCTCGCCTCTCCTCAGCCACCTAAGGTCAGACTCCCACAAATCACTTTCTCATGGGAACCTCTTTTAATTAATTATCCCATTTTCTGTTCCATGTATCTCTTAGTTTAACACCCTTCAGGAGATGTGTTGAAAAGATCTTCCAGGAACACGGGCCACATCCCGAGGAGCTACAAGAACCTTCCAACCTGTGCTGATCTGGGAGGAGACTGAAAAGCCACCACATTGTGCTATGGGTGCAGGTGACAAATGGCATGAAGGGAGCAGAGGAAGCAGTTCCAGTCCAAGACTGGTGTGAGATTATGATCCTCACAGTGACACCTGGAAGAAGCTGAACCTCGAGGCAACGTATGCCCAGTTGGAGACCTGAAGGTCTCGTGCAAACTGCTCATGGTGCTCCACGTGCACCTTAACTGATTTGGCTTCTGAAAAGGCAAAACCCGCCACGCTGCAAACCCACCTTTTCAGAGTCTTTGGCTAATTCTGGAAAGAAACCCACAAATGACCCTAAAACCTCTGAAAAGCCCCTGGCTGCAGGACACTAACAGGGTGAGTTCTCACCCCCCCAAACACAGAACATTACAGACCCAAAGAAGAAAGGCAGACACTTTCTCACTTTTTTTTTTTTTTCTCACTTTTAAGCTTACCATTCCCACTCCCTCCAGCCAGTGCTTTCCCAACTCTTTCAGCCAAAATATTCCAGGTCCCCAAGCAAATCTCCCTGCCCCGACACACTACAATTTAGGTGGCTGCTCCTTCTGATTCAAGCTCAACAAACCAAGCACAGCCCTCGCACTGCCCTGGTGTCACACCCGCATGCTCCCAGCAAGACCCGACCCTGCCTGTCCTCACAGAGCAAACTCCCCGTGCGCACTCACCCACGTGGCAAAAATTTGTCCTCGTTTACAAACTCGCATCCATTTGATTCTGCTATTCCACTTCCAAACCACGGCACAGCCACTCATGTTCTAGCTCAGAATCGGCTTTGGCGGGAGCGGGCAGCTTCAGCAGCCGTTTAACCAACGCACCTGGGGACGTGCCGGGGGGACGAGCCTTTCTGGGCCACCTCAGGACGTGCTGGGTGGGGGTTTCCAGGTGGATGAGCCTTTTGGGGCATCTCCAGAGCACCTGTCACCAAACCAAATCCTGTGAGGATGGGAGGGGAAGTGGCCGAGGCGTCGCTGGGTGCCGTGCAAGCAGATACATACATGTGCATATATTGAGGGTGAGAATAGTTGTTTTTGGTTTTTTTAACAAAACATCAGAGAACAGTGGTTTATTGTTACTAAAAAAAAATCCAAACCCAAACCAAAACACCCAAACAATGCTCTAGTGTTGTAGGCCATGGCTTCTCCAGCTCAGACTCATGGTGTGGAACACATGGAAATGGGGAAAGCATCTCGTGGACGCTTCCCCTCCAGCCACAACCCTCCTCCCTTCCCCTTGGTGATCAAATAACATCCTTATGCAAGTACAGCAACTGTTTACATGTAAAAGTAAGATTAGGAAAGTATTTCATGTATTTGTAGCCTTCTTTTCTGGTTTTTTTTTTTTTTTCTTTCCTTGTTTTTCCTTCCCCTCCCACCCCCCAAAAAGAAGTGATTTAGCAGCTGGAAAGAAAGACGGACAGCATCATGTGAGCAGCTCATGCTGCACAGACCACCAGCAACCGCTCCACAGATCACTCGCGGTCCACGGACCACAGTTCACAAGCGACATTTTTAGGGCTTCAAGAAACTTCTCACGGCAGATGGTTCTTCACAGCGAGAGCCAGCAGGTCGTCTTTGGTTGTTGAAGAGAGACGCGCAAAGAGACTCGACGCGCTCCGCAGCAGCTGGGCGTGGAGGAGCAGGCGCACAGAAAACACCACGCTCCGACGGCACTGCTGCTAACAGGCTGCACTCAGGCTTCTGACACTGTCACGGGAAGAGCACGGCAGCACCTCCTCCTCTTCCTCCTCCTGACCCATGCAGGGCACGCTGCTTTCCATCCGCACCGCTCTTCGGGTTCCTGAGGCACCGTGAGGCACCCGGCACGATGCTGGGTGGCGAGGGACATGCGCTGTGGCGAAGGACTCTCGGTTCTCCACTTGAGCAGCTGCCACCTCTGCAGCTACCAGGGTCCCAAGTCCCCAGGATGAGGACACCAATCCGAGGCACCCAAGAGACACCACGGTCGGACAAACCAAGCTGGGACCGGGCACCGATCGTTCCCAGCCACACCGCAACGTGCCGGGAACCGGGGCACCTACGTGGTACCGCAGCCCAGCTGGCTGCCAAGTTCTCTCTGCAGAAAACATCTCCCAAGCAGCAACCCCCTTTTTTTCTTAGGATTTTTTTGTTTTTGTTTTAAAACCACAAGCCAACAATTGCTCTCACCCCTGTGTTTTTGGTAGCCACACAGACAGACACACGCTCTACGTACACAGTGGGGAACCGAGGACCAACGCCACGCTTGGCGATGGGGCACATTCAGCAGCTGTCAAAGGAGAAGTCGCTTTACTTTCTTTTAAACTTGCAACGTTTGTCTTTATTTTGTTCTTTATATTTTGAAAGTGAAAAGAAATAGTATTGAGTCAATTTCTTTTTTTTTCCTTTTTTTTTTTTCCTTTTTTTTTTTTTTTTTTTTTAAATATCTGTTCTATGTATTTACAAGCCTTAAAGTTGCTCTAAAGATTCTGAAAGGATCACTAGTACTTTTTTTCCCCAGGGTAGCACTGTTTTTGAATGAGTTATTTTCGGAGCGCTCTGGTCCGCAGCGGTTTTCTCCAATGCATTTCCTTCCGTTCCAAGGTTATGTACGTTTCCATTACTATTTCCTTTTTTTTTTAATTTCTGAAGCAAGCTGAGAGGCAGGCAGAAAAAAATCTGATGACAATTAAAAAAATAATAATAAAAATTGAGCTCTTCCTCATCTAGCTTACCCCGATCCCCTTGAAAGTCGTGGCTGTTTATCATGCTTCGAAACAAAACTGAGGTGCGTATGAAGGGGAGGGAAATTTATTTCTCTGCTTTTGTTCTATTATACAATTTGTTTACAGAAACTGCAAATTTAAAAATTACACTGGCATTTGCAGTCCTTAAAATAATAAATTAAAAGTTCTCAACTTTTTTTTTCTTTTTTTTTTTTTTTTTTGCTAAACAGATCCGTTTCACTTTGTGTTTTTGTTAAGTATGAGTCCTTGTTTAAAAAGAAAAGAAAAAAAAAAAGAAAGATTAAAACAGAAAATATTTTCTATAAATAATACATGTATTTTGGTTTAGTGCTCCCGCCCTCAGGTTTGAAGTTTACCTTTTTTTTTTATTTTTCTTTTTTTTTTTTTAATTCAAGTACCTTTTTTCCTCCATGATCACCTCTGTGTTTCTCTAGTTTTACCTCTCCCACTCGTGCGTGTGTGGGGGCAGGGGGGGTCTGCGCGAGAATTGGCCTTGCTGCACTGTGATTGGCGAAGACGTGAAACTCTTTAAAAAAATACTTAAACTGTTTCTTTTTTTTTTTTTTCTCTCTGTATTTTAAGTTTTAATTATCCTCCGACTCCTCTTCGGCCTCCCGTAGCCACGTGAAGAACGCCGTGACCGATTTCAGCGCTACTCCTTTCCCGTTCTGCTCCGCTGGGTCCTTGCTGCTCTCCCACTTGTAGAAGGCATCCTCCGATATCACCTCCTCGTCGTACAGGCAATCAAAAAACATCCGCAACAAATCTGCCATAAAGGAACCACGGGAGAGAACAGCAGTCAGTGCCGTGCCGTTCCGGCGGCGGACAAAGAGGCGGTTACGGGTAAGGGGATTAACGTGACCTCGAAGGCGAGGAAGGGCTGTTACCCGGTGACTGGCGACACGCAGCCCAGAGGGCAAACGGGTCCCTCGGAAGCTGCCGGGTAACGCACGCTCCATGGGAAAGGAGCCGTGGGATGGGATTATCTCGGGCTGGGCCGGCAAGCAGAACCCGTGGCAGCCGCCCTCCCCTCGTGCTCCCCGGCCTGGCTCTGCTCCAACACCAGATTCTCCACGGCTCAGCAGGAGGGGTAACAAACAATGAGTGCCACAAACAAGGGTGGTTTGGGGCACTCTGATTCCGTGCTGCAGGGAATCCCTGTTTCTTTGGCAACTCCCCCAGCTCTTCTCCAGCACCAGTGTTCTGCAGTGGGTCTGGAATGACACTCAGCACTTGTCCAACTCGCTTTATGGCCTTCAAGTCCGACACCTGTGGTGCAGCAATGCAACTACAACGCCTGGTGCTCTCACACATACAGGTATTGTAAATTCAACACGTTATTTTTTACTGCTCCTTTTTTAACTCTCTTTTAATTAATACAGGTTTGTCCTTCCTGTTTAAAGGAGCAGCCGAGAGCAGAGCCAACCTCTGGCCAAGCATTTGGGGACCTGCGCTGCTCTAAAAGGAGGAATCTGGACAAGCACAAACCACTGCAGGCTGCTTTCTCTCATCTGCACCATACAGAGGTAACAAAAAGCATGCCTGCTTCCTGTCTCTACCATGAGACATCACCCTCACCAAAACAACCCTTCCTTCCACTGGCAGGGTTCAGACCCCCGGGCGCACAGGCAACACTTACTAGGAGGCTGATCAAGTTTTACTATAGATGCTTGTAGTGCATAAAGTGCTTGTAGTTCCTTCTCCGTGTCTGAGTCTAGGTACTTGAGTAAGATCGGCACTCTCTGTTTGATAACAGCAGTGTCCACACGGAAGCTGGAAGAGTCCGCTGAGGGGAGGAGAAGAAAACAGGGTCAGCTTCGGTACACGGCAGCGGGGCTGGATCTTTTACAGCCCTGACTCATCCAGATAGACAGCACAGATACAGGTTAGTGTGGAAGGAAGAGAGGATGAGAAACAACGGGAAGTACTGCTGATCAATGGTTGCTCCTGGTTCTTCCTGCTTCCCAAATTCAGCCTGTCCCTGCAGCGACCCAGGCCCTAACCAGCCTGCTGACAAACATAGAACAATTCCAACCTTACTTTGAGTACCAATTGTTGCGTTTCCACAGAGCAAAGTGCAGATGATGGCTAGGGGCAACGGTTCAGTTATATAGGTTTTTAGAAAAACAAACAAACCAGAATCATAAACTGCATGTACCATAGGAAATCAGGAATAGATCAACCCCACGCAAGAGAAGTCCATCGGCAGCATGGATAAACTATTCAGCAGCTTTTAAGCAGATCATGCAACACAATGAAGTGGTATTTTGAAAACAAAAATAATAAAAAAACCCCACACCAACAAACTCAATGAGAGGCAAGGACCAAAGGTAAATCAGAAGAAAATGCTCCTGGTACACAGCAGGGAACCCCATCAGCTCTCTGTCGTTTCTCCATTAACAAACACTAGGTGGCATCAGAAAGGTTCTGTTCTCGGGGAGAAAGAAGAAGGAGCTGGGCTGGCCTTCCCCTCACACAAGATGTATTTCAGCCCACTCTCTCACCAAGCGTGACTATTTCAGCTAAGAGCTGAACCAACCGCTTTACGAGCACAATTTTTTGCCTTGCCAGATGCCAACGGTAAAATTAAAGAAAACAAAGTGAACAGACCAGATGTTTCTGGCTGAAACACTTTATTCAAGCCCTGCTGAGGGCCTGAGGCTCACATGTCTGACTCAGAAACCCACCCTTCCCTTCATTTCCAGCTGACACTCAGTCCACACAGAGCCATAGAATTGTTCTGGTTGGAAAAGACCTTGAAGATCATCCAAGTTCAAGTGTTCCCCCAGCACTGCCAGGGCACCACTAATCCATGGCTCTCAGCACCACAGCTCCACAGCTCTGAAACCCCTCCAGGGACCACGGGGACTCCACCCCTGCCCTGGGCAGCCTGGGACAGCCCTGGACAACCCTCAAGGGCAAGAAATTGTTCCTCAGCTCCAACCTAAACCTCCCCTGGGGCAACTTGAGGCCGGTTTCTCTTGTCCTGTCTCTTGTCCCTTGGGAGCAGAGCCCAACCCCCCTGGCTCCAGCCTCCTGTCAGGAGCTGTCAGAGCCAGAAGGTCTCCCCTCAGCCTCCTTTGCTCCAGGCTGAACCAGCCCAGGTCCCTCAGCCGCTCCTCAGCACCCTTGTGCTCCAGCCCCTTCCCCAGCTCCGTTGCCCTTCTCTGGCCACGCTCCAGCCCCTCACTGTCCTGCTGGGAGTGAGGGGCCCAAAATTTGAACCCAGGATTCAAGATGTGGCCCCACCAGTGCCCAGTGCAGGGGAACAATCACTTCCCTTGAAGTGAAGAAAAAGACATAAACGATCTTTTCAAAATTGAAACTTTGGATGTAAAAGGCTGAGCGAGACAAGAGGCTGGCTCCTCTTCTGTAACCCACGCTTCCAGCTCACACGTGGCAACCTGGGATGGCAGAGCACCCACGCGTGCTTGCTGACACAATGCTGATTATCTCAGCAACGTCTAGAGTGTCTCCACCTTCACTACAACAATCAATGAACGAGCTGACATCACTCAAGAGTCGTCTGGCACGCCTGCTCACGTGAGGTCACCAAGACACCGTCACCAGGAGTGGACAACCCGCTCTCCAGCCTTGGAATTCAATACAGTGCCAAAGTCTTGGTGTTGATAAAAAACAGCCTCAGGGGAGAGAAAAGTGAAATAAACCTGGGAAATATAAAATAATTCTTGGCACGTTTGGTTTGCATGGTGTTTACATTGCGAGTTACTCACCTATAATAGCTGCTTTACAAACTGCTGTCATTAAAGCTCTAAGGAATGTAGGTGAACTCATCTGGCTTTCATCTAGATTAGCCTGAAATCAAGAGTAAATGGACCAGTTAAAAACACGCGCCGTGTGAGCAACCGCTTCCCAACTCCGCTGCTGAATCTGTCAGCAAGTTCGAGTTCAGCAGAGGCTGTGGCAGCAGAAATCCTTTTCACCCCTCCTCAGCTTTGCCCTCCCCTCCTTAAAACCAGCCCAGGCACAGCAACACGCAGCACCAGTTCTGCGACCGCTACACCAGTCAACTACCCCCACAAGGAGCTATCTGCCTCGAGAAACAGGCCAAAGCACCAGTGCTTGGCTTCTGCAACTCCCTGATAACTTTTCTAAGGGTTTTAGGCTTTTTCAACCAATTTTACAGCGTGCTTCTCGGGTGGAGATCTGCTGGCTTTGTAGAATGGCGATGTCACTTCTCCGAGGCTACGAAGAGCCCCCAGGCGTCCCCCAGATTTTCAGAGCTGCTCTCACTCCACCCCTGACTTCTAACAGCAGCAGAAAAATGACATTGCTAACTCTTTGCTCCAGAGACAGAAATGACAGAAATGAGGCTGACCAAGATTTATCTGCAAGTGCAGATCTAAATGAATCAGGCTGGGGATAATTTCAGGCAGTAAATATCTGGCTTAAAGGACGTGGCCAGAGATAGATGGCAAGAAAAATCAGTGGGTCACCCCCAGCCTTTTTCTTTATTTTCTCTTACAGTGGCTCAATGCACTGGGAAAGGCACACATGCCCTCAGCACTTGCCCAGGATGTCTTCCAGGGGGAATTCGCATGTTTCAAAAAGTGATGAGAAGCTTTTATATTTTGGGAATCATAGAATGGTCAGGGTTGGAAGGGACCTTAAAGCTCACCCAGTGCCAACCCCCCTGCCATGGGCAGGGACACCTCCCACTAGAGCAGGGTGCTCACAGCCCCAGCCAGCCTGGGCTTAAACACTGCCAAGGATGGGGCTTCCCCCACCAAGAGAAGAGAGAGGGGAAGAGAGAGGAGGGGAAGAGAGAGGAGGAGAAGAGAGAGGAGGAGAAGAGAGAGGAGGAGA
>JANVCC010000174.1:280248-322771 GCA_025345505.1 Todiramphus chloris collaris
GAGGAGGAGAAGAGAGAGGAGGAGAAGAGAGAGGAGGAGAAGAGAGAAGGCAGTAGCGTACTGAGTCTAAAAGGTAGTAAGTAGCCAGAGGCAGTGTATTCCGTGTCAAAAAATCTACAGTGTTGACAAGGCAGTTATGCAGTTTTATGTTAATAGGGCTGAAATTCTTTCTTCCAAACTGATACTATATTTTAGATTTTCAATCTTTCTTTGATTGCACAGACCTCATCATCTTTGTGTCCCATGTTTAGGGTGGAGAAGCTCCTTTAGATGAGAAAATATTTACAAAAGCAAATCAACAAACTGCGTGCAGGGAGGGTGAAAATAGTCTTTGTACCTCTACCCAGTCAAAGATTTGTTCGTCATTCGCCTTGTCCTCGACTATCAGTTTTTCTAGCTGCTTGCTCAGCTCTTCCGCAGAGAGTTCTTTCTCTGAAAGTGCTTCTGAGGAACTGGAACAGTCCGACTCCGTGAAGTCCAACTTCTGCAACATCAGAAGTGACGATGAGAGTTAGTTAAATACACTTTCCTTTGATGAGTTACACCACGTTGAAGCAGGAAGCTACACTTTGTTCTGCTTTCTGGCATCTTTCAACTGCTAAATTATCATTACAATGATTTATGGACTTTCCCAGTCCCAGAGATCAGAAAACATTTGACAGAGACGTGGGAACAACATTATCCAGCAAAGACAACCTGGCACCTCAGAGCAGCTCCAGCCCTGCTCAGTGTGAGTGCGTGCAAAATAAAGTGCCCATTGCTCAACTGAAAGGACGGCGAGCTGGGATGCAGTTACCAGAGCTGGCAGTCACTCCAAAAAACTGCAGCTAACACCCCAATTCACTGCAAAATGTGGCACAGGATCTACAGTCCCCTCAGCAAGCCCCGGGCCTTGGAAATCCATTTCATGTCCTGCAGCACAGCATTTCCTACGTGCTAGAACAGGGCAGCAGATCCCCTGGAGCTCCAAAGGGAGACCTCCAGCTTCTTCCTCAGGAGGACCACCAGGAAGAGCTGCAAGGTGTCCTCTGTCAGGCCTGGCTCTTCTCAGTTGTGAAACCCCCCAGGATAACAACACAGGGTGGGATGAGCGAGGAACTGCTACCATTAAACATGGACCTGCTGCAGCAGGGCTTGAGGAGGCCACAGCAAAGATGGGAGGGCTGGAACCCTTCTGCTGGGAGGCCAAGCTGGGAGACTTGGGGGAGAGGAGAAGGCTCCAGGAGACCTTCCTGGGGCCTTTCAGGACTTGGAGGGGCCTGTCAGAAAGATGGGGACAGGTCTGAGCAGGGCCTGTTGGGACAGGACAAGGGGTGATGGTTTGAACTAAAAGAGGGAGATTCAGACTGGAGAGAAGGAGAGATTGGTGATGGTGAGGGTGGGGAGAGCCTGTGCCAGGCTGCCCAGAGAGGTGGTGGCTGCCCCATCCCTGGCACCATTGCAGGGGAGGTTGCCCGGGGCTCTGAGCACCCTGCTCTAGCTGCAGATGGCCCTGTTCCCTGCAGGGGGGTTGGACCAGAGGACCTTGCAAGGTCCCTCCCCACCCAAACCAGCCTGTGATTCTGTCCCTTCTGCAGATGGTCTGTCCTTACTGCAAAACTCATTCTCAAATTCATTCCCCCTGGTTGCAGAATCTCCCCGAGGAAGCCAGCTGATGGGAGGTGTGTGCCTGGGACAGGAGGGAACAAGCCCGTCCTGGTGCTGAAATAATCTAACCCCAACTCGGCAAGACACTTCACCCCACCTCCCACACCAACAATACCTAAGAATGGGATGGAAGAGGATACAGAAATGGGATTTGGGACCAAAACTCAGTGTGCTAACATCACGAAGCAGATGCTTGCTCTGAACTCACTTGTTCCATGAGAAAGGTATGTACATCCTCCCCTTCGGGCAAGTAGTCCTTCCAACTGAGGCCAGACTCCCTCCATAAGGCTCCCACTTTCTTATGGCTCTAAAATACAAACATTTGGTTCATTTTAAAGACTGGAGGATGCAACCCTGGGATCTTAGACAAGCCGGAGCAGTGCAGCTGTGTCGGGAGAAATAAAGAACCGTTCGGCCACCAAACAATGAAGTGAGAACGTCTGGAAATCCCGTGCAAGGGAAATCACACAGGCAATCCTGCCACAGGGAGACACAGCTTGTCGAGCGGTCAAACGCCACGGTGACGGGGAGTAGACAAGGCAGAAGGTGACACGTGGGGTTGGCAACAACTTCAGCCAGAGGTTACCTGGCTGGCAAGTGACACATGGGAACAAGGCGCGGTTTCCCACGGGCAGGACACGGAGCTGGCAGTTAGGTGACTTCAGATTCTTCTCCTGCCTCTGTCATTAACTTACCCCGTGACTCGTCCTCCCCCTGCCTTGACATTAAGGCACCAGCAAATGAGCTCTTTTTAGGAAACGATTATTTACACGGCTTTTTTTCTGTGAGACTGAGCCTCAAATTCAGCTACATAATACCAAGTTCACTCTTGAGTCCCTAGAATTTCCTGCAAACCTTGAGGGAAGGGCCTTTGCAGAACATTCAGTTCAGCCTTCTGCAGCCTCTAATGTCACGCTGACCTTTCCCTGTCCTGCCCAAGGTGGCACACAGACAATTCTGTCAAAAATCCTGGTAACAACCAGCTCTTTTCACCCAAGCTTTGCCAAAACTTTTACCTTCTAGCACCCCACCAAGGGAGGTGACTGGTTATTAAGTTAAGCCCTAATAAAAGCAGCCTGATTACAATTTTCAGTTTACAATGCAGATCATTAAGAGATAGTTGTGTACAGCTCCCTGCTACGATTCACCAGGATCTTAGTAAGGTGACTGACATCACACTGAAACATCTGAGTCCAAGTGTTGTCCTGGATGAGATTGTATTAGAAAATCATGGCAGAAACAGAAACCCAAGGCTCTGCTTTAACTCCCAGAACACAGCAGCTTTTCTTTCACAGAGCAGAGAAAAATTAAATGAAGTCGACTGTCCAAACAAGCATAAGACTAAAATAAATAAATAGAAAGTCACTATTTGCACTGCTAGACTGAAATGCTCCTGGCATATTCAATTTCATTTCAATGCATGCTTTAAAAAGAAAAAAACAAAAGGCAAGTGAGGGGTTTTAGAGAGTTGGAAATAGACACTGTTCAATGTGCAGTATTTAGCTGGATTAAAAATAAAAAAGAAAGACAAAAAATGGAGACAGAGTTATAGGGAAACCACCAAACTGTTTGGACACACAACTGTGAAAAGGTGTAAGAGAGCTCTAGAAGTTACAGGGTGAAAAGGTGGCACTACCCCTAGTGATGGGTGACTCTTAAGAGTTGGCAGGTTTAGATTGGATAAGCACCCAGAAGTCTGAGAAGCCATCTGAAGCTTATCCGAACCCTCAGAACCTCTCCGGTCTGCAAGAACAGCTCTCTCGCAAGATTTCCAGCACTGTTGCTTCTGGTCAGCCCAGAAATACCTTGAGAATGTCCCTCTTGCAGTATTTCAGCACTCTAGCTTCTGGAAGAAGCCAGGTGCAGAGGTACCTGCAAAATGGAAAAGTGATGAGAAAGAAAAAAAGGTTAACGTTTTGGTACCTGGTAAGGCTCGGGGAGGCAGAGGCAGATTTCCTGGCTTATCTGGACTGGCGGGGCCATCCCTGTGTACCCTCAACGTGGGAAATGTGCAGGCTTTGTGCCTAAACGTGTGCTCGCTGCATCCTACCTACGACCAGCACCCCCAGACACTTACCATTTGTTTGCATAGAAGGTGCAAGATTTCAGCAAGCAAGACGCCGGCTCTTCCCACAGGAAGCAAAGGTTTGCTAAATTCTCTAGAATGAAAGAAGAAAGAAAAAAAAAAGAAAGAGATTTTTTCCTTATCATTGTCTGCAGACAGTTTCACCCTGATAAAACAGTGCTCTGAGCCTGGCACACGAGGCTTCAGGAATCACCTTTAACTCTGCGAGGGATGGAGGGTTCGGGCTAAGCGAGCGCTGCCCATAAACCCGACCTCAGCAATGCGGGGAACTCGCCACAACGTGGTAATTACAAACACCCCAGGGAACATCTAATCTACTCATTTCCCTTGGGTAGCAGGACCCTTTTTGGGGAAATAATGATTGTTTTCTTCATCTGCTACTCACAGGAAAAGGGAACCGTTCAATCGGCTTCTAGTTCATCCCCAAATGTATCGGGGTGTGTAGAACAGACAAAATCTCCGGTCCTGGAGGTGGTTTCCAGCCTTGCAGGGGAGTGTCTGTGCCCGTGTGAGGTGAAGCCTCCATGGTAGTTATTACACCCTGAGACACAGAGACTCCTGCACGATACCTCCCTCTCTTCAAATCTAATTCTCACAGCCTCTGTGCTCTCAGCCAACTCACAGCTGTACCATACCGGGGTATTTTTTAGCTCAGCTGTAACAAACAGGACTGAAGTAGATCTATGGATAAAGCATTCACCCCACGTACAGAGCAGCGAGCTCCCTTCCCACCCCAGCTTTCAGTCCTGATGTGCAGCAAAGCCTTTTATCAGCTTGTACACGAGATGCTGCACCTCTCCCACCGCTCGTCTTTTACCCACTGATGGGAACCACACTGTGAAAATACCACAGCACAGCCCGGCAGAGAGCTCAGCTCCACCGGCGCTGGAAAAGAACAGCACTGCTTACTGTAGAAGTTCTCTCATAGAGATTCCTCCTTCTTTTAACATGGGGGTCACCAACTCGGCGAGGTACAACCAAATATGGGGTATATCTATGGCCATATCGTCTGCCATCTCCAAGGTATCTGAAAAGCTTTAAAAGAAGAAGGAAAAATGCCAAGTGTTAAACCAGTTTAATTTGAGACTGCCTGCAAAACAAATCTATGCTTTGAAAACCCTTTATTAGAGAGAAGTCTTTAATTAGAGACAAGAAGGGGAGAGGAAAAAGGGGAGAAGAAAAAAAAAGGGGGAGAGGGAGAGGAAAAAAAAAGGGGGAGAGGGAGAGAGAAAAAAAAAGGGGGAGAGGAAAAAAAAGGGGGAGAGGAAAAAAAAGGGGGAGAGGAAAAAGCAGCAAAGGGAATTCACAAAGGTAACAAAATCACTATTGCCATCTTATTCTTTCACTGCCTCAAAACTCCCCGGAGTGAATTTCTCCACATGGTAACACGGAGAGTATGTGGAAAAGGCATCACAGATACATCCAGGAAATCTCTATTTACAACAACTCTTACATCCCAGTAACAAATGGTTTGCCTACTGGTAAAACCTGTAAAACACAAAAAAGTCCAAGCACTTCTGCCAGAAACGGGTTTCCTGTTGCCTGCCTCTCCAGACCTGTGCTGTGACCAGAGCTCATCCCACAACCCCCAATTACACCGTCATTTGTCTTGCGTAGTGGGTTTCGGTGGTGTTTTCGTGCACCTCCTGAACACCACTTGCCCTTTCATCGTCTTCAGGAGCTGTTAAACTTTGTTTAGGTCACGTTCAGACCGCACATCCCACTAGTTCATCAAGATTGTACTGCTTTGGCATCACAACCACTTATCCACACTCCAGGAAGGGCTTTAATCTCAATCCATCACGGAAACGTATCCCTTTAAATGAGTCCTGACCATCAGCAGCTGTGTGGACACTGACAAGTGTGTGCCCCCTATAGATAGATAGATATATATATATATAGATATATATATAGATATTTTCCTGCTGTTCTGTAGGATTTTGAACTCAGGCTGCCTCAGCTTTTCCTGTTGAACCAGTGGATTGCACCACTGTGAAATCCACTGCCAGACACTGGAGCAGGGAGGTGGCCTCAGAGCAGTCAGTCACACTGCAGTGAGACAGGATTCAAACAGAGGCAGCAAGATGGGGCTAACTACCCAGAAACTCAGTATGTGAAAGGATGACTCCATCTGCCCGTTTGCTGGCTGCTTTTTTTGGTTATCCCTCTTTTAATTGTCCTACTCTAAGCCCTGCTGAGGACCGAGTGGTGCTGGGGACCTCCCTGGAAACATGGATCCTCTTACAGCTGGACACCACCTCAAATCCAGGCTGGGAGCACAAAACCCAGTGAGCTGAAGTGAACCAGCAGCTGAAACTCGGATCTCGTGAGGAAGGTCTAACCCGTCTGACACCCCATCTGGTGCAGGTTCTCCTCCTCGGCCCCTCGAGGACACGTCTGCTCCCTGAAGGTGAGCTGTCCTGGGAAATGGCATCGTGTGGGTGCAGCCTGTTCTACCAGTGGGAGATGAGTGGCTGTGGTTCTGCAGCTGCACGGGGCTTCAGGCGACGCAGCTGCCAGGCATTAACTTGCACGGGAGGATTTTTTGACTTCTTCCCCCTCTTTTAATCATATTCAGTGATTTGCCAAAAGGCAAACACTGAAAAATGCATCTCAAAACAGAAATCTAAGCACGTATAAATAGACACCTACATACTTGCTTAGAAATACTCACAAAAATATTTACGTTCACTAAAGCATTTGAAATACTTAAAATATATATCACAGGGTGTATGAATACACTCTGGTGAACATATCCTTCGAAAGAGATGCCCAGAGAGGGCAGGATAGCAAAGCAAGGTGGGAAATCATTCCTCTCAACGCAGCGCTCGTTTGCACCGACCGCGGAAGGAAACCCTCCCCGTTTCTCTGCGCGGGATACAAACCCCTTGAAGAAATCCTGCTTGCTCAGCTTCCCCGCCTGCACCAACTGATGTAACAACTGGCCCATGTGATCCCTGGTGATCTGACTCCTCTCCAGCGTCGACTCCACTCCCACTCGCACGAAAACAGGCAGCAGGTTCTGGGCGCTCAGCTCCTCCACGCACTGCATCGCTTCCTGTTCCAACGACACACGGGGACATTTGCTGGCACTGACAACGGCCAAAAACGGGGCAGAAGAATGTTTTCTACTCTGACACCGAGGGAGTTCTGGGAAATGAGTATTGAGCAAAGCTGCCAGGCAAAGGTGCTGAACTGGGCTGGGGAACCTTATCACAAACCAGCGCCGAGATGGCAGCTGAATAATGATGATAATGATAATAATCGCAGTGATGATGATAACAAAACACCATGCAGGCAGCAGTTTTTAAAACACACAGTCAGGCTCAATAATAACAACAGCAATACTACTAACAACAACAAAAACAATAACAAAAAGATGAGAATTTACACCACACGGGCAACAATTTTTAGAATACAGAGTCAGGCTCCAGCGTACAGTTTGGCTGCTCAGTGAAAGGACAGGAACTGTCATCTGGATGCCACCACAACACTCATTATCTCATCAAATGCCAAGTCAAGAGGAGGACATCAGGTTGGATTCACTACTGATCTGATCTGGCAGGGAAATGTCTCTGTTACAGATCCACACCTTATAAACAAGCAGAAAATAGGTGGGGAGCATTTAGAGGAAATTTTCCCTTTTCTGAAACTTCTATTTTCTGGTACATGTGTTTTATAACCTAAGCAAATAAAATCCTCTTAAATAGAGCCTTCCAGAGAAGTGCTCAGTGTCACACCTCAAAAATCTCCACTGTCATCAGCAAAGATCTTCCTGGTTCAGCCCAACGCATCTCAACGGGCTTCCTGACTAAAGACATTTGCTCTTTGGCTTTGATTGTGCTTTAGTTATCAAGAACTGGCAGCCCCAGGAGCATTTCTTCAGGCCTTGAACTGCTTTTTTTACCGCAGGTGACAGGCCTGGTGCTCCCAGACCGCACGCCAGGGTCAGGGCACTTCAGCCAGACGTGCCCAGTGTCTCCAGGACAGCCCGGTGAACGTGCCGCTGGCTGACCCCGCTGCACTGGTGCCAGCACGCAGCTCAGCAGATTTCATGGACAGCCAGGTTAAACACTGAAGACTAAGAAACGGCTGTCCCTTTGCTACATACGTTCAAGCTCTCATGTATGGCCTTATTTAAAGCTGAATTAGTCAGAAGCTCTGTCACACGCTGAATCTGAAGAGTGGTGAGCATTTACACCTCTCTGGTAATGCTGTGAGCTGCCTCACTCTGATCTGCTTTTCTAACAGGGGTGCACTTGTCTAACACAATTCAACTCTGCTTCCAGCCAGCCATGGAAATACACTGGTGTATTCGCAGCAGAGGATCTGAAGCAGCCCCCAGCCCCAGACACCCCAGGGTTAGGCTCTGAAATCCACTGCAAAAGGGAAAAGGAGCAGAGAGTCCCACGTTGGCTGTCCCTGATGAGACTCACCAGGGGACGCTGCCATCCACAGTGTCATTTTATTTCTCCAATCCAGGATTTTAATAATTTCTCCCAATGACTAGATGGTAAACCCAAACCAATCCTTCGTAACAATATTTACCTTTCTGATTTTAACTGGAAGTACAAGCAGCAGCTCTGCTTTTAGGGTGACAAAGCAGGAACTCCCTAGCGCTGCCATTTCCAAACTTGGCAGGGTTTTAAAATTCATTTCAGCAGAAGATCAAACCAACCCGCTTTGCAGCGAATGGAACATGCCTTACTAACTCCCTGGACAAGCTAAAAACCCATTTACAAGGGAAACAAAATTTCAACCTTTAACTGGGAAGTGCTGACAGCTGCTCAGTCATTTTCAATGTTTATTAAAAATACTCTGGAGTGTTTTGTTCAATATTTATTATTGCTTTATCTGCCTCCAGATCAGAACCGCACACGCTTTGATAACTGAATGAAAACCTCAGTTTATTTTCCCACTAGCTTTTCTGCTTCCAAAATTGCTGTTATTATGGAGCTGCTCAGTGATTCATGACAGACTCACATACATCTTCCTACTTAAACACACGAGCTGGGCTATTTTTCCTATTACTAGCAGGGCAGAAAACAAGTTTGGGAGAAAACTGTCCTAAAATCCTTCACGGAGCTGCTGCTGCTGCCTGAATTTTGACAGGCTCCACCTCTTGCTTTAGCTCTGTGTGAGCTGGGTGGTGACAAATATGCTGCTCCTGGAGAGAAAACACAGCAGAAAGGTCTGTGGGACTTGAGTGAGTGAGGTTTTAATTTTGCTTACCTTAAAATCATTAATATGCAAGAACTCATCAATGATAGATTTGCATTTTCTCTCTATTTCCTCTTCTGATAGCGAAGGCTTTTCTTGTGCTGGGGTTGGGGCAGCTTCTGGCTTGGCTGGTGGAACAGAAGTGAAAAAACACATTTGGAAAAGGAAAAAAATCAGTCTCGTTTTCAGAGGCGACATCGTGAAACCAGACGTCAGCAGAGCAGGGTGTGCCCCTGCCCTGTCGTCAGGCTCGGGTCCCCCCGTATGACCTCCCAATACTGCTGCAAATCGGCCTCCTCGCAGAAACACAGCGAGGAAACATTCCTGTGTAGAAACACAGGATGCAACACCTTCAAAACTCCCCACCAACATTAAACCGGGACACTTTGAGTGCTTACAGCACGCTGCACGTTTAAAACACGCTGACTGTGGCAGGCAGTAACCCAAAGCAATCTCCTGATCTCACCCCCAAAACTCTGGTCCCCACACAGTCCTTTACCAAGCCCCAAAGCTTCAAGACGAGCGGGAGCTGTGTTACGGCCGTTGAGATTTACTCCTCACGGTGGCAGTTTCTAGACCTTTCCCAGGGATGGAGCAAAACTGTGCATATGGAACAGGTTCAGTCCACAGGGAATGTTGCTCTACGTGTTCTCAGCATTTTTTCCCTAACAAACCAGCTCAAGCTGGCAGGAGCAAAAAGCTGCAGCACTGAGGAGGTGAGAAGCCACCCCAGTGGGTGCAGATGCTACGCTGCACTGAGACCCGCTCGGCAGGAGGGCTGGCAACCACGCAGGTGCCGTGCACGGTCTGTCCCAGATCCACATCACAGCTCAGACACAGCTTCCCTGGGTGCTGAAGCAGCAGTTCTGCACAACCAACATCAGTTTTGGGGACCTGGAGCTCAGAAACCCGTGGCAACAGTGACAGGGTATGACCAGGCAAGCGGAGCGGTGCTTTGCCGGTATCCACAGCCTCTAAACCCCGACGAATCCGCAGGAGGAGCCGGTGAGAGGAGATGATGCCAAGGCCTGCGCCAATCGGTCGTGCCACAAACCTTCGGGAGGCAGATCGCAGCTATCGCAGCTCCACGGGGCGTCACGCGGGCCAGAGATTCACAGCGCGGCCAGAAATCTGACAAGTTCCTCCCCACCCCAAGAGATCTTCCCCTCGTGCCTTTTTCGCACACTCAGCAAGATTCCCCCAGCACGGGAGAGCCACTTACCAGATTCCTTGGCTTTGTTCCTCTCCGCCTCCGTGCTGTTCCTGTCCATCTCCATGCCGCCCGTTAGCTGCTTCACCGTCTCCAGCATCTCCCTCCGCTGCTCCTCTTGCGCCTGATTGTCGAGCAGCAGCTCTTTGCTGCTGCTGCCCCGCAGGAAGGTGTTGGGACGGGAGAGGGAAGGTGGCAGAGGTTTGTCGTTCTTCTCCCTGCCCGTGCTCCCGCGACTGCGGAACAAAAAACCACACGCGCGTCAAGGTTACGGAGCGAGGAGCCCCCGCTCGTGACGCCGGTAACCATAGGGAAGATCCTGGGTGGCTTTAGAGCTGCTGCAGGGGGGAAAAAACCACAACCTGAACCCGGCGGGGTTGTCGTCTCCTTTTTTTATAGTTGTAGCCGAGCAGAAGAGAAGCAAAATTAAGTCTCAGAGATGCGCAAACACAAATATCCACAGCGGGGCTTTGGCTTCTTGGAGAACACACAGAAAAGCAGCAGAGCCCTCGTTTTACATCTAGAATGGTGCAGTTTGTAACGTAAAGATGCTGGCCTACTGTCAAATGGAGTAAGTGGTGTACTACTGAAAAACAGGGAAGGCCAGCAGCAGGGATCTGTCCTATTAATCACCGTGTTAATAAGTTAGATGGACAAAAGGATACCAAAACAGAGTCATTTCCAGGCAGACCAGATCTTTAGGTGAAACAGGAGGGAAAACAGAGGAATAACCCCAAGAAAATAGCCCAGCAGCTCATGTGCACTGGAAGGAAGGGACAGTGACTTTACAAATGAACCGTAAGCTTATAAACCGTGTCTAGAGTTAACAAATAAATTATTGAGGGTTAACACATGGTTCAGGCTGCAAGTTGGAGCCTGATGAAATCGGGGAGCCTGACGCTGGGGAGGCACAGGCAGGCCTGGGCACACCCAACGGGAAGGGCTGGACACAGCCAGAGGGTCTTAAGAGCCCTGCTGAATTTCTGCCAAGTTTAAGGCATGTTTTTCTGGATCAATAAACCTCCTGAGCTGAATCCACGGCCACCGAATCCAATCTTTAGAACAACATTCTATCCGTAGAGTTTTGAAGCTGTTATAAACTACCAGCAAACTTATCCTTAGGTAACGGGGGACTGGGAAGTGGAAGTTAAAACATTCACCCTAAAAAGGAATTTAAACATGAACACCCCGCATCTCTCCGATGGTAGCAGGAAAGATGCAGGTCTTTGAAGTGAGCTCAAAGTACACAGGGCAGGGACCAGTCCCAGCCATTCCTGGAAACTCAGTGAGCTCCTCCCTGTGTGCTGGTATCTGGAGCAGCGAGCGCAAGCGTACGGAGGGCGGGAGGGAAGGTCACCGGTGGACTGAAGCTTACCTAGTTAAGGCCCTGCGAGAATCTAACTCTGAAGATGCAGATGAGGCAGATACAGAGGAGACTGGAGGCTGCAGTGCAGAAAATCTGTTCAAACTAGTGGCACTTGGTCGTAAGGAGTCTGGGAGGTTGTAAAGACAACACAGAGAAGAGCGACAACAAGGTCAGTAGCCGCTGACACCACCTCGGCATCACCAAATCATTTAAGAGCTGGCTTTGGGGCGATGGGGAGAGGGCTGGAGGGGAAGGGCTGGTCCTGTCCTGCTTTAACCCTACTTGTCCAGCACTCAGGCACAGACAGGAGCATTCCCACCCAAATCTGCTCTTGGCAGGGACGGCTGGTAGCAAAGCAGAGGGTGAGGACCTGTCCTGACTTACCCATCTCGCTCGCCTTCGCTCCACCACTGCTGCCCTTTCCCCAGCTGCCCAACTGGGCTTTAGGCACAAGCTGAATCTTCTCATCTATTGTGGGCTGTAAAACACATCGAGACAAAACCATCACAAGGGCAAATCATTGATCTTAGTAGAAACGGGGTATTCTGGGGCAACAATCCCTGTCTTGTGAACACCAAAATGGATTTCAACACGTTTTTGGAAGACAGAGCCAGACACAGAGGATGCTTGCAAGCTCCATAAGGAGGAAAAAGCACAACTTGAAACACGTTCAGTTTGTTTGGGATGAGCAGAACAGTTCTGCTGCCTCCTCCACCTCCCAGTCCCGGCTTTGGGGGAAACCCGCACAGGAACAAAAAGAATTCAGAGGGCAAGAACCACAATAGGTCGCAGAACTTGGAGAGGAAAAAAGTAGTGTCTGACAAGAAGAGAACATTGATTTTACAGTGCTGGGTAGGTGAATTTATCGACAAGGAGGTTGTGACCCCGCAGATCTCTTTGTAAGAGCTCCTCTCTCCCTCGACAATGCAGCTCTTGTGGAGCTGGCTCTGTCTGTACTGCCACCGTCCTCGGCGGAGCAGAGGCCCTTTCCCGGGAGAGCTGTAAGCCCAGACAAAAGCTGGCTCAAGCCCTCCCGCTAATTAAGCTTCGGAGGCTGTTTTGTAACTTTCACAAGGAACAAACCGAGTCTGATGGGCAGAAGAGCTACGGCCTGTCCAGGTTCTGCTTTACAGCCCTCTGAGTGTCCAGACACCGGGGGTAAAATTCAGGGAGAGCGACATTAACTGGGACAAAGGAATGCCCAGGAATCACCCTGATTTATGGCAAAGATGGGAGTTCTTGGCAAGAAATCCCAAAGCTGTTCTGAAGACCACTAAAAAATGGAGAAATCTCCAAGCTTGCCTAACCTGCACCCTGAAAGAAATGTCCCCAAATCACCACTTTGATGGCAAAATACCAGGAAGACGTCGATCTGGAGGGCGGGTCTGAGAGTTTATTACGTGCCCAGGATCCAACAGCAGTGCACGTTAGTGCGGAACCGCTGTAAAAGCAGACACAGCTCTCCTCGTACTACTTGAACCCTGCAAACCTGCAGCTCTGCCATCTGCGACACGTCAGGAATGTTTTATTTTCAAACTGAATGTGGCATCCTCTTTTGACTAAGAAGCAGCATCAGAACAGTCTGGAGAACTTGAGGCAGCAGAGGATTTCTCTCAGAGGTGTTTGAGAGCCCGTCTGCCCTAGCCAGGTGATGTCGGTGGCACCATCACACGTGATACCTCGACTCACGTTCTCTTTTTGTTGTTTAATAAAATGCGTATTTTTCCCACGAAAAGAACTTCTGGGTCACTACGAGGACACTACAAACTTCACAGAAAGTGTAGGCCTACTCCTTTCCCTCAGAACAATCAAAATCGGGACATGCAGAAGACAACAGAGTCTTCCTTTGTGCTTTATTTATGCACAGCATTAACTCCAGGGATTTAAACCACCCTCAAACCCAAGTTTTGACACCCTACTGGTCTTTCCTAGACAGCTCCAATAAGGTAAGACCTCAGTGCTCCTGGTGTTCCGAACGAGTCTTGTGCCGGCACCTACCTTGGTGATTTTAAGGAACTTGGTGGGGTCCAGCACTCTGCTGTTCTTTGCCCCCTGCACAGTGTTCCAACCGCCTTCATCGACCCGCTGGACACCTGCCAGGTGAGAAACACAGCCCTTAGCTCATCCCCACTGCTCCAGAGGCACCCCGGGAGATCACAGGTCATCATCCCCATGTTCCAGAGCAGTAGAAGACAACAGCACCTTTCTGTTAAGCCTCAGCACAATTCTGAGCCGCAATCATGTCTTTCAGAGCGCTGCTTCACACCAAGATGACATAATTAACTTGCTTGACTTTATTAATATAAAATAGCCTTGACAAAAGAGATCTCATCATTTTCCAGGGCTGGTTTTGGCCGAGAGTCTTCTCCTGGTTCGATTTCTCAGCGCGTGCTGTCGCCATCTGGACACCGCTGCGCGTTCTGCGCTCACGAGCAGGAGCATGGGCTCTGCTGCCCCAAAGCTGCTCTCGGGGCACTGGTTCAGCAGTGCCAGGCAGGGCCAGTCACAGAACCACTCGCTCCCAAGCTCCTCACCTTCTCCTGATGTCAGTTTGAGGATAATTAAAACAAAGCCTACGTGCCCCTGTTTTCACAGCACTTTCATCCTCAGTATTAAGGACAACCCTTAGTATTAAGAATCACAAAGATGACTTCCTCCTTGCCCTGCTCTGTCCCAGTCTTCATTTTCTCAGTCACTCCAAATTCACCTTCAGGCAGTGCCAGCCTCGAGGGCTGGTACCAATTTAAGGTAATGCCAAGAGACTTTCTCCTGCCGAGTTAACACCTCACAACTTGAAGAGCTAAAGACAACACGGTTACTCCTGAAATGAGATCCTGCTCTCTGGAAATTCGATTCTGCCGTATGCGAGAATGGACGGCAAATCTGACCCCGCCACAGTAACTTGTTAGAACACATTTCTGGCAGCCTGTCCCAAAATCAAACACAGTTTCCCTGAATGTGAAACTGAAGCACTACTGGCCTGTGGTTGTTTCCTTTTACCCAAGGGATTTGCCTCTGAGAAAATCCTACAGCCAATCCACAGCCAGGCTGATCCTTCTCCAGCCTCAGCCGTAACCTGGCCCCAATTCCCTTTGCTTAACACACTTAGGAAAAACCACAGATTTTATTTATTTTTTTTTAATTTTTCTGTTATGTGGGATTCCTGCTATGGCCACGGGATGTGAAATGAGTGAAACAAGCATCAACTTGGCTTTTACTTTACCCGGTCTCCTCTTCTCTTTGGTCATGAGTTGTTGGACCTTCCTCTGTTCTTCTTGCTCTTCAATCTTGGCTTCTTTATGAATCTGCTCAATGGTCTTCGGGCCCTGGTCTGCTCTCCGTGACACCCAGTTGCACTAGGAAAGAAGCAAACAAGTGCTCAGAGATATTTCCAGGGGAGCACCATAAATGGGGTATTTTACACACCGTGAAGGAGGCCTGAACCTCCCGCCTCGTGATGTGTCCAAGGGGCTGCTCCCCAAGGGACCGGGGAGGATTTTGTGGTGCTGGGTCATGTTGCAGACACAGTTATCCCAGCACCACAGGTCAAAGGGATAAGACTGGTGTCAGTTTGGAGGGAGAAAGGAGGCTGCAGTGAAGACCTGACATTGGAGAGGCATGACTGTACTCGAGACATTTTAACCCCCAACCTCCTGCCCAGGCCCAGCTTTGCAGTCTTTCTAGGTTCAGAGGGAAGAGAAGGGCCAGAGGGAGGCTGCCAGCACTCTCTACTCCACCCAGTTGTTACCAGCACTGTTTGTTGGAGCCCTTCCTCCAAGCCTGAGGGAAAAAACAAAGCCCTGAAAATAAAGCAGCAAGAAGCAACTGCATTTTATCTGGAGATGGTGCTCTGCAACTCCAGGGATGGCAATGGCTGAGACAGGAATCCTGCAGAGAGAGGTGGAGCTGTCTCTCCACAAAACATTTCCACTGCTTGATGTGTCCACTCAACCACGGACTGCAGAGATCCATCTACTCTCAGAATAGCCACACTGTCTCTTGATCTTGCTACCACCTCACTACAATTTTCAGGGTAATTATCTTTGCGTACCCTGCAGTCAAAACGGTGACTTTAGCCAGCACAAAACCCCAACCCAGCTTCAAACACCTATTTGGGGTATGAGTAAAACCTGCTCAGGGCTTCAGGCGAGAGCTGTTTGGTGGCTAAAGCTACGCTGGTACCAGCACCTACATGGGTGAAATTACAGGTGGTGGGGAAGGCTTGTGCAAGCTGTGGTCACACCTTCACCCGTGCAGTGCAGAGACTTCAGCTTCAATACCTTGGCCTGACACGAGCAGTTCTCCTGCCTACCAACCCTGGCCTTCATGAAGGCAGAACGGAGAGATTTCTTGTCTGTGAACAGCCACGCTTCAGGGATAAAGAACACAGAGCTCCCTCCAACATCCCACTTTTGGGAATGCTGGAAATCTCCACTCCTGCCTGAGGACTCTTCCAGCCCAGACATGAAGGGGAGCATGATCTTTTACTTACTTGAGTTGGTACCTACCAGCCTTAGGTCTATTACATCCTGCAGCATGAACCGAATCCTTGAGGACGTTTTCCTCTCTTTCACAATCTTCTCCATCTGATTGAAGTACTGGTCCATGCGAGGCTGCGCGAGAGAAACATCATCAATGTGTGTTTGGAAGAAAATGAGAATACTCCCTCAGGGTTCCACATTACAGCATTTCTGTGCCAGGAACACATCTGGGGACCCAGAGCTGCTTTCTGGAGAAGAGCGTGCTGGGAATTCCACGCTCCTCCTGGTCGGAGTTGAGTGCGCGCAGGGCGGGACGAGCAGAAAAGGGGGCACAGTCTGCGGGCACCTTCTTCACTCAGCACACGCTTTCGCTGCCGTCTGAACTGCCCCCATTCTGCAGACCCTCAGCGTGTACACCGCAAACTCGCCATCCAGTAAAACATCCAAAAATCTACGTGGTTTTCTGGAGCTAAGCTGATCCTCTGGCCGGCTGCCATCGGACAGGGGAGTCCTGCTCTGCCTCTGGGCTCCTCCTCTTCAGAGAGCAGCGGGTGTGCTCACCTCCTCAGCCCAAGAAAAACCATCTCAGGGAACTAAACGGGCACAAAACCAACGCTGCGTGCGTCATTTCAACGCTTTGCCTCCCTGAACTGTCTCAGCCGGGTCAGGCAGGAGAAGTGGAGGCAGGAGTGCTGCTTCTCTCAGCAAGAAGCTGAGGCTCAGCTGTAGCAAGAAATCTCACAAGCTCCTTTCCATCCAAAAAGTCGTGATGTGATGGAAGCCCAATCAGTCTGCACTAACACATGGGATGGGATCATTAGAGAAGCCTCCATGAGGTCTAAATCTGAGTTGCCAGGCTCCAAAAAGCCTTTTTTCCCCGCCCAAGTCGGGGCTCTGGCTGTTTTAAACAAAGAATTTCAGAGCAGTTTTAGAAAATGTTTCCCACTCCCTTCACTAAAAACGAGCTAAAGCCTTAACCAAACAACAAAAACCCTACTAAAATTTGGTTCTGGCCTTGCCTTGGCAAGTTTTGCTCCAAGAGCAAATGTTTACAACATTAGGAATGATGGGGAAAATATTTGAAATGGACATTGTCCAGAGGCTTTAATTATAACTATCGCTAACACTTCAGCTTCAATAAAAACACATCATAAAACCTCTAGCCCATTAATAGAAAATAAATAGAGGATTCTCATGCTGTCTTGATAGAAATAACAAACCCCAGGACAGGCCACGGGCAGCTTCTCACAGCGGGTAACAGGCCATCGTGCTGCGTGCGCTACGCGGCGCTGCGGCTCCAGCTCGCAGAGCTGCACAGGACTTTGTAGAACTTCTACAAACCGGGCAAAACCCAAACCAGCACCCAGGACTCATCCAGCACGACCTCAGCTGCTGCTCAGAAGTCGGATCATGTTTGCTTCCCAAAGCACATGGGGAAATTTAGTCCCTGCTTCCAACTCTTTCAAACCCGGGGCAGTAACGTGCACGCTGTGGGGTGTTTAGCCTGGGGGATTTGGTGGTAAATTAGGCTGTTTTGGTCAATGCTCTGCAAAACAGCCTGGGAGACTGTTTCCTCACAGGGATCAGGATTGATCAGCCACGATCCCTGCAATCCAGGGAACTCCCTTCTCCAGGCAGCTGAAAACAATTAGCTCAGTTCAGTTCCAGAGCCGAATCCGACTGATTTCTGGCAAACCCCTCGAACGCTTTTTCATCCCAAGCTTGGCTTTTGGGAAGGGAAAGGGATTGTCTGCGCCAAGAGAAGCTTGTCGCGTGCGTTAACACTCCGGGCTACGGACACACATGTTGGAGAATTGGGAGGAGGATGCTGAGGTAGATTCCATAGGTAATGTAAACCTTTGATGGTAAAGAAACAACTCTGAATATTAATGTTTTGGAAAAAGAAGAAGATCAGAGGTACATCTCTTTGGAGGAAGTAAACGTTGAGCATTTCTAGGCTGTGTGTTTGGATGAAATACTTAGAAACACCAACTGGAGAACACTGTTGAAAACGATACAGACTCTGTTAGAAAGGAACAGAGAGGAGGGAGCCAGGCAAGGCTGTGAGAAAACATCCACAGAAAAGCAGATGCTTTCCGTATGCCGTACAGAAACTTCTGAAGAAAAAACTCAAATAAAACCTCCCCACACCCATTTTTCCATCCCTGCCTTGGAAGCCTCATCTCTCGCTCCTGGTCCTGCCCTACCTTTGCTTTCTCAAAGTCCAGGTCCTTGCCAATGGTCGTTAGCAGGCGGCAAAGGCACTCGAGGGACTCCTCGTCGTGGTTTTTCAGCAGCTTCACCACGCAGTCATGCATGATGGCCTCCGTCAGCATTTTCAGTTTGAAGAGCTCGCCAATGAATTTGATGTTCCCAATGGATCTCCTTCGGGCTTTGTCCTTGGCCTCTTCCAGCTCGTCGTGGAGCCGCGTCTTCTCCTCTGGCTGTAGGATAGAAAAACAGCTCTAAAAAATCACGTTCAGAGAGCACAGAACTCTTCAAAAGGTCCAGTTTTATGTTTACAGCTCCTCTTGTCCCCGTTTACTCTTTTTCTCCTACAACCCAGAAAGAGGCTGGTGTAAATCCACTATTCAGGGCAAATATTTTTAATTATACTCAGTCACAGTGACAGAATGAAACTCTCAGCACTAAAATTCCCCCCAAACTCAATGGCCATCTTCAAAAAGGATCATTTTCAGAGGGAGGTCTGAGAATTTATGGGGGAAAAATACCACTTACAGTTGTAGCAGCTTCAAGTTCTTTCTGCTTCTTTTCAAAGACGTCGTCGTCAGCTTTGTCCTTTTCAAATTCCTTCTGGCAGCGATTTAACAGCAGCTTGCGGAAATTCACTGTGCTCCCAGGTTTGTCAGCCATGGGCACTTTCAGCTGTGGGAGAAGGGAAGAAAAACATCATCAGAACCAGAGCAGTGAGGTTTCCTCTAAACCACCCGTTACGTTCTAGGACGTGCTTCACCTTCAGCAACCCAAGTCTACAGTCACTGTTTCCAGCAGAAGTTTTACATTTCCTACGTAAAGTGGCACTCCAGACTTGGCTGACACCCCTCTGCCTGGAGACAGATTACAATCCCATTCACAGCATCCTTTCAAAAGCTTGAAAACTGCTTAAAACCTCTCGCTAGGTACTGAAGGCTCTGGAGCTGTGCTCCTGCGTGGCACATTGTGAAAGGCCGGGGCAAGAAGGGGGTTATTTTGTCCCAGATTCACCACCTGAAAGCCAGGAGCCCAAAGGCTGCCTCAGTGCCCTCTGAAACGAGGCAGAAATGGGACTTTCCAAACGTGACTTGTGGTGTCTTGTGACTGGGCAGAGCCAAGTGTCCCTCACTAGAGCACAAGTCCTTTGAGGAGCGGCTGAGGGACCTGGGCTGGTTCAGCCTGGAGCAAAGGGGACTGAGGGGAGACCTTCTGGCTCTGACAGCTCCTGACAGGAGGCTGGAGCCAGGGGGACAGCCTCTTCTCCCTGGTGACGTGTGACAGGAGCGGAGGGAATGGCTGCAAGCTGCCCCAGGGGAGGTTTGGGCTGGATATGAGGAAACATTTCTTCACCAAAAGGGTTCTCAACCACTGGGATGGGCTGCCCAGGGCAGGGGTGGAGTCGCCATCCCTGGAGGCACTGAAATGGCTGTGGACCTGGTGCTCAGGGACACAGTTTAGTGGTGAGCTTGGGTCAAAGGTTGGATTAATGATCTTGAAGGTCTCTTCCACCCAAAGACATTCTGTGATTCTGTGACCCCACACAACACATCTCTCCAAGCGAAGCCCTCTGCCCGCGGGCACGACCAGCCCGTGTAGAAGAACTTCATCATGTCTATTTTTTCTATTTCTGTTCAGACACTAACATCTAACTCTGCTCTTGCCACATTCATATGACTGCACGGGGACAGCGTGCGGAGGGATTTCCCACTCTTACCGTTACAAGACACCGGCACATGTTGGCGTAGGCCACCGAGAAGCTCGGCTCATCGATAGCCTTCTCGAAGACCAGGTCGATGACGCCTTTCAGCCTCTCCTCCGTATCTACCGTCAGGTCTGTCACTTGCTTCATGAGCTGGTTGAACATCTGGGGGGTCAGCTTGTTCAAGATGCTTCGTACCTTGCGGAACAGTTCCTGAAGGACAGGAAAACTGTCAGTTCAAGCCCAAATCAAAGAGGGGGGTTTTCAGGAATGAGCTTAAAGGTGAATGGAGAAGACATCATATAGGAACTTCTAGGAAGTCAAGTTACACACGGACACACATTTGTGCACTGTCCAGCTCCAGTGCTAACTCAGACATTGGCTACCAAAGACCAAAGCTGTGGGACAAGGTTTTTGGAAATGCTCAAGCGCTTTTTTCAAGCACGACAGAGACACAAAGGCCTTGCTGACACCCAACTGAAATATTCTTCTGGATAGCCATTTAGCCATGAGATATAAATTAACAGGGAGTTGCCTCCTCCTCCCTCAACCAGAGGTGACCAGCTTCTATATTTACTTTAAGGCACTTTTTTTTTTTTCCTATCCAGAATGCTAATTAGGTCACCAACGCTGGCATCAGCCCCGAGAACAGAATCCCAGTGTCCTTCAAGACCATCCCAACTAATCCGACAGATCACAGGTCTGACCACCAGGTAAATATCTCGCCCAGAGTGGTTGCCCAGCAGAGGAGAGGAGGGGGAGAAAGACACAGAGAAAGCTTCAGGGACAGTGTTGTGGGGCTGGGCAGAAAGAACCAAGGGGTTTTGACAGAGGAACTGCAGTTATGCTGAGGGTTCAGGGCAGAGATGTTGTCTAAAAGTGGAAGAAAAGCAGATTCTGTGCTGGAAGGTTAGAGGTTGTTTGCTTTAGAATGGAGACAGAAATATTCTAGTAAAATAGCAATAGAAAAACAATCCTGGAAGAGAGGTAGTAGGTTGTCTGGTGTTCCCTGGTTACACTCGCTCACTATAAAGGATTGCCATTTAACCCGCGGGTCAACAATAAGCACAGGACAAAAAATCACCAAGGTAGGGGAAAGCTGCGATTCAAACCCAATGCACTGCCCTTCTTTACTGTCCTGCACAACAGCAAAGGCAGATTACCATCCTCCTCCTCCTCCAAAGTGCTCGCTCAAGCTCTCACCTGGGTTTTGACATTTTCTGGGTCCTCAGCTTGGTTTTCCCTCTTCAGGCTTGGCTTCCAGGCGTTCTCTGCCTTCTTCAAGTGGACATCCTCCTTCACACACACGGTGATGATCTTCCTGGGTTCTCTCCTCTGGCCTGGCTGAGGTCTCCTCGGTCCAACATTCAACAACTAGGACAAAAACATTCCTTATTATATCCCCTTTTAAACTCGCATCTCGAGAAAACACTCCAGGGCACACGCCAACACCCACTGACGGCAACTCCGACAACCAGCAACTCCTCCTAGGACTGTGAGGATCCCTCCGACCCAACACACCCGTCCGGGGTGGTCAGAGGGAACGTGAAGACACCAAACGTGCTTCTCTCAGGCAGCTTTTCCCAAAGCAGATATGGGATGACCGCTGCCTACACACATCGGCGATGCTCCGGATGCTGCAGAAGTGAACCTGAGTGACCAAAATGGCCTCTTGAAAGCCAGGAACTGTGTAATTGAGACACAACAGCAAAGGCCTAGTTAAGGATTAAGTAAATCCTCAGAGGTAGATTTCAAACGTGCCATCCCAAGCAATTAGATAACGATACATCAGCAGCTCTGCCAGGAATGCTTTTTAGTGGAGGTTGCTTCAGATAGAGCCATTTTGAGAAAGGAATTACACAAAACACACTGAATGGAGCTTCCAGGGCAGCTTCTGCACAGCAGAAATTGAGTTCCTAATAGATGTGGGTCAAACACTTTGTAGTTTCACAGAAGAAAGGGAAACGCGGCGCTTTGTTTGAAACAGCACCCAGCGTCTCTCCGCAATCCCGTGTAACGCGATGCTCCTCCCAGTCCAGTCAGGTATGAAACCAGCCAAAACGGGGGCGTCTTTCATCAGCTGCACAAGCGATAGGACAGAAGACACCCCCAAACTCCCTCTTCATCATCTGGGAGCTTCTGATTAAGGACTAAAGGTACCGAGTGTTGTCGGGAGGTTATTCTTCCCCCGCGCTCTTTCCTATTTCTGAACTCATTTAGTGCAAGTTTCTGACCTCAACATAAAATTAGCGCAGCGACAGAACTCCATTATCAAACCCTGCTACTTTCCACAGCAGTAATTTATCTCTTCAGTGGGCAGCAGGCGACCTCCACACGAAAGATGGGCCATTTAAAGTGTTTCTTTGTTCAACAAAGGGCTTCAATGAGCAGAGATGAAACCACCTCACTTATTCCAACAGCTTCACTGAATGCAGGAGGAAAGCGCTCCGAGACAGTGTCTCTTTTGTCAAAGATCAGCCCCAGATCTGGTTTTGCACTATTGAAAAGCAAAACCCTCCTTAAAGGCAGGAGTTTGTAGCTGCTACTTGAGCCGCTGGGTTTTTACGACGTGCCACTGCCGAAAGCCAAGGACCATAACCCTGCCACCAACGGAGTTCTCCTTTGGGCTTCGTTACGGGAGAACAGCAATGGAGTAAGATGCCAAAAGACAACGAGGTGGTTTGTCCACCGACGCGTCCCGCTGGCACAGGAAGAAATAACCCATCGGATCAGCTCAACGTTTCCGGGCGCAAGCCACGATTGTAACGCAACCACATGAGTCAATCGCTCCCGAGAAATCAACAGTGGAAGGAGGAGGCAAGAGCAGGGAACCCTGGGATGCTTTTGCCTTAGACACCTTCCCAAAACAGTTGTTGCTCCCTCCCTATGGCCCATCTCCGCTCTCACCCGGAGCCCTCGATCGACACCGGCACGACGCAGCCGAATCTGCTTCACAGCCCTGCCTGGAGTCATCCACCTCTGGTTTGATGCAATTTCACCCTGTTTTGCTGCCCAGGTTCTAACCACACTGCAAACATACGGCTGTGGAAAGAAGAAACTTCCCTCCAGCTGGAAAACCAGACAATAACGCAACAGACAAGTGACGGGTTTCAACCACGTGCACCAGACCTCCTCACCTTTTCTGCACAGAGCCGGGTAACCAGAGCCAGGCCAGCAGCGTGCCCTGGAAATCACAACTTTTGGGCTCATTTCCCCCAGGAACGGGGGCAAAGCTGATGAGAGGTAACCTGTGGCCACCTCCATCTCTCCCCCGCTCTAAAGGCCCTTCCTACGGCAGAGGGCAGAGTCACGGCGCTTCCTCGGGTACGGGTCCAGGCGGAGCCGAAGCCTCGGCATTTAGAGCAAACCTCAAGGGAATTGTCAGCCGGGAGGAGACGACCGTTTCCCTAGCAAAACCGGGGGATGCCAGGAGCACTTGTGCATCTCCTGAATGTTACTGGGTTGCAAGTCACTGCCTCCTCAAATCCGGCTGCTTTTGAGAGCAGACCCTAAAGGGCATACATAAAACAAATCTGGAAGGTAGGATGGGGTGTTTTTTTTAATATCTGTGAATAAACTTGGTTCAAACTGTTTGATTAGGTTTTAAAAGCGGTGGGTGGAATGTGCAATAAAATAATCTACGTATCAAGCCTTTAGCAGAAAAAAGCTGGGTGGTTTTTGGTTCCAAATGTACAAGGCAGCAAGTTAAAGAGGCGCTGGAGCTCGTGCCCGGCGCCTTGTTTGTAACCCAGACCACGTAAATTACAACAGTTCTGTAGCGCCCGCGGTTGCAGCCCTACAGCTTGCGCTGAAAGCAACATTTTCCACCAAAGGCTGGGGGAATCTCTTACCAGATGTTACCATGTTAATCTGAATCCCCATCAGAATCACCACCATCCCTGGAGGTGTTCAAAAAACCTCCAGCTGTGGCAGGACACGGCTGAGTGGGCCTGAAAATATTTAGCAGAGAGTTGGACTTGATGATCTTGAAGGTCGTTTCCAACCCAAGATTCTATGAGTCTATGAATTAATTGTCTGGAGGGACAGTGGGGGGAAAAGAAACCCTAAAGCAGAAAGAAACAGGGAAAAGCCTCCTGCAGAGGAGCCCAAATCTCCCACTGCCTCAGCACGAGCCGGGGTTTGCCCTCGGGGTTCCTCCCCCTCTCAGGACACAAGGCACGGTAACGTTTTAAGAACTATCCAAGGAATTAAAGAACTGCTTCTCCCTCTACATCAGGTTTCAAACGCAGGAGGTGAACTTGAGATTAGACGCCAGAAGTGACTCTGCTTTCAAGGAAGCACAAGAACAGAAGCGACTCGAGTTCCCATCGCTTCTCAAGAAGGACGACAGCAGAGGGATCCCACCCCGGCGTGCGGGGACAGACCGGTCCCCTCCAGCCCTATTTCCCTGCGCCTGCATCTCCTCACTCACCTAACTTCGTGTCTACTACAAAGCATTCCTTAGCTGCCTGTTGCCCCAGTGTCGTTACACCCCTTGCGTCTGATGCGACGTTCATTAGTTCCAAGATCAGTCGCACGACACGTTTAAGCGAAAAGAAGGAAAAGAAAAGACAAAAGCCAAGGAAGCAAACCAAAAGGTTCTCGAGGTGCCGAAAGCTCGTTAGCTGCTCAACGGTATTTCGAGGGCGAGGAAGAGGCAGCGGGGTTTGATGGTTTATGGGCATGGCCCGTGCGGAGGTGGGATGGCCGAGCGGACAGACAGCGCACAAGCGGATCCGTGCCATGCTTTACGAGAAGATAACGTCTGATTTTGCCGGGGGCTGAAAAAAGCCCTCTCGTCCTCTGACCGCCGACGTCACAGGACAGCGGGGCTTCTGAAAGAACGTCACCTTCCAACCCTCCTCCGGAGGAACAAAAACACAAACCAACCCGCAAAGAAAGGCTCTGGCTCGGGCGAGGCGCAAATGTAAGATGTATGTTATGTGCTGAATGCTCCAAATGAACGGGGTAAGCGGGACTTACCTTTTCTCCCCCTTTCCACAGGTCTGCAAAGTGCAGACCCCTCGCGGATCCCGCTCAGGCCAACGTCCCAGCATGCCCTCAGCTGGTGATGTCCCACCCACCACTGAAGACTGCCTAGAGGGGTACAATGCAAGTCTTGTTTCGGTGGGTTTTTTTTTTTGTGGTTTGGCTTTTTTTTTTTTTTTTATTTAAAAAAAAAAACAAAACAAAAAACACACTGTTGCACCTTTTTGTAAAGTTTTCTGCCAGTCGTTCTTGATAAAGAGTGGGTGTTAGGGAAAAAGACAACTCTACAAAAAGGTGCAAAGACTTGGGGGGGAGGAGGGGGGATTTGGCTTACCCCTAGCGGCAGGTTCCTCAATGGTGGGTGAGGCGAGACCAAGAGAGGGCATGCTGGGGACCCGCACCGAGCCAGGGAGGGCAATCCAGGGCTGCTCTGCACTTTGCAGGCCTGTGGAAAGAGAAAGAGCGACAGGGACGTTACCAAGGTGCCGCAAGGCTCGGGACATTCAGCGCACGACAGGAGAGAAGTTCCTAAGTCTTCTTCTGCAAGTCCTAAATCTAGGAAGCGATGTCAACCTCAAAAGCATCGGGGGCTTTCGGGCCCGGGTGGTGCTCCGAGAGAAATCGTGGCACCGAAGCTACTCCGAGATGCGGCCGCGCACCCCGGAACCGAGGCACCAGCCACGAGGCCGCTCTCAAACCAGAAACAGCAACTCAACATCGCCGGGTTTGACGCCGAGCCTCCTGGACATCCGCACGCTTGGAAGTTGAGGTTATTTCAGTGCACTCTTCTGAAAGCAGCAGTTTTGCGAGACAGATGACGGCAGTGGTGTTAGCTGCATCTAGATGGGCACACCGGACGGGTCTCGGTAAGACGGATGAAAAGACTCAATGATTGCACCCGATGGAGGTGGCCTCCATCCTCCAGCCGCGGCCGACCGGGCGGCACCGTGCTGGGGGCAGCCGCACCCGAGAAAAGGAGACAGCGAACGCAAGGAGGAAAAATTCAGAGAGGGATTTCAGAGCTCGGGCAAAGCCAGATGCAAGGAAAAGATGCGGAAGTGAAAGAAAAAGCAGATGAAAAGGCAGGAAGACAAGGAATGAAGTGACGAAGCAAAGCACCACGTGGAAGCACTGAGAAAGCAAGAACCTCCGCAGGCGCCATGTATATCCCTGGGTCGGGGTGGGTTTTTTGGTTAGTGAGATCTCTCTGCAATCTCGGCACGTTTTACGGAACGGACTCGTGCGACGGCACACGCTGACGCCGGGGGGTCGTACGAAACACGGGCGACTGCCAGATCCTTGCGCGGAAACGCCTTCCCAGGCCTCTCGCACAGGGAAGAGGGAAGGAGATGGAACCCATTTAAGACCAATACGTACCAGTTAAAAAACATCCGCCACGTTTTTCTAATTTACCCACATTTTGACAGCCAAGAAAACCTCACCCTCGCATTCATCCTGACAAAACCAGAACCGCCGGAGCATCGGAAGAGGCCCAAAAGCCTGACTGAGGATGGACTTCATCGGTGTGAAGGCCAGTTTTTAAATGAGCAAGTTGGGGTAAACTCACACTTCCAGATACGTTTCTTCCACCGGGGGTTTGCCTCCCAAAATCAGCGAAGGCCGGGGTGAAATCCGGTCCCCGAGGCAGTATCCGAGGGTCCAGAGTTCGCAGGGGCAATTTCGGCTGATTGACCTGCAGCGGGGGGCAGAAGACACAAACGGGACCCAGTCAGGAGGGCTGCAGCTCCCCACGTTCGCCCGCTCACCACCTTCGCCCAGGACTAGGGGCGGTCGCTGCGAAACCCTAACGGTCGGACTCAGTATCCCAAGTAAGGCTTTTAACACCGCCTGCAAGTTTCACGTATCCAGGCTGACACTAAAAATACCACGTTTCATTTAAAATCCCTCTCCTGCAGGTGACTGTTGAGGAAACAGGGGGAGTCTGGAAACATTTCAAGGCTGAGATGGCTTATGGATGATAAAATTATGGAGGCACGAGCCCGTCTTCTGCAAAACGACTGCGATGGTGTCAGTTCAGGATCACAAAAGTGCCGCCTTCCCTCAAAGAAATTGGTCTTTTGTGCTAAGCAGACGGGGCTGTGAGAAGCAATCAGGGAAAACCAGTAGGTGGATGAAATCGTTTTGGGAACAAAGCTGCGTTTTACAATTTGTCTGGGGATGAAATTCAGCGTGGAAATGTTTCCGCACATGAGGATCACCTATATCCTGAGCTGTGCTCGAATCTTCAGAGACAGCCTGTAGTGGTTACATCAAAAATCAATGAAGTGCACAGTTCTAACCAGGAGGAGAGGAAGGTCTTGGTGTCAGCACTTCAGAAATAACAAGTATTTCAATAAGTGCAGACATAACAGCGGAGAAGAATCACATCTGTGATGAGGCTGGATGGAAATCAGCAAGGTTTTCAAGATCTTTTATTAGATCAGCTCATAAACAGGCACTTGGCCGTTTCAGACCAAAAATAGTTTGCCCGAACGTCGTCCTGGGCTTTCTAACTGTAGAGCTGAACTGATAGAAGACACTGCCTCTCCTCATTCCCTCTTGCTTTGCTTCTATCCTCAGGTCTTCACCCCTTTAAAATCTAATTAACAGCCCAGTATAACAATCTATCAGAAACCCTTCTGTTTTTTCCATCGGCCGTGCGCGTTCGTTAGGCACCAACACCTCTACCCGAGGAATTCTGCCATGTGACATCAACCAAATTATTTCCCCTTCCCAACAAAAGTCTGCACTGAAGCAGTCGGGGAATAAAGCACACGCTGGGGATCTTTACTTACACTACAACAACCTGCACGTACCTGTTTGATCGGCTCTCCTCTCACCTTGTCGAGAACCACATCGCTTATGGGAGGCAGCCCCTCCGGCCTCTGGATACAAGGAGGCATGAACTGGAAATCCAGCAAGAACTCCCTGTCGTACTGCTTCTTCCCCTCCGGGTCCAGCGGCTTCCACTGCTCTATAGGGAGAGAAGGTGCCTGAGATTCATAGGTGACAAAACCCTCCGCTCTCCCGGACGTGCTCCCGGTAAATCCAAAGGGAAGAGGTGGCTACAGCTGCCTGGGAAATGTTAATTGAATTTTATTTTCATTTGGAAGGCGGCGAGGAGAGGAATACACACGGCATGAAAGGAACATAAACGATGGGGAGCCTACAGCCAACTCCAGCAGCAGCCGCACCCGGAACTCAGCGCTAATCCCAGTTCTACCCCGTGTCAGCTCATTTTAACTCTTTCGCCCTCTCACACAATACACAATTCATAGAATCAGACTGGTGGGGCTGGAAGGGACCTCTGGAGATCATCGAGTCCAACCCCCCTGCCAGAGCAGGGGCACCCAGGGCAGCCCACACAGGAACAGATCCAGGGGGAGCTGGAAAGGCTCCAGAGAAGGAGACTCCACAGCCTCTCTGGGCAGCCTGGGCCAGGCTCTGGCACCCTCACAGTGAAGAAGTTTTTCCTCATGTTGAGGTGGAACTCCCTGTGTTTCCCCTTGTGACCATCACCTCTTGTCCTATCCCAGGGCACCACTGACAAGAGCCTGGTCCCTTCTGCCTGACCCCCACCCTGCAGATCTCTGTAACCATTCATCAGATCCCCTCTCAGGCTTCTCTTCTCCAGGCTGAACAGCCTCAGGGCTCTCAGCCTTTCCTCATCAGAGATGTTCCAGTCCCTTCAGCATCCTCACAGCCTCTGTTGGACTCTCTAGCATTTCCCTGTCCCTCTTGAACTGGGGAGCCCAGAATTGAACACAATACTCCAGATGTGGTCTCATCAATGCAGAGTAGAGGGGGAGGAGAACCTCCCTCGACCTTCTGGCCACACTCTTCTTTATGCCCCCCAGAAAGAATTCACCGTTTCCGGGCAAAATTGCAAAAGCCAAAGCAGCCAGTTTCGTGTACAAGGGAGCAATAAACACAGAGCTGAGGAGAGGAGAGCAGCACACAGAACAAAAAGACCGTTTGGAAATGGGAAAACCCTGAGTCTTTACCAACCCACACTGGAGATAACGCTGGGAACCAGAAGAAAGCACACAACCACAGGCCACGCTCTGAGAATTGCAACTTTTCACCCGTTTTTTCAAAGGGCTTTGGGGATGTAGAGGACCTTGCCTGATGCAAATCAAAACACTGGCTTCTCACCATCCTCACCTCTGCTGAGGCCATGAACAGGAACTTATTTCAAGTGACGGGTTTTAATAATTGGGCATGAATATACAAAGCAGTGTAATTAGAATCGTTAGCAATTTGTGCAGTTTTCTTTCTACAGAGCTTCGGGATAAAGTGCTGCAGAACATGGTTGTGCTGGTTAGCTGTGTCCCAGCCCGAATTCCCAGCCAGCTGCCTACCCGTGGTACCACACCACCCTGCATTTATCATGGAAAAGCACTGACAGCAGCAAACCCCAATTTATATGTACAGCTTCCATCTCTTGGGAAGGTCTTAACAAGCTGTTTGAATGTGAAAAGCAGCTGGGCAGCATCAGAGGCGGGTTTTCTGGATCCCCAACGAGGGAAGAGACCAGGATTGACCACACAATTCCTCCTACGCTTGACCAAAAGGTAAAAATCCTTGGTTTTTCGTAAAAGCAGAGCTGAAAATGAGGATTATTGCACCAAGAGGCCAGGTCAGTTTTGCAGCAGACAAGTCCAATGCATGTTGCTTTCCAAAGGATCGATCCAATCCCTCCAGCAGGGAGGAAGGACGTCCAGATCCGACTGAGATTGTGCTGACTGCAGCGAGTGTTTCGGTGAATTGTGGCTTAACTTGGAGATGTGCTTAACTAATGAACTGGTAAAGCTGTTGTAAGTGTGTGGTAAACGAGAGGGGTCTGTGTTTTCCCCAAATGATAGCACCAAATCCACTGAAAAAGGAAAAAAGCAACTCAGGTTTTTGTCAGAACAAAGCGGCGCTGAGATAATCACCCCAGTGTAATCACTTCACGGTGCTGCTCCTTCCCCCTGCCTTGTCCAGGCTCTCCCAGCCCTTCCTTATTTTGTTTTATGCTCTTTAATTTCCAAGCTCCTAAGAAAATGACTCATTTATTTCACAAAGCTTCACCTAAGCAGGAAATGGCTTAAAAATTGGTAGCGACAGAGAAGCGAGTCGGTCTCGAGGTCTCTCTTAATGAGGTGAATTAACAGAGGGTCAGGTCCACAAATTAAGTACCTTAATAAATAACAAAACTGCTTCTTAGGCGCTTATATCCGGGGGTAACCAGCAACCAAAGGAGAGCATCCTGTGAGCCCACACTCGAACTATCTTTACCGCAGGGGTGAGAGTCTGGAGTGGGATTTACCTGGTTTATACTGGTACACGGGCCCTTCGCTGGAGCTCTCGGCGAAGCCCGAGTTCGCGTCCGTTCCTTCTCCCTCCGAGACGCTCTCGGCACCGTTCCGTACCGGTTCTGCCTCCTGCTCTCCGTTTTCTTCCACGGGTTTTGCTTTTTGAACCTCAGCGGGGTCTCTCTCCCCTTGCAACCCATGGCTCATCTTCTCCTGCTCAGATTCAAGTACTTTGTCACCTGAAAGTTCCTCTTCTACTTTAGGCTGAAGCACCGAGAGAAACACAGAGGTTAGGTTACAAACACCCTGCCCAGGTGGGTAGCACGCGAGGCAGCGTAGCGCAGATTCACTCGTGGCTTCGACAGCACGACAGAGCAACACACCCAACAACTGGGTGATTTATCAGTTCTTTCCCAGATAACCCACTGATAACTAACAGCACATCCGGGAAGACTTCCCATGAAATCCCCAGGAGCGGATGGGGTGGGATGGAAGGAAGGGTTAAACCCTAAAGCCTGAGAGCTGTGAGCAATCCCAGCCTGGAAAGACAAGCTCACAGCCACCTTAAAGGGGATCCTGCCTTTCAGCGTGTGCTGCTAACTGGAGCAGATCCCAGTACAGAAGGTAATGTGACATATGGCCATGATTTCAGCATCTTGGTTTTGGGGAAAAGTGTTCCTGGTATCCCTGGCTGTTAATTTTAGAGCTCTCCAAGGACGCAGCCTTATTATTCCGCAGTCAGACAGAGGAGGCGTCAGGAACGCGCTTCTCCCGGGAGAAACCCCAACACGTCCAAGCATGAAACAAAGGGAAGACTCGAGGATGCTCCGCGAGAAGCTCTCGATCCTTTCGCCTCCCTTCCCGAGGACACCGCATCCTAAAACGCCTCGTGCAGATTTTACAAGGGAATGCTCTGTAAAATTAACAGCGGTGAAAGCGCCGAGCGCTCCGGGAGACACGGCTCCTCCACCCAACGACGCCCAAGGCCTCCAGAGTAGGAACTTGCTGGCACAGGCCAGTGACATCCCTCACTCGCTGCCTCGAAAACCAGCACGGGGATGCTGTTCATTTCCTTGGCCCAGCTGGTGCACTGGGATCTCTGGCGTGTGAGCACTTTCAGCATCTATTCCCCCCCGTGACGAGGGGAAAGAGCTTATACCCCACTGGTAACGCCTGCAGGAGCCTCTCTGCTCTCCTGGTGGAGAACCAGCAAACGCTGGTTTACACAGAGGACGAAGCACCAGGCTCAAGATTGACTCTACAGGTCAGAGAGGGTGTTTGTGGTAAGGGAAAGTTGTGGAGGAAACAGTAGGGGAAAAATTATTAAAGGAAACGTTGGGGTGAAGCAGCGATGCTTCTCCGTGTCGCGTCTGGTTGGCGCTGTGTTTTATACAGCCACAGGGCCGGCTGATTTATTACATTTTCACTCTCTAACCCTGCTGTGATCTGTTCTAACTCACCTTTTTACCCAGGATATTGACCAAAGAGGGTCCTCCCGTGGCACCTCTACCCAAACGGCAGCGAGGGGCACTGGCACTGCTCATCGAGGTGGTTTTTCCTGAAAACTTCAACACCTTCCTTTCCCAGCTTCTACAGCAAGTGGTTTCAGGAATACCAACCCTTGGCCATGACATCACAATGACATCACCACGCAGCAGAAGAACCTGCCAAATGTCACCATGGTGACCTGGGACCCAAATGGTGCAGTGCTAAGGGACTGGAACCTACTTTTATCTCATCCTTCACTGGAAGAACAGCAATTACATGCTCCTGAATGTTCGGAGTCATTAAATTAGGCAAGAAAGAAAGAACCTGAGGAGCTTCAACAGGGAACAGACCAAAATGCTGGGGAATATCACAGGTCCTCTCCCCAAAACAGGTTTAACAGGGTGCCCAGAGAGGTGGTGGCTGCCCCATCCCTGGCACCATTGCAGGGAAGGTTGCCCGGGGCTCTGAGCACCCTGCTCTAGCTGCAGATGGCCCTGCTCCCTGCTGGTGACCTTGAAAGGCCCTTTCCAACCCAAACCATCCTGTTGTTCTATGAAAAAAAAGCCTGCCCCGGATCCTTCGGACACAGCCAGGAAGAAACACATTGTAGACACGGTTTAATGAGAGCAACACCATCATTAAATCTGGATAAAGCAAGACTGCGGTTCCCTCTTACCTCCGCTTCTGCCTCTATCACCTCCTCGGTGGCTTGGGTCCGGTCTTTTGGTTTCTTCCACGTCTTTGGTGCAGTTACAGCTGTTTGGGCTGCAATGGAAGCAGACAGCTATTACAACACTAAATTACAGGGAGCGCATTCGGCCGTGGGTGACGCGCTTCCCTCTCGCACGCCGGTTTTACCTCTGAGAAAAGGAAGCCGTGGCAGCCCTGCAGGGGACTCAGCTCGATACAACCGCTCTGGGTCCCCACGCGGTAACGACACAACCACTAGTGCAACACTAAAACAGGGTCATTGTTTTACAGGTTGCTCATTCGAGCTCGAAATGGGACCTGTGATAGCGAGGAGTTTGTTACCAACAGCACGAGGATCACGCAGGGCAAAAGAAAGCCTTTGGAAGCTGCATTTTTGGGGGAAAGATTAAGTACTGGCTTGGACTGAAGGCTGATCTCAACATACTCTACTCAAGAACTATTATAAGAATTAACCATCACCTGGACCATAACCATGAACAGGCTGAAAATTCCACTATCTCTTCCAAAAGGAAGACTCCTTCCATCTTGCAGCGCTCCTGCCTCTCCTCATCTGGATTTATATCTCAATTCCAGAGCAGGTTAATAACACCACTGCCCATGAATTTCCCTGACCGTGCGATTCACAGAGAACACCAGAGAATATTTCTGAGACCAGCAGTGATTTACTCTAATCGCTCCCCTCCCCAAAAAGTCAAAGAAACCACCCAATATATTAAGAGGATACAAAACCATTAATCCAATGTGCTCGTAATTTGTTGCAAGCGCTACCAGCTTCAATTCTGATACCAGGCACACGTGAGCGTTCAACGCAGGGCGTAAACAGGATTGATTCCGTGACTGAAGTTTACTGCAAACACATTTCCAGCTCCAGCCTCCAGTTTCTAGCAGATACGACAGAAAAACCCGCAGCGTGTGCTTGTTTTATCACAATAAAAGACCATTTTGAAAGGCTCTTCCACAAAAAGAGCTTTAACAAGGGCTTGTTTTGTTCCTATGGGCAAAGAGGAGACTGGGTTTGTTACGTTCACGCTGCTCCAAAAGACACGTTGGAGCCTCGGCGGCTTCTTAAGAGTGTTTCCCTGTTTGGAGGGTGACTGTGGGCTGAGGGAAACACAGTGGGCTGTGGAAATCACAGAATGGTTTGAGTTGAAAGGGACCTTGAAGATCATCTAGTCCAACCCCCCTGCAGTGAGCAGGGACACCTGCAACTAGAAGCTGTCTAGATGTCTCCAATCAGTTCCCAGAACTGACACTTCATGGAGGAGCTGGAAAAATCATCTGGGTCTCTTGAGCTCTGAGTTCCTCGTGCTCTGGGTTCCTTGTGCCCCATCCATCACAGCACCCTACAGAGAAGCTTCAGGAGCTGGGCAGAGCCCCACCAGTGACCCTGAACTTCCTGGGGCTCAAAGGAGAGCAGAAAAATGGCCAAGCAGGAAGGGACAGTAAAACAGCTTTTCCTTATGCAACAGGAATGAGCTTTTATTCCTAGGACAGAAGTGCCCCGGGCCCCCTCAAGAGCTGCTGAGCTGTTCTCGCCGTCTTGGGGTGAAACCGGGGCTGGGTTAGGACCAGGTGGCCCCACAGGCGGCGATGCCAGTGGTTTAGGCAAGGCTGGGCTTCAGCAAGGCTCCACAGTTCCCTCCACCAGAAAAATATGCCGGAATTCAGTGCTTTTCAAAAGTGAACCTGCTGTATTAGGGCTGGACATCAAGCCCCACGGCCCCACTACGATGCCTTCTGGTTTGGTGATGTCACTTCCACAGTCCTCGGGGGATTTCAGCAAGGAGGGGGCGATGTCTGCGCAGCGATGACCTAAGCACTGCCATAGCCAAATAACTCAGTTCATTAACCCCCAAGTTTTGGGTTTGACAGAATTTCACTCCACTCACACCACGCTGTGGAAAACACCCACAGCGCAAAATAACATTTCATTTTTCAACTCACAGAACCAAACTCAGGGTCGGGGATGTGGGGCTGGCAAAGCTCCGGGCTGTTTCCTTCCTCAGCTGTCAGGTTATGAACATTTGCACTAATACATCATCTTCACCTTCACTTTTTGGCAAAAGAAAGCTCTATGAAGGGTGGGATCCCGCCAAGCCTCCTAAACAAGTCTTGCAGCTTCTTGCTTTGTTTTAACCGTGCAAATTCTTTTCCTGCTTTGGGGGTTTCCTGCTGGAGGAGGCCTGGCCAGATGCTTGACCAGACACTTGCCCTTCACCCCCAGACAGGCAGCAGCCTTCGCTCCGCTCTGCGCCAACACCCCCCGTATTTCCGAGCTGACGGGGGGGACGCCGGCGAGATCTCCAGAGACGTTGCTCAATTTTTCCCCTCTTAAAACAGCAGACATCAGGTTGTTGGCTTGTCTTTGGTTTTGGGTTTTTTTTCTTCTTCCTCTGCTGAGTTCTCATTTCTGCTACGGGAACTGACTCAACAGGAGAACTTAGGCTAATGTGTGCTTAGAAAATCAAAGTGAGTTTAGGTGCCAAACTCACAACTCAACCAGGACAACGGTGCCATCTGAGAACTGGGTTTCGGCTGCGAGGTGCAACGTGAGGCACAGAGAACCCAGAAGGTAACCTGTTCTGGTTTGGCTCCCAGAAAGAGAGGTCTCCAGATACTTCTGGTCTTCCTTTTGAACGTCCCATCCCCTCAAATTCAGCATTTTGTGTGCACACCGAGAATCGAGTTCCTGCTCACACAGAGGGTCACTTTTGCCTGGATTCACTCATTTCCAGAGCTTGTTTTCAGCCCGTTTCGAGGTCTTGGGTGGTCATTTCTTTCCATTGGAGATGGCACACCAGCAGACTCAGCATAAAGCTGCCCAGCCAACACTGGGAGCATTCTGTTTATCACTCCTTACAAAAATAAGTGAGATAAGAGTGACAGCGCCGATCTACACTGGGACCGGCCAGAGCAACAAAATCCTCACTTCCAGACTATCCCAGCATCACTACTGGTGACACCACCACCACTGAGAAATCTGCTCAGCGGGCCCTACGCTACCTCAATCCAATTCTCCAGCCACATCATGTTCTTCAGTGAAACATCTTTCAGCAGGAGACGCCCACCCCAGCAAGCCCAGAGCCCACCAAGCGAGACCAAGAAGGCAGCCTCCTCTCTGATGTGGGTGCCAACTGCTGAGCACAAATTAATACCAGCTCTTATAGTTTTAGTTTTTAGCCAATGTGCCATGAAAACCCAAAGTGAAAACTCACCATCGCCTTACAGCTCATGGGAAAGAAAATATATTCCAGTTGGTTCTGGCAGCAGATCAAGGAAAAGGTGATACCTGATTTATGTTTCCAGCTCTACAGCTTTGGGAGATTCCTCCAAGATATTTCCAATGACTGCCCCAAGTTGCTTGTTACAGCCTCCCCAGCTAAGAAACCCAGGGCCTTGCAGTCAGTTGGGCTACTTCATATTGAAATCCATCTCATAAATTAGCTCTGCAAGAAGCAGCCCTTTGAATTCAAGGCATCTTAAGCTCTTTTGGCTTCCTACGTTCCTCAGAGTTCTGCCTGGGACAGACATCAAACTCTTTATTTTCTTCTTTGCTTCTTGTAATAACCACGGTAGAAAGATCACATCAAAGGCAGGCGTTCAGAGCATGTCCTAAAGGCTTCCACTCTCCGGTAGCGCTGCCGCCGCCTTTACAGATTCTACTCCACCAACAAAACTGTTCCTGTTCTGTTCCCCGAGCAGCGCTGGTCCCTCACCGCAGCCAGCAAAGCTGCTGGAGAAAAAACAGAATTTAATAACAAAAGCAACTGCATGTCCTAGATGACATTTAACTGGAGCAATGTTTTTAGTGAGGCTCGCAGCCTGGGAGCTGAGGTCCTCTCTTGACAATATCTGGTTTTGGTTTTTTTCCTTGTAATGAAGATGAGCAGGAATTAATTATTTCCAAAGCTGCGCGCTCTTGCCCTTTCCAGTAACGGCTCTGCTCATCCTGAAAACCTCGAGATAATCCTTCCTGGGCAGGCAGGAACGAGGATCTGCTGCCTGCACACTCACACCGGGGTCAGCACATCTCCTCTGACCCCGCGTTTTGACAAATGCGCAGAACAGAAAGCCAGCAGCAAGAAAACACACGCCCAGGTATAACACCCTGCTCGCAGGATGAAAAAAACCCAGACAAATGGCAGTTCCCAGGGGTTTAATGCTCTGGAATTCACTCAATCTGCCCCATTTCATCTGCACCAAGAGCAATGGTGCTGATGAGCAGGCTGTGGATGAACTTGCTGCTCTCAGACATTGAGAGGGAACCACTAAAACCACCGTCGTCGTCACGCAGGTTAAGAAGACCCTAAAGAGTAGACAGATATTATAAATATCATGTGAAATGGAAAGGAAACCCAAGGATGCTCCCATTTCTGCAAAGGAGGTGCTCCTGCAGCCATCCCCTGACCCTGGAAAGCTGGTGGAGACCTAATGCCAGTGGAGCAGCCAGAGCAGAGCTTCTGCTGGACCTCAAACGGGTCAGCTCTGCTCAGCTCCCGGCAAACACTGCAAAACTCATCTTCTCCAGCTGCAAAACAGAACTGCTGGAGAATAAAGATGTTTAAGGGGAAGCCTCTGAGGTCTGAAGATCTCCGTCTTTCTCTCCAGAACTTGATGGGTCACATTTAGAAGTCTTGCTTCTCTAACTGTGGGTAGAAGGTGCATTTTGCAGAGCACCTGAGGAACAAGCAAATAATCGCATCCATCCCTGAAAAGCCATCACCTCCATCCCAGAACGTGGGATACACCTGCAAGTTTCAGCAGCACTGCCTTGCCACGTCAAGCAGAAGCTGGATGAACCCCTCTACCCATTTTTAGGCAGGCCAGACAATAACAAGGAAAAGGACACTCAGGAGTAAGTGCTGCAGCCATCAGATTATTCGCAGAGGTCTTGGCTCTGAGTAGGCTCCCAGTCAAACCGGATCGGCTCCCATCACGGGGAGTAGAGCGGTATGATTTGTGGCCAGCCTGCTCTGTGGTGAGTACACACTCCTGCTGGAAAGCCCAAAGAAATACTGTTAAAAGTCAGTGAGCTCACGCTTACCACCACGCAGCTGAGAAGATTCCCTCATCCCAATTCCTATTGCATCTTCACCAACAAAAAATGCCTTGGCCTTCAGTCCAAGGAAAAAACCAAAGCAACCACCACCACCACCCAGTAATACAGCCCTTTCTCCTTGCTCCTGAAGTTCAGCATCTGTATCTTCCAGCAGGTTTGTAGCCAGCCTGCTCTGCAGTAAGCAGACACTCCTGCTGAAAAGGCCCAAGAAAGGCAGAGTCACTCGACCCCCCGCTCCGCCCGGGGCAGCGCTCACCTCCAGGTTACGTTCCTCAAATCTCTCGTCCTCTCTCCGAGGAAGAATTGGACAAATCTTGCTCAAAAAAAACCCCAACAGGCTGGCAGAGAAACTCAAGGCAGTTACACATCATTAACAAAGGGGTAAAGCACAAAGAGCTGACCTGGAGAGCATCTTGCTTTCCCTGAAGTACTGAGCTTTTAATAGCAATCAGGAGTTTCAAGTGATTTTTACGTGACTTGAGAAATATTTATTTCTCTGTTGCCACAGCCACTGCATTGGCTAACGAGGGCCGTTGGGCCTAATGACATTAAAGCATCCAAATTAATCTTCTGCTTAATTAAAAGCCTAAAACTCTAAGTAAATTTTTTCTTCCTTTTTATTTTTTTAATTTAAACTACAGGTCATTACAAAGCAAGCAGTAACACTGCAAGCTGGAACCTGGCTGCATAAAACCTTATTTACACACAGTCCTATTTCTCTGCTTTGTAAGGGAATTAATTTGGGTTATGAAGTAGCTCCGACTGAAAGAACAACAAGTGCCAGAGCAGGGAAATGACCTGAGTAAAATAAAAATAGAAAAAGATTAACAGGAAAAAAAAAAACCCCACTCTGTGGCTGGTAGAGTGGAAGGAGCTTTCTGATCTTCCCTAGATATAGGATTTTATTTAAGATCCAGCATATTGAGCTAGTGCAGCATTACACAAATATGGAACGAGGCCAGTCTCAGCTTTTCGTTTCGTTTAATCCACAGCAGAGCACGGCCCTGATGCCCCCGCACATCCATCGCTTGCTTAGGGGAGAATAAACTGAAACCCACCCTATTTTAAATATTACTGCAAAAAAACCCCAACAACCAAACGAACCCAAACCCCGATCACAACCGACTGCTTCTCCTTTGTTCCTTGCCCAAACTCCCCCAAATTCAAAGGGTGTATTTAAATAAAGAGGCTCAGCTCCACGGCTCTGGGAGGACTGCAAACCAGGGTGTCGGAGATGCCCTAACGCTGCCAGGCCTGCACAAAAGGCACCATTGTACTCCCCCCAGCAGCTAAAAACAAGGAATTGATTTAACTTCTTTTCCACGGTTTCATTTCCAGGAAGACCTGACCAAAAAAAAAACCCAAACCCACCCAAACGAACCAGTTTTCTATAGAAAATGCAGGAAGTAAAAAAACCCAAACCAGTGGGGTCTCTATGAATCCATTAAACGCTCAGCCAGCGATGCGATCGGACGCCGAAACCGAAGGCAGAGAACAACCCTGGATCTGAAAAGGCAGCTACAGTTTTCAGTAATTCTCTACAAGTCCGTACTCCTCCCGAACCACAGCACCTTCCAGGAATGGTGAGATGAGACCAGCAGAGCTGAGCCGAGTGAGGCAATGGGGGAATTTCACCCACGTGTTACTTTTGCAGAGGCAAACCAGACACACCGTTAACCGAGGGCAGGTTGAGGTGCGGGGCACTCGGTCGTCCAGAAGAGCTTTAATGGCCCGTTATGTTTGCCACAGCTGGTAACACCACGACACACTTTCCTAGTTGGAAAAATCCCCACCCCACTGGTTTCCAGAAGCTGCTGGCTCAGAAGGTTCACCCAGAGGACTTCAAGGTCTGGATGTTATTCTGGGTTTGGGTGCAGGCTGGTAAATCCAGAGCAACAGGTCCTCAAACCCGACTGGTTGTCTCAGAAAGAACAAGAGCAGCATCCCCTGGGTGCCCTGCTACCAGCACAATGGGAGTGCTGCCCTGGGTCACCCCGAGAGCAGAACGCTGGCATCTTCCCTGAACCCAGCCAGCCCTGGGACACACATCCCAGTCAGCCACCTCTGTTTTGGACTATCAGGAGGGGGTTTTTAATCCCTGCAAATAAGGATGAGTGTTTTGCAATCGCAATAACGGCCAGGCAGCACAATTAATTTGGGTTTTGGCAGAAGGAAACATCTGATGGAAGAACCACCCCAAAGACCCCTTTCCTTCATCCGCCAGTTTCCTGCACATGACCACGGTGCTGAACACTTACCTGGCACAGGACTCTTGCTCGAGTTTAAACTCTGAGCCTCCGTGCTCTCCTCCAGTTGCCCGTCTGCTTCCGTCTCTTCCTTCTTTTCAGTACCTTTTACCTCTTCGCTAAGAGTAGTTCTTGTGCTCTCCTCTCCTTCTAAATCCCCCTGAACAACAGGGAGGGCACTGGGAGATGGAGGAGGAGGTGGAGAAGGAGTTGTAGTGGTCACAGCAGCAGCAGCAACAGAAACGGGAGGCGAAGGCGGCGGAGGGGTGGGCGGGGGGGTGGGAGGAGGAGAGGGAGCAGGGTGAAGAGCACTGGAAGGTGGCACGCTTTCCACTTCTGCTGGAGGAGCCTCTGGCGTCTGCGACTCCACAGTCAATGGCGCGGCTTCCGCCGGGGCTACATCCAGAGCGCTCTCGGCAGCGGTCACCTTCTCACTGACCCCGTTCCCGTCGCCCGTTAGGTGAGTACCAGCAGTCACTGGAGCATCACTGGGTGCTACACTGCTAGGCTCCTTGCACGCCTCGGCCTCTTCCGCTGCCGGAGGGTCCGACGTGTCCGTGCAGGGGGTGGCATTGGGTACAGGAGCGGGCTCCTCTTTTGGGGAAGCGAGTTCACATTTCTCCTCCGAGTCAGCCGTGAAGGTGGGTTTGCTGGAAACGGTGACGACGGCGGCGGCAGCGGGAACGACTGCGATGGGGGTGGCCGGGGTGGGAGATGGAGCAAGAGGAAGGTCTGGTGGGGTTTCCACTGAGGTGGCCTCGGTCGTCTGGCCAGCTTGATCTTTTTTCTCCACAGTAGGTTCTGGTCTGAGGACTGGAGAAGGAGGTTTTAATACTGGGTCTGGTTTTGGCTTCTCTTCTGGGAAAGGAGAGAAAAAAACAAAAGGCAGTGTTACAAACAGCAAGACAACTCCATTTTCCTTCGCTGTGTCTAAGCCCCATCAGTTCCCCTGGCCTGCGTTCTCTTCCGGAAGCTCTGAGGCACCAGAGGCACCTAAAGCTGCCCTTGCATCTAACAGGCAAGTCCAGACAGCAGCCAGCAAATCTGCAAACGCAACCACTGCTTTCATTTTTCTGAACAGGCTTTTGCAGTAAACGGCCAGGAACAGGTTACTAAATGTGAGCCTTCTGCAGGAACTGCTGCTGGAAATAGATTTTTTTTTTCTTTACAGAAGACAAAAATAAGCTTCACTTGGATCTACCTCAAAGAAGCCTGGGGTTTAAACACTGAGACCTGGGAGAACTCACGTTCCAAGAACAGGCAGAGACCCTGGTGAGAGCACCAGGAACCTCCAGGAGCTCTCTGATATGCACATGTATCAAATCAGCCCCCAAAACACTTTGCACAGCCCAGCCCCTCTACTTACCCTGTGATCAGCAACAGACTTTGCAGCACCACCCCACCATGACCAGCACACAGCTCCCCAAGGTCTGCTGCAACTCCGTTTGACACGCTTATTCCCACTGCTTTTGAATAAAGTATGAACCAAGACCCTTTAGGATCCCTGAGGCTCTCTACAGGTCTCTGCTACACCCTCTCCCACCTCTGATTTGACGACAATATGTAAACTGTAAGACCTTGCTTAGGAAAGCATCTCCGTGCTACAACTTGGCAAGAGCAAGGGGAAAGTCCAGGTACAGATGGCAGGGACTCAGCAGTCCAGGTCCTAATCACCATCCGAGGAGGTCAGCTTTATCTGTCCTCGGGGAGGGAGGTGGGCTCTGCTCCATCAATGCAAAATGCTTTCTGAGCACTGAAGGAACAAGGAACTCCTTCCAGACGCTGCTACGACAGCAAAAAGCAGTTCTGGAGAAGCCAGAGGTCCGAACCTCCGTGCTCAAATTAGGTAATCAAAGGCTACAACCAATCCCAAATCATCGAAATTCACATAAAACTGAATAGGTGTGGCTTTGCTTGGGCTTTCCCAGCTCTGTTGGCTCCTCATTTCAAGCTTATTCAACAGATAAGCTGAAGGGAAAAGGCTTTTTGAAGAAAAACCCATCCAGAACTGGTTGGAACATCAAGTCCCATCTATAGGAATAGCCGGAGCAACAAAGAACTTTGCTTCCAGCTGTCGACAGCCCCAGCAGCATTGCCGTGAGGACCACGGCCAAAGCAGTAGTTTATCAACTTAATGAGGTATGTAGGGAGATGGCTTTGGAGGAGGATGACAAACGAGGAAAAAAGATGGAAGAAAGTATCCCAACAGCTGATTTTGATTCTGAAGGCTCCGCAGAAGAAGGACCCGGGAACTGGTTTAGAAAAGAGAATGCGTCACCTCCAATTTCTGGAACATCCTTTGCAGGCAACTCATGGAGCATTCTTGACATTTACAGTTTGCTCTAAACAACTGCCTGGATATTCTCTCCCCTGAGTCAAAGGAGACTGCTCAAAAAAAAAAAAAAAAAAGCAGCATTTGAAGTGTCTACAAAAACATTCTGAGAGATAAAAAGCACAGCGAAACCAGACAAGGGCATTGTAAACCCAGAGGTTAAATGCACTTTCTTCAAGCTACACCTTATTCGGCCGACAGACAAAGACACCGTGTGAAAAGCTCAAGGAGGAAAGTGATTTGAGGAGGGGGGGATGTCAGAAGAACGACGAGCAGATTTGGCTAACGCAAACCCATCTGAACGCGACCGACCGTAGCAGAGAGTAAACCTCCGAGTCCTGGCAAAGAACTGTCCACCCCTGGCAATTACCACAGAAAGGGGCTGGTGAAACACCGCATGCTTGGGAAGGGGCAACACAACCCCCAACAATTCAGCCCAACAACCCCCAACAATTCAGCCCAACAACCCCCAACAATT
>JANVCC010000174.1:322781-361269 GCA_025345505.1 Todiramphus chloris collaris
TCAGCCCAACAACCCCCAACAATTCAGCCCAACAACCCCCAACAATTGAGCCCAACTGCACTGGATCCCTTTTTTTCTTTTCCTTTTTCCTAAACACACCAAGATCATTCTACACGTTATATTTAGAAAGTGTTTACTGGCAGCACGAGGCTGCTCCAAGACCGAAGGCAGCTCCACCAACACGGCTTTGCAGAAGATCTCCAGATAAATAAGAGATCTCACAAACTGACTCCTCACTGGAAGTCCTTCCCCGAGCTCGGCAGGAGGGATTCTCGCTCTCTCCTCCGCGCAGTCGCAGCCAGAAAGGGAGCTGGGTTGCTGGGTGGTCGCGGCGGCAAATGCTGCCCGGAGGGGTGGATGGGGAAGGTTTTATTGGATAGGGGAATTTGTTTCTGCTTCGAGGTGCTTATCTGAAAATAATCGCTGGGCTTGCTGCCATTTTTCCAGCTTTTGTCCCGCTGCAAAGGGCGCAGACGTCGGCTTCGCGGGCAGCTTTTGGAGCGCGCGTTCCTGAGTCATCGCGGCAGCGGAGAGGCTGAAAGTTTTCCAGACTTTGGGATCTGACATGAATGTCTATTTTCCGCTAATTGTGTTTTACATTCTCCACGTCTGATACACGGCAGGATTTGGAAAGAGGGTTGAAAATAAACCGTAATAATACCCCAAACATCCCGCTGAGGTGCGAGCTGAGGAAACGCGGACAGCTCTGATTTCATGGCCAATTATACCCCAGTTACAGCTCCTGCCCCAGCCTGGCCTGCAGCCAGGCTCCTGCAGGCTCTGCCACCAGCCTGACCTGAATTCACAGAACCACAGCCTGGTTTGGGTTCAAAGGGACCTTAAAGATCAGCCAGTTCCAACCCCCCTGCCACTAGAGCAGGTTGCTCACAGCCCCATCTCCTCAGCTCCCTTCCCTACCTGTCCTTATTTTCTTTCTGCTGTAAGTATGCTGCTTCCTACAAACTGTCTCCAATTCTGCCACAGGAACAGATCCAGGCAGGGCTTGAAAGTCTCCAGAGAAGGAGACTCCACAGCCTCTCTGGGCAGCCTGGGCCAGGCTCTGTCACCCTCACAGGGAAGAAGTTTCTCCTCCTGTTGAGGTGGAACTCCCTGTGCTTCCCCTTGTGACCATCACCTCTTGTCCCATCACAGGGCACCACTCAAAAGAGCCTGGCCCCTTCTGCTTGCCCCCCACCCTGCAGATGTTTGTAAACATTCATCAGATCCCCTCTCAGGCTTCTCTTCTCCAGGCTGAACAGCCCCAGGGCTCTCAGCCTTTCCTCATCAGAGATGTTCCAGCCCCTTCAGCATCCTCACAGCCTCCGTTGGACTCTCCAGTATTTCCCTGTCCCTCTTGAACTGGGGAGCCCAGAACTGGACACAGTGCTCCAGATGTGGTCTGACTAGTGCAGAGTAGAGGGGCAGGAGAACCTCCCTGGCCACACTTACCTTTATGCCCCCAGATGATGATTCCATTTTACCAAGACGATTCTATAAACACCAAAATTCAACCGATGCCAACGAGCGCGCGACGCGAAGGGCGCAGGGGAGAATGCGACCCACAGGATGAGCCCGGTGAGGGGTCTTGAGGGCAGTGACAGTACCCGTTTCAATCAGTGCTTGCTTAAGAACCTACAACCCGATCTATCATGATTTTTAATTTGGAACAAAAAAACCCAACCCTGACATCAGGCATAAAGTGAAAAATTATTCTGCTACCTGTATTTCTGGAAATTTGTGGGGCCCCTCCGAGTTATTAGCTTGGTTTAAAGAAATAATTTTAATGGTTTCTAAACTTCCTTCTCCTTTAACTCGCTCTGTGCTGTGCCTGGCACCGCTGCCGCTCTCCGCCAGCCCGAGGCCACGGTTGAACACTAATGGTGTTATTTCAGGGCTCGCTCTTTCTCTGCAGTGCTTACATAAATGTGCTCTTTAGCAATTTTTGGACTGGAACAAATGTTTGAATCTTTCTGGGATGGAACAGAGATAAACACAGGAAATCTCATCAGTGTTAAATCCCAGTTCAAGCCCTGATTTATATTTAAACCAGCACGGTCAGACCTGTGTAACTAAATAAAACCCACTTACTTTCAGTTACAGTTGTCTGTGTTAGAGAGAGAAAAGAGAGAAGACTTTGCTTGTCCTGGAAATACAAGTTTTCATACCCAGGGTTGATCTAAGTCCTGGATTTTATGGTTCAGCATCATCAGCTGTGCAAGTCCCAGTGCCGCCACACACCTCAGCGCACTCAGAGCAGCAAGTGGCACCTGGGCACGCTGGCAGAGGTGGGACATGGGCACGGACCAGGCAGAGCACCCATACTGGAGCTGAGCAGCAAGTCTGCAAGTGGTCAGCACAGTCACAGTCAGTTTGATACACATCCAACCTACCCACAGCATTTCCAGGTGACAGGCACATCTGAGTTTTGCACAAAGAGCGAGACAAAGCCATAGTCCCGCTTTGAGGAGACAGGCTCAGATGATCTCCAAAAGGTCCCTTTTCAACCATTTCCAGACACTGCAGCAGTCTAGAGATGTACCCGTGGGACAGAATGCACTGAGAAGCCATAAACTCTGCACTATGGCTGTAGAAGAGAAACATTTAGAGTAAATTTTAGAATCTGAAACAAATGAACCTCAGAGAAACTTCCCTTCGCTTTCAAGAAGAGACTGTGCCGCTATTGGGATCTATGACTTCTGAATCACAGAATCTCTGTGGTTGGAAAGGACATTTAAGATCATCAAGCCCAACCGTTATCTGACTCTACCAGGGCCACTACCACACCACATCCCTGAGCACCGTACCTGGATGGCTGCACCCAGGGATGGCGATTCACCCACCCACCCCTGTTCCAGTCTGTGGTAACCCTTTCAGCAGAGAAGTTTTTCCTCATCTCCAACCTAAACCTCCCCTGGGGCAACTTGAGGCCATTTCCTCTTGTCCTGTCAGCTGTGACTTGTGAGAAGAGACCAAAACCCACCTCTCTGCAGCCTCCTGTCAGGAGCTGTCAGAGCCAGAAGGTCTCCCCTCAGCCTCCTTTGCTCCAGGCTGAACCAGCCCAGGGCCCTCAGCCACTCCTCATAAGACTTATTCTCAAGATCCTTCCCCAGCTCCTCTGCCCTTCTCTGGATCTGCTCCAGCCCTGCAGTGTCCTTTTTATACTGTGGTGCCAAAAACTGAACACAGCACTGGCATCTTCTTATCTTCTTTTCCTCTTTTCTAGAGCCGTGCTGCTCTGGGGCTTACTTTTCCTGTATCAGACACTCTGAGAAACAATCTCAGCGGGTTCAACGTGCACCAGCAACGCTCACCAGGAAAAGGTGACAGTTCTTGACCTGGTGTACACGTCGCTCTGGGCAGAAACCTCAAACTCTGCAACATGGGGAACACCCAGGGAGCAAAGAGTGGTGTCGACACCGAGCCCGTTAAGGCGTCGTTATTAACGACGGCTCTTTAATGGTTTATAGGCGGCTAGAAAATTCCAGTGTGGGAAGAGCCCTGGCACACTCCATCTTCCCTCCTGGGACATCTTTTCTTGGAAGGGTTTGGAAAAAAAACCAAAACAAAACCCCTTTCAAATGTATATTCTCAGATATGAAAAGGGGACATTTAAGAAACTTTTTCCATCCATTCCATTTTTACTCAAGTCAGCAAAACTTGCTTTGCTGTTTCTGAGACACTTTGCAGGCTAATGAGGTTTTTTTTTTCCTAATTAGCATTGCCTGGGTCTTGTAGGACAGGATACATGAGCAGCTCAGGAGAAGCCACACGATGCCCTGGTTTCGTGCCACTGCTACGGCCAACTGGCCAGATGATACAAAGCCTCTCTGGCTAAGAGCACTTCACTGACACCACACTTGTTTCTGAAGGACAGCACAGGGGCGAGAGAAGGTTCATGCTTCTAGGTTCTCTGGAACAACGTTTAGAACATTAAAGCTCAAATACAATTATTTTTCAGCATTTTCACGTCGGCAAATTTCAATTAATTCCCTTAGCAACGCATTGTTACAATGTTCCACTGGAGGAAAAGAGGTCCCTCCCCTCCTACTGCTGCTGAGTGCTTGCCTCCATGCCAGAAATACTCAAACTAAAACAAGAAAGGATGGGAAGGAAAAACAAAACAAAAAGACAGACTAAAAATAATCAGGAAGGAGATCTTCATCAACAAACCTTGCTTGGGGTTGCTGGTCGCGGTGACGGGAGCGCTGGCAGCGAGGTGGGTGTTCTCCACTGTCCCATAAACCACAGGGCTGTGCTCGGGGACCTGGCTGGACAGCTGCTGGGATTTGAAGTACAAAATAGGGTGATAAATGAGCGTGCGAACAGAACGACGAGCGACGTGGAGCATCAGCAAGTAGGGGATGAGAAAAGGATGGGGCAGAGAAACCAAAGGCAGGGAAAATAAAAAGCTACGCAGACCGATGGAATAAATTCAAGAAGGGCAGAGAAAAGGGAGAAGGAGAAGGCAGCAGGAGAAGAGGAGAGATGATTACTGTTGACAGCAGCAAGAAAAAGCCAGCAGAGCACAGTTATTAACACACTTCACTCTCCAAATGCTTCCTCTGAGAGCAGCAGGAACAGTCCTCTGCAAAAAGTCAGATAAACACCAAGAGACTCCTGGACCTCCCAGTTATTCCAGTTTGCTTCATGAACTCGACTCCTTTCTCCACTGACCAGTTACTTCAAACACCTTTGATTACTTTTTTATATATATATATTTATAGTTACATATATTTATATATTTAAAATAATATTTATTTATAGATAAGGTGTATGTGTGGTGTCTATCTGAACCATAACACAGATATACATGTATATATAATATATATGAAGGTACATTATCTCTATAACAACACTTGTTATCACAGCACAAAATAAGCCAGATTGGTTCTGCCTGTGTAGGTCATACAACAAAAAAAACCATCCAATGCCTTCTACAAACAGCCTTGCAGATGGTACCTGCTGGGTGACACAAGAATAAAGCCCACTGTGCACCAGTCTAAAGGAGCAGGAGTTGCTGGTTTCCCGTCAACACGGAGCGATGGGATTCTTTTTTATGTATTAAACACAGAACTGCAAGAGCAGCCAAGAGAAGAGACTGAAAAAGCCATGGCCTGTGGCAGCTGGATTTTAATTCCATCCCCACTGTTAATGGGACAAACACTTCCCTTGTGATCATGGAGGTTTGATAAAGAAAATTAAAAAATCCCTTGTTCCTCTTCCTGAGACTCCTTTTTTTCTCCCTTTTTCAGCTGTTGTGCCTGAACAGGGCAGAAGGAAGAGCGAATTATCCTGCAATATTCTGGTTTTCACCCTTTCAGGCAACAGAAAGGTAAACGGACTGAAAAAGCCCATCTGGAAAAATCAAAACAGAACTCTAAGTAAGCAGAGTGAGGGGCTGGAATTTTATTTGGGATTGCTCCTCTTCCAGGAACAAGCCTAGTGAGAGCAGCTGCACTATGGATGGAGAATCACATCCCTACGTCCAACCGAAGCTGAAGGAAGTCAAAGAAAACTCTGTTTTACAAAGGAGCAGGTTCCAGGAAGGCTTTCCCCTCACCCTCAGTGGTTGGTTAGTGTCATTTAATGAAGAATTTATGGATGAAAGCAGTGGGGAAACAGGAAAGCGTGGCAAGAATCACAGGAACCAAACAGGACTGGTGTAGAAGAAACGTGGCAAGCCTAGAAACTCTCTGGGTCAGGAAATGTGTTTTCTTAGGAGATTTGACAAATGCTTGTTTATTTTGTGGCAGCAATATTGCAAAGCAATATAAATGGTACTGAAGCACTGACCCTTGCAGGCTCCCAACTTCAAAATGAAGTATTTAGAGACTTTCTAGGAAAAAAATAACCCAAGGAACACTCAAAATTGCTCTCATGGTTTACGATGCTCCCAGGGCTGCTCTGTGTTGTTCTCTCCTACCGGGGCCCGCAGACCGAGCGAACACCAAGTGTCACAAACTCCTTGTTGCTTGGAAAAGGTTTGCCAAGAAAATCAAAGCATCTCTCACTCTTTATAAGGTGATGTTCCCTGTAAGTCAGCGCTGAGGAAATACTGGAGCCAGATGTACAATGTGGTCCTGGGTTTTACTCATCTTCCCAGTGACAAGTATAGTGTGGAAAACAGCAGCCTGCTGGAAATGTGTAAATAATATCTCCACTTGCTGCCTGCTTCCCCTGCAGGGACTTTTTTGCTGTCTGGTATTTAATTTACTGAGAGAAGAGGGTGCTGTGGGCTTAGCAAGGTTTTGGGTTTTCATTTTGAAACCTATTATTATTATTATAAAATGACTTCTTTTTCACACGTAGAATCTGGGGCAGGGACTGGTCCACAGCAGTGGCTTCCAGGCACTTCTGCAGCAAGTGTCTCCCTCTGTGCTTGTGTCATTTAAATAATGAGATTCCAGAATCAGATACTGGCTGTCAATATAAAAGATGTGTTCCCAGAATTTAGCATACTTCAGAAATATCACTGGACTGGGAGTCACTTTGATTGCAATTCCATGGGCAGGTATTTTCCCAGGAAGCTCTCACAGACTGCTCAAAGCTTTTATCAGCTGGGCAAGGCGAATAAAAAAAGCCCCAGTGCTTCAAGCCAAGTTATGGCTGAATATTTAAAGGTTACTGATTTTAGACTGCTTAAAATTCTAATCTCCACCACTACTGGAATTCAGCCAGTGAGCACAGTTATTAAGGCATCATTTAATTTAATCCAAGATACTATGCTTGCTCCGAAGAAATGAATTAGAGGAGCTGTTGGGACAATAACTTTGAATTTCCTGGCTTAAGTGGGCTTAAATTTTCAGTTTTGTTACACTAATGAACTTTTTCTGGTGAGCACTATTGCAAAGCTCTTCTGTGATTAACAAAAGTGGTTCCAAGTACCTAATCAAACCAAAGGCTGGATATTAAACAATGAAGTATTTGCATACCTTTCTGAGAGTGGATGATTGGACATCACTGCTGTGCTCTGCATATAAATTACAGCTGATGAAAAAAATTCATCCTTATTAACCTCTGCTTGAAAAACATTTATTTGGTCCTGTTTGGCTTAATTGTGGCATCTTAAAATAGATTTCAGAGCTGGTAAGTGCTGGGATTAGCTGCAGCACGGCATAAACGCACAGTGAAGGCTCAGCTGTTTTCAATTCTTCCCCACTTCACAGAACCATAGACTGCTTTGGGTTGAAAAAGACCTTCAAGATCATCTCTTTCCAACCCTCCTGCCATGGGCAGGGATACCTCCCACTAGACCAGGTTGCTCAAAGCCCCACTTTTAATGGGGAAAGTTAATGAGCATGAAGTAACGGGAAGATCATCTCACCAGCATTCAAACATTTTATTTACATCACTGGTTATCTTCTCCTATGGAAAACGCCTGGAAAAAAGTTTAATAGATTCTATATGTAACCAGTTCTTGGCTCTCTGCCCTTCCAGCTGCAGACACAAATCATCAGACCGAGCTCTGGCAGAAAAACAGCTTTTCCCAGCCGAGTACTGCAGAGCTTGTTGCAAAACCAGGGCTAACTGGGAATTGCTCGAACGCGGTGCCTTGCTGCTGCCTGCTCACAACGGAGACCAGGAGAGACCGACAGAAACCTCACGTTTCTCACAAACACGTTGGCTCTTCCTTTCACACTGAAAGCCTTTACAAGCTTTGAGATCTACTGCTGATACAGGACCAGAGGTGGGGAACTCGCAGCAGCGCTGCAGCTCCACATTAGATAAGCTCTGGGCTGGTAAACATGACCAAACTTGGGAAGGGAAAAACACTTAATCCTTGAAGAACACTGTCAACTTAGGGCCATCCAGGTGCCTGAGGTGATGGAAGATACAGGAACTGGCTCTAGCAAACAGCAAAGCAAAGCTGACATCAGTGGGAGAAGGTGACGCGGCCACGTTATTACCTGAGGTGGTGTAGGTGTGGAAGTGGGTCTCACGATGGGAGGTGTTGGGTTCCTACTGCCCCCTCCAGACATGATTTCTTCTGTTATATCTTTGCCTCCCTGGTTTGGATCCCGGATTCGGATCTATGGGATTGAACAAAGAAAGAATTCAAACACGTCCTCCCGTTACGGGCTGTCCTGCGGGTTTATGGAGAGGAAAGAAGGGACAGGAGCCTGCAGGAGCTGCTCTGGGCTCAGCTGAAGCTCTTCTGGAATGGAGTTGTTTCCATGCCTTGCAATGTATGTCATCCCTTCAGCTCAAAACCGAATTTAATCAATCAAAATGATCATCAACCACACCACTTAGGTCTAAAGAGCTGCACGAACCTGTGATTCAGAATCTGGTCTCTATTTCTGGAAAAGACGTTTACTGCAACTTAGAACCTCCAGCAGAGAGTTCAGTGACAGAACTAAGCCTGCCAGGTGGTGGAAAGTGCAAGAATAAAAAACAAAAGGCCACGTTTTACCCTGATCTGAAATTCCATGAATTTGCCAACTCAGCTGCTGGTAACAGGGGAAAGCAAATCAGCTCTTTTTGTTTTTCCCTTCCACACAGAGGAAAGTCCTATCAACAAAACAGGGAATCAAACAAAAAGGACTGAGTGGAGGAAAGGGAAACTGCAAGAACAAACTGTAGCCCTATGAAACTCATCAGCATTTAGGAAACGAGTCTGAGTTTTGAGGCTCTTCACAGACCCAAAATGGGAAGGAAAAAATATTTTCCAAAATAAACCACTCGAGAACACACTCAATTGAACCCTCAGCTGACCCTTGAGCCAAGCTGTGTCAAGGAATATGAGGAACAGTCAAGCTGGAGGGGGTTAATTTGGAATCGAGTTTTTATTCTTCTGTATAAGAATTACAGACTTTCATAAACCTGCAGACAGTGCTAGCGTGTGTCAGTTCCTAGTCCCAAAAACTCTTGCTTGAACTCTCCAGGAATTCACGCAGGAGTCCCCGCTGCGCTGAGCGCAACACAAACCCAGAGACCTCACCCTGCCGAGGGCAAGGAGCTCCCTGCAAACCACCACTGATTTCCTCCCTCAGCAGCAGGTAAAGTCTCTAACTGCAGAAGGGGTTTGTGATTTAGCAGCTTCAGCATCGTGGGATGTCTCCTCGACTCTCCGAGTTACGAGGACGAACGAACATCCACGCGGTACTCAGGATGTTGATGAGATGTGGTCTTCTCTTGTTTTTAATGGAGTTCTGCTGCTGAAACATTTAATAAGCCACAGCAAGAAGGACTTAAGAGCTGGCACCAATTCCTACCCGCTCCTCCTCCTGACAAGTAATCAACAGCATTAAACACACTTTCCCTGGCTGAGAGCTTGTAGTACTTGAATACTCAACTAATGGTGCGTGTACATACATACATTTAATTTTCCTTTAATTTCTCTCATTTCTTCAGTTATGACATCAATTAGCAAACTGAAATAGTACATCCAGAAAAAAAAAAAAGAAGCATCTCAGGCATTTAAAAAAGCCTTTTGCTTTTCTACTTCAAAGAACTTCGCTTTGTTGGCATGAAACTGAACCACAGTTAATAGTTTCTGAACGTCTCTGCATTTCAAATGGCATCAATGATGTGGCTGTGTTGTGGTTTGGACGCTGACAAAAGATTCCTCGGGACTGAGGAGGATGGTGAAGAGGAGGCACAAGCGTTGCAACACCTTTTGCTGACAGCAGCTCCAGAAAAGGCTTTTCTCACAAGCCCAGCTCTTCCTGTTTCCCAAGTCAACAGTCACCTCCGATTGTCTTCAAAAATCAAAAGGTAAAACTATTCTGCAGTTTGCATCTGAAACACCACAGACTGTGTCCAGCTCTCCAGCAAGATCTGGACAGACTGGAGGGCTGGGCAAAGACAAACCTAATGAAGTTCAAGAAGGGTAAGCGTAGAGTCCTACACCTGGGAAGGAACAACATCACATACCAGTGCAGGCGAGGGACAGACCTGAGGGAAAGCAGCCCCATGGAGAGGAACCTTGGTGTCCTGGTGGACAGTAAGTTCTCCATGGGACAGCAATGGGCCCTTGTGGCCAGGAAGGCCAGTGGTCTCCTGGGGGGCATAAAGAAGAGTGTAGCCAGCAGGTCCAGGGAGGTTCTCCTGCCCCTCTACTTTGCACTGATGAGACCACATCTGCAGTGTTATGTCCAGTTCTGGGCTCCCCAGTTCAAGAGGGACAGGGAAATACTGGAGAGAGTCCAACGGAGGCTACAGAGATGCTGAAGGGGCTGGAACATCTCTGATGAGGAAAGGCTGAGAGCCCTGGGGCTGTTCAGCCTGGAGAAGAGAAGCCTGAAAGGGGAGCTTAGGAATTTTTACAAACATCTGCAGGGTGGGGGTCAAGTAGAAGGGGCCAGGCTCTTTTCACTTGTGCCCTGTGATGGGACAAGAGGTGATGGTCACAAGGGGAAACACAGGGAGTTCCACCTCAACAGGAGGAGAAACTTCTTCACTGTGAGGGTGATGGAGCCTGGCCCAGGCTGCCCAGAGAGGCTGTGGAGTCTCCTCCTCTGGAGCCTTTCCAGCCCCCCCTGGCTCTGTTCCTGTGTGGGCTGCCCTGGGTGACCCTGCTCTGGCAGGGGGTTGGACTCGATGATCTCCAGAGGTCCCTTCCAGCCCCACCATCCTATGATTCTCTTGGTTTGAGATGTGTACAAGTCTCATTTTTTGTTTTCCCCAGGAAACAGTTCTTGTAACACTTTCAGACCACTCTAACACACACAGTGATGTAATTTCCTTTGCAACCACTTAGAAATTATTTTTTCACAAGTTCAAGTCCACCCATAACATTTTCTGTTTAAACATTTCATTCCCCTCCTGGGTCTTTACTACTCCACCTGCAAACAGGTTTAAATTCCATCAGTGTGTCTCATTCTGACCAGTGAATTAGGAAGAGCAGAAGTGTGGTCTCCAAACCTCTACCTACTTTCATAATGTGAGTTCAGGTTCTTTCAAACCTACAAATACGTCCACAAATAACTCTTTTTCTACCTTTTCCAAGGCATACTATTAAGCAATTAATTATTTCTCAACTTGAACCAATTCCCAACAGTCTCCCAAAGGGGGCTGAGTTTGTTCAGTCCCACCTGGCTCTTCGGTCACACTCTGAGCAGCAGCGCAAGCAGTTAAGGGTCCCAGGCTCGGGGAGAAGCAGCCACTTTCATTCACCTTTGTTACAACACAGGCAAAAACTCTGTCCTTTGTGACTGGCTGAGATGTCACAGACTCAGAGCAGAAAGGCCCCAGGAAAATGGAGAGCGAGTCAAACGTCGCAGCAGTGTGCGGTGTTTCGTTACGCTCGGGCGTGAAAGGCAAAGACTTAGCCTCTCTGGGAGGATAAAGCTCAATTTTAAGCTCAGGATGGTCAGGAATTCCCTTCAGCTCTAGCAGGAGGACAGTTCCCAGCAGGGATGGAGCAGTTCATGATGATCACTTACCGTTTTTTTCTCTCTTTTCGCTGGCGGAGGCTGTTGCTGCTGTGTAGGCACTATGATGGGTGCGGACTGATAGACTGGCTGACTTGGGTAGAAAGGTGTTCCTGGGAGGGGATGGCAAGACAGAAACAGAGTGTTAAATTCAGTTCACTTGTTAACGAAATAAAATTGAGCACAAGAGGGTAGAACTTCCTCCCTACACCTCGCTCCCTTCAAACACCAGAACTTCAGACATTCAACTGGCAACCGGTCTGTGTTTTGCCTTTCCCCACTTCTACTAAAACAGAAGCTGCTAGTCCATAAAGACAAATTATTAAGTGACTACTTCATTGTTTTTCCCCTCCACAAACAGAAAAACTGACCACAGGCATTCATTTCTTCAGAGAGGCTGCTGAAATCACCCAAGGCATGAAAAGTGGCCCATCCTCGGACTCCCCTGACTGAAAAACAGGTGGGTTTGTTTCTGTTTTGTTTCGGGATTTTTGATGGTTGTGGGGTTTTCATGGTGTTTTGGGGCTTTTTCCTCCTTTGGAGAGAAATTCAGTCAAACCATTACAAAGAATTTGCAAGGTCAAGTGCATCCTATTTTGAAACACAGCCAGAAAATTTAATTATAAGCAACATTTTTCTCAGGCTGCCACACAAAAAAAGCACAACCACGGTTATTATTGCAAAATTCCACCGTGCTGTTGATTACATTCATAATATCCAATATAGTTTTATTAGGCTGTTCTTTATGGAATAAAACTGCCTCAAAATGATTGAGTGCTTTAAAACCGTGCCAGACAGAAAGAAAGGCAGCAGAGTAGAGCTGTCTGCTGCCTGAGGATCAGGCAGCAAGTGAACTTGTAAGGTGCAGATGGGTTTTTGTTCACTCTCAGATGCTACAAGGCCTAAATGACTCAATAAACTGTTCATTTTGAACTTCAGTGTGACTTCGGATCTGGCTTCAGGTCACAAAAGTCTCCATCAGCATCCTCACAGCTTGGGAAGCAAGAACTTTCCCACCCATCTACTTAAAACCAGGGATGAAGCCTCAAACTCTTCCAGCTAGGGCTTTGGTCACACCAGCCTGGTGTACAACAGGGGTTTGGAGACCACGAGAAGACAGAAGCAAGCCTGGGAGCCCTGAAATGTGTTAAAATACCTTGATTTCTAATTTCTTAGAAACCAGATCTAATCAGAGAGTGATCCCTGCTGGAGAGTGAGCTGCAGCCGCACTCCAGGAAGGACTTTTCCTTTCCAGCAAATCCCAAAAAAGCAAGAGTAACTTCTGGGAAGAAAAGTGGCTTCTGTGACAAGAAGGCAAGCACATCTTTCAGTGCACTGCCCCATGTTCTGCACCCTGCCTTTTGATCTTTTCCAGCAGCACCCAACTTTCATGCTCCCTCCTTTCCATTCATCATTTCGAGGTATTTCCCGCTGCAGTGTGAAACTCACCAATGGGAGAGACAACAAGGAGCTGCCAAAAAGTAAAACTAAAAACAAAGGCACTCTCCAGCTTCACCAGTTTGGCCTTCTGCTGCATTTTCCCCTAGCACCTTTTACAGCCTGCCAAACTGCCATGGTTTCCACATCCAGCAGCCACACTGGCTATCAAGTCCCAAGGTTTTTCCCCTGGCCCTCAGCACCACAGCTCCATGGCTCTGAAACCCCTCCAGGGGTCACGGGGACTCCACACTGCCCTGGGCAGCCTGGGCCAGCCCCTGACACCCCTGAAGGGGAAGAAATTCTTCCCCAGCTCCAACCTAAACCTCTGCTGGAGGGAGGCCCTGGCGCTTTGCCCTGTTGAACCTCAACCCAGGGGCCTCATCCTTTTTCTTGGCTAAACCCTCTCTGCCTGGAAAATGCTCCGGGTGATGGAGGGCTCCAGCTTTGCCCACTGATGCTTCACAGACACAGCAACTTGAAACTAAGCTGGAACTGCAACATGAAAAGCCTCGTGCAAAAAACCAGGCGCTTTCAAGAGTGGGAAGGAACTGGAAGGGAAACTTTTCTAAATTAGAGAAGCAAAGACAGAAAAATGGCACTAAGCGATGAGAAAGTAAGAAAGCAGACCTGTAACAGCAGAAAAAAAATGAGGAATACAGGGTAATTTCCTCATTTAGTGGATCAGATTTAAGGAGACATTGCAATATCCTTTTTTTTTTTCCTAGGATAAACAAATATGCTGCCTTACAATTGTCTTGTAATTGCGCTCTCTTGTCTTCTTCAGAAATTGCATAATCGGGTTTGAAGGCTTTGTGGACACCTTCCAAAGTTGTCCCATTAGCTCCAGATACACCAAATAAATTAAAAAGAGGTGGGAAAAAAACCTCAAGAGTCCAGACCTTTTAAAATGATAAGTAAGGAGGCGACCGGGGCTTTTCTCCCCTTCCCAAGGAATGTGTGTTTGTGAGGAGCACAGAGGCAGTTCTGCCAGCGGTACGGGGCTGTTGTTCTTCTTTTCCTTCTCTGAAACAGCAGCAGCTAAAGGCCCACGGAGAGTTGATGGTATCTCTGTCCTCAACAGACTACAGAATGTGCACGTGCAGGTAGTGGTCAGACTGAGCAAAATACCTCCAAGTTGATATTGAGACGTGAAAAACCTTTAAAAGAAAAAGCCAACCCTCCACACAACAGGGTGGTGACTGCAATCATCCTGCTGGAGTTCTGAAATCCTCCCATAAATGAGCAAGGGAAGGTGAATTAAAAAAGAGAGCGAAGGAGATGACTGCAAGGTCCTGAATTCTGCATCTCGATCAAATACAGCTGGCAGGAGCTGATCTGTTTTAAATCTCCAAATACAGAACCCCCAGAAAACCTCAGAGGGGACTGGGATATGACAGATGTTATCCATGGCAACACACTGGAAATTATTAAGGAAGGACTTAATTACTTTTATGTGAAAGATGATTGCCAAGGGAAGAGGTGTCATGGGACAGCGAGGGACGGTCACCCATTGTTACACGTGGTCTGCAAACCTGGACCCAACCGAGAGGCACTTATGAGGTCCTGGAGCCAAGGACCAGTAAGATGCAGACAGGAGGATGCCCAGCACTGGACATGCGGCTTCTGAATTTTGAGGTGCAGCTTTGAAGCTCAGTACCTGGGGGAGTCAATCAAATATACTGAATATAGTGCCCCAAACAACCACAGCGCGCACACCAACGTTGGGCAAACTCCCAGTTCTGCTTGAGAAAAGGCAAGACCAGGAGTTGCCCATGAAAAGGGCAAATTTCAGCCTCTGCACAGGTTACCAACTCTGCAGTGGGACTCACTTGATCTGGGCAGCACAAGACTGGTGAACCAAACCACACTGCTTGTTCTTCCTCACAAAATAAGGAATGCAGGGATAAGAAACGTTAACTGCTGTGCTGCTGTGAACATATTCAGGGCATCACTCAATGGAAACCAGGGCTGCCAGATGTATTCACAATACCTTAATAAATAATAATGATTGAGCAGGGAATAACAAATAGCCACCATTCTTGTTCACATGTGATTACGAGCAGCTCCGTGAGCTGCAGCCTTTCCTCAAGCACCGATACAAACAATGCTCTGTTATTGTGAATTTTTCAGGAGTGAATAATAAGGGCTGTGACACAACCAAATGGAGCAGCTATTTGAAGTTCAAACAAATGCTAATCCATTTCACTATTATAAATCTTCAGCTTGACAAGAGAAAAACACACCCAGAAAATCCTTTGTAAGAAATCTCCAAGCAGAACTCACCGTAGGCATTGGGGAATTCTCCAGGACCTGGTCCTGGATAAAAGGGTCCTGGTCCTGGTGGTTGAACTGGATACTGCTGGGGGGGCCCGACGTACGGAGGGCCACTGTGACGATACTAGGAGGGGGGAGAAAAAAAAAAAAACCCAAACCATTAGTTTACAAGGAGTTGGGCAAGTTCATGCTGTTGCATATAGAGCCTGTAATGGAGCTCCCCAAATCAACAGGGATCTGATTATCAAACTAATTATTTACAGATTCAGAAATGTTACAGTTGAAAAGCCACATGAGCGCTGCGAGATGGGGATGACCTGAGAGCTGAAGGACAGAACAGTCACTCTCCTGATTTCAGAGTATTTTGTTTTTTATGAGGCCCGAGGTTTTGGAGTAACTGTAGATTCATTAAGTCAGTTCAGATAATTTACAGCACTACGTATTTTTCAAGAGCTTAGTTTCACACACCGTTTTCGAGAGGCACCTCAAAAACCAGAGAGGTGATTTATTCTTTCTGCCTCCACACGCAGAGGCACAAATGCTTCATACAGAAAAAGGGCAGAGAGGTTAAATGTGCAACTACCGGCTTCATTTCAACTCCCCCCTCAACAAAGTGGCAGCTCTTGAGAAAATCCAGGTGGAGCAAACCCTGGGGTTTCCCGGGAGGCTGGACGATGTGTTTTTACCTGTGGGATACAGTACTGGGGGCCCTGAGGCATCGGGTAGGGCATTGGCAGATGATTGACCATCATGATGTGCTGGTTGGTTTGATACACCGCGGTCGGGGTCTGCGCACCAGGACGGATGGAAGGGCTGCTGTTCTGGATGGTGGCTCTTGGAGGCTGGATCTGAGGCCTCTGAAAAAACTAAGGCAGGGAAAGGGGAAGGAAGGGAGAGAAAACAAAGAACTGGTCAGACTTTCTGGGTATGAATTTGAAATATCACAATATTATAATTATAACACTACTTTTAAAGGGTTGCCACGCATTCAGAAAACTGCAGGACAATTTCTGTTGGTCTGTAAAGAGCAGGATCATGCTACAGCCTTCAACAAAAGGTGAGAAACTTTAAACTCCAGTAACGCTTTGTTCGTATCTACTGAATTATACAGCCCAACTTTCAGAGAGAACGTCAGGAAAATCATTTTTGTCAAATATATTTTAAGGGGGGTTGAGTGCCAAAACAGCCACCCTTATAAATATTCCAGGGGAATAAAAAAATGAAGGCAACTGCTCCAATAAACTTCCAGAACAGCTAAAATTCCAGATTTTTACAAAGGCCAGAGGCACCTCGTGCCTATCTCCTTACAGACACTGAACTGCCTGCCTTGTCTTGCCCTCTGTTTTCTGAAAGGTGACAACCTCTTCCAGGGTGGCACCCAACTCTTCTACCACGTTTGCATGAAGTGATGCCCCACGCAGATGGACCGGGTCCAGGAAATCAAGCAACCCACTGGAACACGCTCCGTTCTCCGCCCTTACGTGCTGGGAAAGGCATCGGCATCCACGGTATGCAGCAGTCATGGCACTGGAGACCTTGCCCTGGAGTCTTTGCAACCTCGGTACTCAACTTGGTTAAGATATGCATCAGACATTACTGCATTCACTAACAGAGTGATGAGAGTGAGAGAGACACTTAAGCCATGCAGAACCAGGAGTTAAAGTTACCTGTATAGGTCTGAATCCTCCCTTCAATAACGAAGCAAGAAAGCAGCAGGAAACAGAAAGAAAGCCAATGGAACAGCTTACAGATCAGTAGGAAGGGGTAGGATATAACATGCACCCTAAATGCACACTATGCCATTCATCTCGCTAGCCTGCTCTGACTCAGTTCTTACAGAAACAGCAAGAAAAGGACACTGAACTGGTAGCAAGGACTCTTGTAGCAGAATCCCAAGGCAGGGCTCAGAAACTTAAAGAAAAGCTGTACGTGGAAGTATAAAAGCTTTTTTTTTTAAAAAAAAAAAAAACAACCAAACAAACAAAAAAAAGAAAAATAAAGAAAAAACCCAATCAGACCATGATTAACTGCAGGAAATATGATACTACAGCCAGACTTTCTGTTTACGCTGTTCCTACAACAGCAAATATTTTTCCTTTCTGGTCTCTTTCAGGGCTACAGAGACAGCAGATAAAGCAGAAACCCTCGCTCAAATCACGGCTTTGGTCTCCACTTCTGCACCAAGACTGGAAGGATAAGAAATGCCAAGTATTTAATTTATTTCCTTTGATTTTTTTGCTGCACAATAACAACGAGGTTACATCACAGCAAAGACTGCCGAGTGATGAAGTGCACTGAGGTAAGTAGTCTGCAAGTAACGGTATCATGAGCGGTGAGAAGAAAGGAGAGTGGTGACCACTAAGGAAATGAAGGAATGAGCTGGGCTTATCTGCCTGGGCATTTGGGAAGAACGGGGAAGGGCAGGAGGAAGCTGTGATGCCACTGACATGAGAATGAGCTTAAAATGGACATTCTGGTGCTGCTGAAGATTTTATGACACGCAAGTTAGTCCCCATCGCAAAGGGTTTCTCCACGGGCGACTCCCTGTCTCAGAAATCCGGATGCCATTAAGAGGAGCGCGACGGGTTTCTGTCCAGCCCTGGGAACCTGGGTGAAGAATTGTCACTGGCACACTGCAAGTGTGACCTGAACCAGGAGGAGGCAACAGTTTGGGGAGAAAAACCTGGTAGTGAGGGTGCAGAAAGAAAACCAGAAGAGCAACGCGTTACCAAGCTCCTGCCTTAAGAAAAACTGTGCCTAGATGTGGGGAAACTACACCACTGTTACAGGAATCATGGGCACGTGCTGAATTTACAGTGAGGGTAACTAGGGTCTGCCATTTTCCAATACCCAAAACCATCAAAAAGTGCAAAAATCCTTCCTTCTTCCATTGAATGATGACTAGTTCTCATTTTTAGGAGGTCACAGCACAAGTCTCCCCAAAGCCAGGAGGGGTGGAAATCAATATCCACCAGGATTCTGTATTTATGGGGAGTGAAAACAGGCTGGAGGTTGAAGCTGCACCTACAAAACCTGCTAAAAACATCCCTGAAACCATCGAGGAACAACTCGCAGCAACAGAAACTCCAGGTTTACGATAGCTTTTCATCCCCATCGCTGGCAAGCAGTGCCTAGAAGGTGATGAGGTGTTATCTGTCGGGGTGACACGTAGAAGCAGCTCCATCTCTCTTTCCTGCCGTAGCAGAGGAAGGAAAGCACGCTCTGTGCACCCAACGGGTGGTTTACCAACTCTTCCACCAAGCATTAACCACCACCACGGTAGTGCTGAGCTGTTCTACAGCAGGAGGGGGACCTTCGAGGAGGAAACTCTAGGTGAAAAAAACCCCAGCCTCTCAAAAGCACTCCGTAGTGCCCACACCGTCGCAGAGGTAGGTCAGACCCAGAGGTGAAGAAAAAGGGAGGATTTCCTTACTAAAAGGAAGATGGGCTCCAGGAGAAGAAAAGCAGATCCATTACTCCAAGCAACAAGACCATCAGAAGCTTTTGGAAGTGCCAGCCAGAGATTTCTCTGGCAAAGTTTGAATTATTTTTAACCACTCCACTTCCTGCAAGTAAAAATAAAACTCCCAAGGAAATCCGGTGCCACCAGAGCGCTGCGCATCTGATTTGTGTGTGGGTTTAACTGTTCAAAGCAAGGATCCCCTGGCTGAAAAACCATCTTACGTTCCACCTTTGTCCCTCCAAAGCTAAACTAGGAATATTCCAAGTCATTCTTAGAAATGGTTCAGCTGTTTTGACTTGAATTGTTAAAAAATTCACCTTGCAAGGTCAAACAGATGCCTGCACAGCCAAGGTTTTCAAATCACACTAATGATGTCCCACGGGAGAACACCAGGAGATGAACATCAGAGAGATGTTGTCTCTGTTTCTACCAAGTGCAGGATTTGGAGCAGAGCACATACAGGACCCACTCAGGACCAGAATAAAGGTACCCTGGACCGCAGCAAGGCTTCTCCGATGGAATGCTGCATTACACCAACCCTTCCAGGACTGCTTCTTGCCAAATTTAAGTCCTGCTGTGTCGGATGATGGTCAAATCAGCATGAAACACGCTACACAACTGCTGAGGACCTGAGCTGTGCTTCCCAAGTCACAGCCCCATCCCTTACCTGCCCACCTCTGTTAGGGAGGGATTTCTTGGATCATGTTGGAGTCAGATCTACTGGGCTAAATGGTCTTTTAATGTTTTCCTCCTAGGGTTGATCCCTCAATACCCTTACAGAGCGTAAGTAAACCCCTCTCAGACATCAAGCTCAACTCTTTCAGCCTGCTCTCATCATCTACCAGCCCTTCCTCTACCTGCTCAAAGAAGCCTTTCTGGAGAAGACTCCAGACAGGGTTTCCCCAGTACCTCCCAGTGCAGAAGTAATAACTCCCTAGCTCAACTGGAATGAACTTTGGCAGTTTATCTAAAGCTTGTGCTGCCCAGGTGTCTTCAGCTGATGAGCTCCCACTTTATAGAGTAAAACCTTCTCCTCGGCCCTGGAGCAGAAGGGTTTGCACCTCACAGTGCTGGATTGCACCTCGCTTCCACCACACCAGTTCCCCCTGCACTGCATCCTTGTGCTGTTTTCTAGCTTTATACTCATTAAGTTTGCTGCAGACACATACCTGCTAATTGTGCCAGAGTAATGAACGCTCATATTAAGGAAATCCACTACTAACCTCCAGTACTAACCTCCCACTCTCAGCACTACCCAGCCATTCACTCCTTATCCATACATGCCCCCATATCCTTTGATTAACCATCACCTTCTCCTGCTTAATTCTCTTCCCACGTGACCCCGTGGCAAAAGCCTGCCAAAGGTCAGCCAGATAAGAGGCTGTCATCTAGAAAAATCAATGATCAAAGAGAGCAGCACCAACCTCCTCCTGATAAACCACTGCTGCATTTTAATTGATTTTCTATTTACTCTGTAGTTCTCCATGCCATGGCTTCCAGTCAGATGTCTGTGGAGCGTTCCCTCCCTACTCTGAAAGCTTCACTGAAAAATAAACTTGTGGTAAGAGCACTGAAAACAAAGCTCTGCTAAGCTTAGCCCTTCACACCCAACGTGGACAGGCACCCGTCTAATGTTTTCCTGGATAGGATCAAGGCTGGAAACTGTGATGGGGCCACAAAGCCCTGCAGAAGGTTGTGGAGAAAGGGAGCAAAAGGAAAGTTCAACACGTTGTTATCAATGCTGTCAAGTCAAATCAAATCAAATCACACCCCCAAGTTCTCTGCTTCCATTAAGCTTCTCATGGACCCTGAGACAGCTCTGATAGTAATTTTGAGTCTTCTTGGTCCCTGCAAGAAGGCTGGTGGGATAACCTGACCCCACTCTGGAGGAGGCAAGGCAGCAGGAACCGTGGCTACCTGCAGGTAAAGCTGGCAGGCTCTACTTGATCTCTAAAGTTTTAACACAGGCGTCAGGGCTCGGCCGAGGAGCTGCAGCCTCGAGCTGTGAGGATCTGGTGCCAGAAGCAGGAGCTGCAGCAGAAAGGCCACAGGTCCACATTCTCCGGGAAGTGGCCACCAGTAACCTAGTACAGCCCTCGGGGCACAACGCAAGGCTTGTTCCTCCCCGTTGCTTCAGACTTTCTCACTTTTATTATTTACTAAATGATAGAGAGGGGGGGGAAAACCCTTTTATTGCCACCCATGGGATTTAAAACTGGTAGCTCCATTCCAAGCTCATGGATGAAGATGGAGAAGTGACTACAGGAGCTGCTTCCAACTGCTTTCTAACTCCAAATACCCCAAAAAGCTACAAAACGGGTAGTCTTGCATCAGCTCAGGGAGCAACCTCTCCAAATCATGAGGCTTTTTAACAAGAGTACTCGGCCAAGCCCAGCTCCATGGTGTATAAGCCTCATCCAAAGGAACTCGAGTAACCCCAAGCTAAAACTGGAACAAACTACACCAGCAACCTCAAACTAATTTAGTCTGCCATAACCAGCAAACTAATCTCAAAGACAATTAGAAGTCAGAAAGGGAACGATGACATTTCAGTTTATACTTGTTGTTATTTCTGTTTTTAATTACACTGGCCTCTTCTGAGCATCCATTTTAAAATAACTCATCTGCTCCTGAAGCCACTTCTTAAATTGAGGGTTATTCTATATTTCAGACTTCAGATTCGATGAAAACTATTTTCAGTTGTGCTTCATGAGGATCAGAAGCAACACAGTGGCTCAGAAAGAAAAACCCAGGATGCTCCGTGCACAAAATGGGAAGCAGAGGAGCAAGCCCCGGCACGGCCACATCCACTACAGCCCTGGGAGAAAACCACAGCTTGGCAGTAGATTTAAAAATCACAGAATCACAGAATCGTTCTGCTTAGAGGAGACCTTTAAGGTCAGCAAGTCCAACAGTTAACCCAGCACTGCCAGGGCACCACTGACCCACGGCCCTCAGCCCTCAGCACCACAGCTCCAAGGCTCTGAAACCCCTCCAGGGATCACAGGAACTCCACCCCTGCCCTGGGCAGCCCTCATGGAGAAGGCATTTCTCCTCAGCTCCAACCTAAACCTCCCCTGGGGCAACTTGAGGCCAGTTCCTCTTGTCCTGTCTCTTGTTCCTTGGGAGCAGAGCCCGATCCCCACTATGAGTGCAGGACCTGGCCCATGGCCTCACTGACCCTCATCCCAGTGGCCACAGCCCATCAAACCAGCCTGGCCAGGCCCCTCTGCAGAGCCTCAGTACTGACACAACACACCCTGCAAGGCCCATTTTCCTTCTCCTATAAAATCAAGACTTCTCTGCAGTTTCTCAGGTAGCCTGGTTACTGGAATCAAGGTTCCCTGACACACATTTAACTGCTGATCTGGAGCCACTGCAGCTCTTCTCAGCTGACTTCAGGCATTATTAGTACAGCATCCAAAATCTCACTCTAGTATTTCCTCTCAGACTTAAATGACACTTTCTACAGCATCGACTGCCTTGGAGCTACCAGGACAGGCATTTCCACCTGAAAATAAATCCCTTATGAAGCTGACAGACAACTTCAGGTTCTTAAATGATGCTAATTTGAGTACTTTACAGATCTAGTAATTACTGGCAATAACCTTAAAGAACAATCCATTATTTGACTGGAAGAGGCACAGAATCAATGTGAGGCATATGTTAATAAAATCACACTGGGATTGATGCAGGAAGCATTGCAAACCTCTTCTTGCTGCTTCTTAGAAGACCACATTGTGCTGTTGCAAAAAATATTAATGCCTCTACGGTAAATTTACTTACTTAGAACTTTTTAGGTTACAAAAATCTCAATTTCAGTGCCTCCTGCTTATGTTACACAATCAAGTGTGTTAAAAGTTCCCCATGTGAGAAGAATAATTTACGTTGGTCTCAAACATCCTTCTGAGCCTTGGCTTTGGGATGAACGTGCCCCAAGAGCTGTGCCCCTCCTGCATGGAGGGGGCAAAAAAATCCCTCTCTCCAGCCCCAATCTGCAGCATGAGCAAAGACTTTGGGTTAAAAAGAAATCAACAGCTTATGGAGAGCCAGGTTCCTCTGCCTGTCCTGATCCAGTGCATTGACAGACAGAACTGGGAATAAAGCCTGGATTGTTTTTCTAATGGTGACAGCTTCTTCTCAGATAATTATAAGGAGACTTTAAATGGAATGGCATCAAAAAATCTAACTGCCACACAGCTAAACTTGGGAAAACACTTGGAAATGACAAGTTTTAACCTGCAGGCAAGGTCATAATTGAGTTCAAAAGAAAGTTCTAAATCAAGTTATGACAGATTGGTGGTAGAATCACACCAGTGAAGCCAGCAAGCACTGAACTGGTTTCCTCCAAGGCTGCACTGCCTTGAGACTCGTGATCCAAACTCTCCTTGCAGTCAATTCAGGGGTTTTTCTGAGAATATTAAACAGCTCACACTGGGTATGATTTGCCTTAGTAACAACCCATGAAAGAACTAAGGAGTTTCTGGACAATGATGAGCTCCTGACATAAACACAGACCTGAAGTTAAGGTCCAGAACAAAAGTATCTAAACAAGACACTAATGCCATCGTGCCCTGCAAACATCCCTCCACCTCACTGCAATCCCCTGCCATGCACAGAATCATTTCCCTCTCTCTCTCATGGGACGTTTGCCTGTGAGCAAACAAGTGCAAATGCCTCTTTTTGCATTTTTAGCCTTTTTTTGGCCTGCTTCCATGCTGCTCTCCAAGGGGGAAGGAATAAATATTAGTAGCTTTTTTTTGGGTGTTTGTGCCCACTTAATGCACTTACCTGCTCTCCTGAGACAGAACTTTCCTAAAGGTGCTCATCCCTACACTATTAAACTGCTCAGATTAACAGGAGTGAAGAGAGAACAAAATCATTCTCCTGGAATAAACCTTCAGTGACTTCAGCCCCTGTGCCGACATCACTGGAGTTAACGGGGCTGGGTTTTCTTTCCCTGTTCACTTGATGGAACAACCTGTTCCTTCCAAGCCAAGGGAAGAAAGAGTGACACAGAAACAGGCACATCTGGGAGAGCTTTCCTGCGCTTGGCGTGCCTCTCCTCCTCTTTTCCACACATCGCCACCACCACCTCTGTCCCCTCAAAAGCTACAAGAAGTACGCTCAGTCCCCAGGGGATCTGGGAAAGATGAGTGTAGGTGTTGATAGAAAAGACAACTTTGGACACCTTGACTAGGACAGAAGGGACCTGTGCAGTTGTGTCAAAGGAGGTTTGGGTTGGACCCAAGGAATAATTTCTTGCTCTTGAGGGTTGTCCAGGGCTGTCCCAGGCTGCCCAGGGCAGGGGTGGAGTCCCCGTGATCCCTGGAGGGGTTTCAGAGCTGTGGAGCTGTGATGCTGAGGGCCAGGGGTCAGTGGTGCCCTGGCAGTGCTGGGGGAACGGTTGAAATCCATGATCTTCAAGGTCTGTTCCAACCTAAAAGAATCATAGCATCATAGAATCCATCTGTCCTGATGCTGAGGAGGTCCTCTGGGTATTTCTGCCACCCTAATAAGCACTGCCCGTGTCTTTCACGAGCCAGAGCTATTCCTAATTTTCATTCTTCTTAAGTAAGTAGTTCCTTACAAAGTCCAATTCACTCAAGAGGAATACTAGAAAGATTCCTACACGTTTGGCTTTCCCAGGGTAGAAAGAACATGAAGCAATGCAATGGTAACAGATAACCAGGAGTACCACACAAGAAACGTATGAATTGGAAAGTCCTCTGCCTTGCTCTGAGTTTGAAAATGAAGATTTGTCCCAGGGATGGAACACGGAGTTCTCACTGACACCTTCATCTCAGGCAACTTCACCTACCAGCCAGTCTGGGAAACATTCAGCGAAGTTTCTAGCGACTTGAAAAGACAAATGTGAGGAATACCTGACCAGGATCTCTACAGGTTCTCCTCTGCTATGGAAACGGCGTTAAGTGGGGCTGTTAACGAGCGCGGTGACACCGACTGAGAACTAACAGTGTTTGTTACTCTGCGTGGCAGGCAGCTCGTTAGTGGGGTTAGGCACGTGCTAGTAGCTACTAACAGGGCTGGCTTCCGAAGGCTGTGAGTTAGTGGGTGAATCACCTCCAACCACCCACCTCCCCCAGGCAATTAGTTTAGGGTGATAACGAAGGGGCAGGGTACTGTACCTGGTGATGGGCAGGTCGAGGCCCCGCTGCAAACTGAGGAAAGGCGGGAGAAACAAACACAAAAGGAAAGGCACAAAGAGTCAGAAACACCACAACGAAACCAAAATGTCACACTCTATGCAAAATAAACCCACAATGGGGGGGAGGGGGGGGGGAGGGGGGAGAATAAAAAAGAAAAAGAAAAGAAAATGAACCAAAACTAACAAAACAACCACAAAACACAGTCAAAAGCTTTGCTGCAGGACAGCAACAGACAGGTACTGAGAGCTAAGGGTGAACGTCGCTACGGGGGGACGTGTGCTGCTGGAGAGCTGGCAGACAGACAGCCAAAGCTGCTGGTTATTTCCAAGGCACTCCACTTGATGGATGCAGGCGTTCTTTAGCCTGCCTGGGGTGGGGGGAAACCAAAACAATAAACCAAAAAAAACCCCAAACAAACCAACTTAAAACAAGCAGCAGTGAAGATTTTAAACTGTTTAAGGTGCAGGTAAATGGTTCAAGCAGCTGGACTCAAGAGCTGTTCCAACTGTTTGGTGGGAGCAGAGGATGGGGACTCGTGGCCAGGGGCAGTTAAGGGCCAGGCAGTGTCGTGCCGGCGTGGGGGCCGCCCCCCAAGGCAAAGAGCAGCCAATCTTTGCACGCAGTCGCTGTGCAATTTCTTTTTCAGCTTTTATTTTAACCCCTAACAGAGCACAATATTATTGCCACCCCCATCTGAAAGCCAAGGAGGCAGGTGACGGCCCCAGGGAGTAAGGGAGGTCCTGGATCCCAGGTTTCTAAAGTGCTTCCCACCCCTGCGGGTCACCCGCGGAGGAATGTCATCGGAACGTGCTCAGCAAACATTAAAAGCATTTTCCAAGAAGTAACTGATTGTTAAAAGAGAAATAAAAATGAATGCAAGGAATGGAAAATAGAAACAAAGATGACAAGGTATCCTCTTCCAGAACCAGAGGTAGGTATTTAAACCCTGAATTCTCAGTGTGATGAGCAGAGCTCCACGACAAAAGCAGATCCACCTATTGATAATAGCTCCAATAATTCAACAGAGCAAATGAAGCTAGATCCTGGGGTGGCTTTTTACCCACTTGTTGCTAACTGGGATGGCTCAGCAACCTATTGCACGTGCCAGAGCACGCGGTTCAGCCCCCCTCTGCCAAGTCCCACTACAAGGGCTCAGTACCATTTACTGCTTAACTTGCTGCCTGAGAAGAGGGATAAAAACTAGCTAGTAATTATTAGTTTTCTTAATATGATGCTTTTTCAGTAAGAAAAAGTGGACGGGGGTTCACTTGCAGCCCTACCTCCCCAGCTCTGTTAACACCATCAAACATGAGAAACAGTCGCTGGCCCTGCTGATTTCTCTTTTATGAACAACTCAATCGCCTGTAGTTAAGATTCCCAAGAACCAGTCTGCTAAGCCTGGTGGTTTAGATATTCCTTCAACCTTTGCCTCAGCGTGACACTGGGATGAAAAGCCATCAAAACCTTCAGAAAGGAGAGAATACGTGCACACGGAGTACTTCCAGTCCAGGAGTTAATAAAGGACCACCTGCACTGGGTTTTCCCACCCTCGAAAATTCTCCTTGAAGAAGAATAAACAAAGCAAAGCAAAGCGTGATCTTCTTGTAAGACCAACGAGCTAAAATTTTCCATTTCAGTGTCACTCCAAGAGCCCCAGCATCCTCCCAAGGCTCAGGGTGTCAAGAGGACAGTGGCTGTACCAATGGGTCCTATGGTGAGGAGAAACAGGCACCCGGACGAGTCTCGGGAGGCGAGTGCACTTCAAGTCCTGATATTTTCAGGAAGAACTCCTGAAAACCACTCCAAATGTCTCGTGGCTGAGAGAATAAAGCTTCCCCTGGCAGGGCTGGCTCAAGCCTTTCTGGTGGGGCTACACACTCCAGGTCATACACCAATGCCAAAAAAAAACCCCACCCCAAACAAAACCAAGAACCCAAAAGGGAAACGATGAGGTGCAAAAACCTTGCGCTGCTGAATTTCAGGGCTGAAGCGCCTCTCTCATCACTGCTCCACAGAAAAGATGCTTTCTCACTGGGTTTAAAACAAGAGCTGGAAGCTTACGTCTTAAGAAGCTAATATATATTCCATGGTGAAAAGTAGTATGTGTTTGCAAGGGAAAAAAAAGAAGAAAAAAAAAAAAGAAAAGAAATAAAAACCTCTAAGTTAGTGAAAAATGCCCTGATCTATTTTGAGCTGGTCACCACTGGCTATTGAGTTCTTTAAATTTTCATTTAAAAAATAATAATAAAATAATTGAGACCGATAGGATTTAATCCTGTTAATAGCTGTAAGCAACAGAACAAACTGTAGTCACTGCTGGCTTGGATGAAAATAGACACTTGGGGGGTTTTCTTTTCCGCTGTCCGATGAAAGCAGGAGATGGGAAGGAAAACTTCTCTGTGAAACCCAGGTCCAACATTTCTGCCCTCCCCCTCCTCGTTCCAGTCCTTTGCGCAGCGGGGCACGGTCTCTATCTGCCAATGTTGAGCTGGCACCTCGAGCCTCCTGGAAAACCACCTCTTGGGGATGGCTCAAACACTCTCTCCGACCACGGGGAGTTTTGGCAGACCTACGGTTGGGCGGTTTGCGTTAACATCACCCGGTGGCTGGGGGCAAGAGCTACAAGAGAATTTGCAGCCGTGCTGAATGACTCTGATTTTCTTTTCCTTCACCCCAGCTGGAGCTGCAGCTTTGAAACTCTCGCTCTCGGAGCCACGCTACGACGGTAACGGGGAGAAAACACGAAGCCAGCTGGATTGCAAAGGCTGCTGTCCTGGGAGGAGCAGAAAAGCCAACGGCAATTGCCAACGGCCCTGGGATGTAGAAACGGGATGGAGGAAACTCCGGCTGCTGGAGGAAGCGGGGCCTGGATCACCCCTACCTACGGACGGGACTGCGCCGTGGAAGCCCAAGGATGGCAAAAACATCCTGTCAACTTCCTCGTCCCCCTCTTCACCCTCCCCTCACCACCAAAAAAAAAAAAAAAAAAAAACAAACGAGAAAAAAAAAAAAAATGGAAAAAAAAAAAGAAAAGTAAATCAAGCCCAGAATAAAATGCAAGAGTAGTTCAGGACAGGGCTAATCTTGCATTTGTTTTGGGGTGGGGGGTGGAATGAGATGTTATGGGGGTGGTTTGTAGTCATGGGGGTGGGAATGGTCACTAGCAGAGCGATGGCAAAAACGGCACACAGGAGGATTTTAAAAAAAATCCAGAAAAATGGCTGACAACTGCAGACAAACTCCTCCTCCGTATCTCCTCCATAACAGGGTCAACACCCCTACAATTTGACACATTTTCCAGCCAGATTTCCTGCAGATGTTATCTGTTGAGCGGCGAACCCAAAGCCGCCCCGGGTCTCTGTCCTACGCCAGGGTCAGACCCTCCCAACTGCAAATTCAGCCTTGGACCCCAGGGCTCCACTTGGCCTGGCAGGACCTGCCCCTGGAGCTCATGCTTTTAGCAAAGAAGCAAAATCAGTGCACTTCTGTAGATCAGCCAACGAAAAAAAAACCAAAACCAAAACCAGATGTGGTAAAAAGAAATAAATTAATAATAATCATCATCATCATTATAAAGAAAGGAAGGAAGAAATCAAAACAGTGCCATGGGCACAATTGCCTGCAAGAAGGAGTACAGTTTGTTATATTGCTTACAATGCAGTATTTTATCCAGCCTCTTCCAGCCAGGGACCTGTAAACCGGACTCTGTTCCAAAACCTTCCTCCTCTTCCAGTTGTCTGTGCAATGTATTGGCACTGTTCTGCTGGGCTGTCAAAAAAACTGGTTTAGAGATGCAGCTCTTCAGTCAGGTTTTTGCTCCAGTTCTAACCATATAAAACTTATTTGTGCTTTTCAACAATTAAAGGCAAAGAAGATGATTATACTTACTGAGAAAAGAGGATTTAGTTATCTTTTTTTTACCATCAGTATCCTGCATTACTGATCAGAACGGGGCAGGGGGGGACACGACAACTAAGGAGGTTGGGGGTGGGGGATCCAGTTACAAATTGGCAGCTGTCCACATCACAGAAACTTCATCAACTCGAGGTTAATTGGCTTGCTCATCGACACAGAGGTTAACAGGTCTCAGAACTAACGCTCCTGCGAATCCCCTGGAGGTGAAACCTCCAGAAGCGGGGCAAGCGCATCGGTGGGGGGCAAGCTTGCCCTGGACATATATATGTGTATATATACCTGTTATGTGGACAAACAGAAGACTTCTGTCTCGGAGGCTTTCAGTTGCCACGCTTCAGCCAGCGTTCATCTTACTCTAAAAAGAGAAGAGTGCTGGGAACGGTGCGGTGGTTTTAGAGGTCACCTCAAAGTGTGACGACGCAGATTTGCAAGAGGCGCAGGGATTGCCGCTCCCTTGGCTAACTGAGGCTCCAGACATCGTGATGGGTGGGCTACCTTGCCCCCAGAAGCTGAGCTAAGCATCTGATGCCCTACGAGGGTCTCCTAACATTGTGTGGAACTATGCTATGAGCAGACTCCCCAAAAAGAGCCTGGTTTGGGAAGCCAAAGTCCTATAACAGCAGAGCAGCGTTAAAACACACACAAAACAAAAGATTACAGAGGACAACCAAACCTGAAGTTGGATGAAAAAGAGGCTTACCACAAAAAGATCTGGGTACTCAGAAGCTCTACGTTAAATGTGGGAGCACCTACAGGGTGCCAGGCAGCGAATGGTTAGAACTGATCCAGTGGCACCAACTGGGAAGTAAAGCCCACAGGCCACTGGAGACCGAGCGCTGCTGCAGAGAATGGCTTTGGTCTATCACCTGATCAAATACTTCAGAGAATGGCTTTGGTCTATCACCTGATCAAATACTTCCTCAAAGGAGAAAAAAAAAAAAAAATTAAGAAAAGAGAAAGATTCTGATAATGAATCTAAACTCTAAAATGCAAGCGAGCCTGAAAGCAACCACGCTACAAATAAATGGTGTTATTTGAACGTAGACGAGAACCCTTCCATCGCTTCTTTTCTGATAAGCCACTTTAAAAGGAACATTATCCTACCAGGACAACAACGTCTGAAAAATTCAAGCAAGATCTGCCATGTGGAACGTGCTTCCAGATCAGTAACAGGCGCTTTGCAGAGCACCGGCCGCGGCGGCAGACGGGCACACACGCACACGGAGAAACACCCAAGCCAGGAGGAAAGGACGTTAAGGCAATGCCAACGTGGGCTCCCTTACCGGCGAGCGGGTCTGAGGCTGGGTGTTCATTGTTTGAGGGGCTTGAGGGTACACCAACGTGGTTGGAGCTGCATTCTGTCCTGAGGGGTAAGGAGCCTGCCAGGGAACAAGAAAAGGATATAAAAAAAATATATTAATGTATCAAGTGATTCATCCCAAAAGAGAGGAACGAAAGACGTTCTCAGATGAGTAGCGCTGAGATGTAGGTGACAGAGGTGACTGGGGAGGGACTTGTTAGGCTGTGGGGCAGTGACAGGACTGGAGGGAATGGATTAAAACTAGAGAGAGGTGGATTCAGGTTGGACAGGAGGAAGAATTTCTTCCCCAGGAGGGTGGTGAGACCCTGGCCCAGGCTGCCCAGAGAGGTGGGGGAAGCCCCATCCTTGGCAGTGTTGAAGCCCAGGCTGGCTGGGGCTGTGAGCACCCTGCTCTAGTGGGAGGTGTCCCTGCCCATGGCAGGGGGGTTGGCACTGGGTGAGCTTTAGGGTCCCTTCCAACCCTGACAATTCTATGACTGTGGTGGAGGAACCTTCTCCGTCAAGGACCCAAGCGATTTATCAACGCTACCCCAGGGGCAGGACAAGGCAACGCTGTGTCACCAAAACCTCAGGCTGTCCAGCACCCGGCGGTGTTACTTCCCAAAAGCCTCCTCTGAGCCTGTTCCCAGGGACAGCTGGAACCACGGCTATCACTGATAAATCTTCCACAATAAGACAAAGCAGCAGCAATGAGCTCAAAGGCATTCAGGACGAGCCCCCGCTGCTTTCCAGCCTTTGCAAGGCAAGGAAACGGCCCCGAATCGTTACAGATGGAACGCAGAGCACGGGCTGTGTAAATTTTTCCCAGTTCCACTGATTTCAATGGGCTATAACCATTTCTACCACCAGATGCTCTCCCCCACGTTATCTGCCCAAAGTAAGAGCGAAATGGAGCTGCAGTTACGCCGATTACACATCTTAACGAGACATTTAGAAATAAGAATCCCAGATCCTACCCACAGCTCAGCCTCTTCAGCTCTTTCAACAGGAGCAAACGTAGGATGGTTTTGGAGCAGGAATGGAGCTCATTTTGGAAGAGCACCCAGTATATGTGATCACTGACCGAAATCTGCCACCGCGGGCCCTAGCACACCCTGCCCCGTGTCCCGGGCATTGCAGAGCACCCAGGAGACAGTTGGGGTGTTGGTGGTGTTCTTTTTTTCCTTCTTTTTCATCCCTAGACATAAAATCCCCACCTAATCTCCTGCTGATCAAAATGTAATACAAGGTAAATGAAAATACAAACCGACCGAAGAATTTTCCAGTCTCAGAAGAAAAAAGAAACCCACTCAAACAAAAGCAAGCCAAACCAAACCGTGGTGGCAGGGGACGAGGGGACTCAGCACAGCCCAATAATAAGCCCATCCCAGCAGTCTGAGTGTGGTCCCAAAGCTGCTCCTCCTATCTCTGCTCTGGGACCACATCAAACTGATCCTTAAAAGAGCTAAACTTAAACATAAGCACAGAGACACTTAAGGACATTGTTCCTACTCACAAGCTGAGCCGGCAGGATGTCTGGTTATTTTCTACCTGATTTTCATACCTTTTTTGGTGTCAAAAAGATGATAAAAATGTACAGCTCCAAGTATACCCCTAAATCTTTGCTGCGATTGAGGAGACCAAGGCACGCTTGGTAGAGCCTTTAGCTGAAGAATGTTCTTCTGCAGTAGTTTACACCAATATGGCAGAAAAGACTCTGGTTCAAGAGCAATCACACGTTTTAATCAGCTCCAGCTATGGAAGCAGCAACCTCTGGTAGGTAAGCAAGGCAGGTTTTCGGCTGCCCCTGCTCCCCAGGAGCTCATCTGGTCTAATCCTCCCTCCAGCCAGCGCTTCCCTTCCCTCCTTTCCACTGGCAAACCCTCCAATTCACGTTAACAATCAATTTCCAAGGAGCCTTCTAAGGTTTTTTTTTTGAGATGTCAGATGCGGCATCAAATATTTTCCCCTTTTATTTGACAAGTGCGATTCCGCTTGAGCTGCTCGTGTCACTGCTGTGGAATAAACAGCATGTACCATCTCTCGCGGCGCTAACGACATCGCGGCAGAATCGTCGAGCGCTAACGAGACGCGGGGAAGCTCCGCTGCCTTTTCGGCCACAACCTACAGAAGTTGTCCTGCATTTGTAGGATCTCGCTGCTGACTTCCTGCAGCTGGGATCTCTGCCCAACGTGAGATGAAGGCTTCTCCTCTTGGAGGATCAGCTGCTTTTTGTGTCCGTCCACGTGACTTGCAAAGGGTCCTGAGGATGCTCTTCGTGTCCTACCGGAGTGCGCGACCATGTTGGGAAATATGAATGCTCCCATTTAAACCAGTTGGCTCCTTGTGTGACCAGCTCTGCACCTCCAGAGAAGAGACCTTATCCTCAGTGCTGTGACCTGCTGCTCCCACAGCATCTCAGCAAAAAAGAGAAGAAAATACCCACTAATCTCCTCCTTCTTCTTCAGTCTGATGAGAGCGGGTTTGCTTCAGGCTTAACTCGCACACAACAGAACAAAGCCCAAGTCAGACATAACTTCCAAAGTCCACACCCACCTCCAAACCAGCTCGAGCTTTCTTCTCATTGCCCAAGGGAAAAAAACTAACTTGAAAGCAAGGGAACGCAGCTCTCACCAAGCCTGAAACCCAATGAGTTTGAGACGAAAGGCTGCAAAGCAGGCATTTTAAACAGTGCCAAAGAGCCACGTCCCTGCCAACAGATGTCATTTCTGACACCAGGAGGGCTGAGAGGCAAACACAAGACAACGCAATCGAGTGTTGCATTTGCTTTAGTGTGTAAACCCTATCAGAATAAATATAGACTAAAGAAAGAAAGAAGGGCACGAAGGTTTAAACAGAAACTGCTATTTGGCCGTCATCAGAAGGTGAGTTTGGACAGCCAGTGCTCTCTGTAACCTCAAGGATCTCACTGGGTGCTGGGTTCACAACTGCAGCCCCGAGGAAGGAGTGTGATCCAAACCCCACTGCAAACAACAAACATCACCTAAGTAAACGTGTTCCACAACTATCACACAACACCAAACACTTCAAACCGGTGTGACTGAACTGGTGTTTGTGTTAAAACCATCGTGGGGCAGGGGGGGAAAGGTGGAAAAATAGGGCTTTATAAATTTATGCAGGTCACAGAATCATAGAACTGTCAGGGTTGGAAGGGACCTTGAAGATCACCCAGTGCCAACCCCCCTGCCATGGCAGGGACACCTCCCACTAGAGCAGGGTGCTCACAGCCCCAGCCAGCCTGGGCTTCAACACTTCCAAGGATGGGGCTTCCCCCACCTCTTTGGGCAGCCTGGGCCAGGGTCTCACCACCCTCAGGGGTCCTAAGCGAGGTCCTAAATTCACAAGTAAGTACGTGGTAACCTAGAAAAAAAACAACCCCAAAGACCAAAAAGCTATCTAAACATCTGAGAGGATAAATCACAGCACTCCACTGCTTTTCAAACAAGTCAGCTGATGAAACGTATTGCATCTATTCAGCTGTCAAAAGGACTTGTTTTCTGTGCCAAGCATCTACAGAGGTACACAACGTAATTATAATCACATGCAGTCACGCTGGAAATACGTGGCTTTTCTGCAGCACGGCTGAAACTCTGCGGACGAGGTGAGCAAACGGAGAGATCAAGAAGGAAACGCTCCCAAACTGCCCTAAACAAACCCCAGAGGAGGGGAGGGCAGGGCAGGGAGGGAAATAGCACTCTGTATAAAAGTTGTGGTTCAGAAGCATCGAAATGCCTGGAGTTCAAATAATCACAGCACACCCCGAGCTGGAACAGACCGTACAGCTGCTGAGCTGCTCCACTTGTGAGGCAGAGCAATTTGCTTCCCTGGAAGCTTTCATCTGAGTGTTTCTAGATTCGAGGCGCGGGTATTTTGCGGGGGGAAGGCGATAAGGGTTGTGTGGTTAGGTGTTCCCACAACTCGCCGGGGAAAACCCTTTCTATCCATTTTTTTCAGTGCAGTTTCCACCTCGGGCTGCTGACTGCGCTAAGCGAAAATAAAACAAAATCATCACTACCAACATAACAGATGAAAAAAAAAAAAAACACAGAAGAAAGAAAAGTTATTCTTAGATCAGTTCCCGAGCTGGTTAATAAACACTGCGCCCGCTGCGTAACATGACTCCCTCGGTACTGCCTGTGCTGGGAATAAACAGGCAAAGTACACACACTGGGTTCAGAAAGAGCTGAGTCACGCAGCTCCCTGCCTCCCGCAGCCAGTGGAAATTTTTTTTTGGAACAAAACTCTTGAATCCCCGGGCAGAAAGGCGTCGCTGGCCGAGCTCCGTGCCTGCGGCAGCGCCAGGGGAAGGGGTTAAGCCCCGTCGCTGTTTCTTGAATCCTCTCTCGACGCCGGGAAGAGGTTCTGCTGGGTCTATATTTACTGAAGTTACATACGAGGAGGAGAAATGGTCTTGTAGCTCCAACACATGACCGTGACTCAGGAGCTTGCTGCTCCATTACCATCGCTATCGCTGTGACCTTGGGCGAGAAAACCTTCAGATTTCCAGTTACTTCCCAGTAACAGCAACGCAGCGACCGTGCTCTGGTCCGGCGTGAGCTGAAACTCCACTGAACGCCAGCAAAAAAAAAGCTTTAATCTCTTTGGGAAGAACATGACAGCGTAAGCAAAACAGTTCCGAACAATACGGAGCGTGCTGGGGCCGCGGGCAGCTCTCGGCTATCCCGGAGCAAACCCAACGGCTGGTTTTTCCTGCCGGGGCCGCAACAGAAGCGAGGAGATTCTTCCACGTGAATAAAACCCACACACCTCGCTGCAGTGCTCTGGGTCTCGGTGGAGAGCCCCGAGCGCTACGCTCACCCACGGAGTGCACGTGGCTAAGAGCTCGCTGAAAGTGTCGCCGTGGGGACTTTCCAAAAGACGTGTAACCCTTTTTTGTTGAGATGTAAACTACCGAAACCAAGCGTCGGCTGAAAAGAGGGTAAAACTGTTGCAAAAAGTGCCCCCAGAAGACCCCCAAACAAAACCACACACATTTCTCGGAGGATAAAAACATATTTCTGGTCTTCTACCAAGACACTCACTGGCCCCAGTTAACTGCTGAATCTCGAGTCAAGCCACACTGGGTGGCTGCTTCGAGTAACACTCCGTGTGCTCGATACCGAGGAGTCCTGCCCCTGAATTTGTACATTGGTATTGATAAAAGCTCCCGCGCACCAAATGCCACCAGCCCTGGAGCAAGGTGCAGAAGGCACTAAAGAATCATCAGCCTGATCCCTGCACCGGTGTTTCCTTTTTATCCCCATTTTTAACAACCAGACTCGGTTTTCCTTCCGCCTTTCCTGGAGGAAAACCACACCAAGGGATGTGGGACAAGCTGTGTAGGTGCACCAACCCTGGAGGTTGCTCTTAGAGCCTCTTCAGAAGTTTTTCCCTAGGTCACTGGCCTGGACAGCAGGAGTTTGGCCTCGGCTGCAGGTGAAGCAATCCCCCGGGGCAGCTTAAACCATCGCTCTGTTCACACGTGTGGAAGGACGGTGCCGGCAAAGCTGCGCCTTTTAATTGGGAGTTTATTTGTTGAGCTGGGTTTGCTCTGCTCACCCAGAGCCTGAAATCCAATCACTGCTCTACCTAAACAACTGCAACCGCGCAGGACCCCAGCAGTGGAAATCCCTCAGCATTCAGCTCTGAAAAAAATCAGAGGACTGTAATTGAAAACCCGCATCTTCATTTCTAACTAATAAACTCACCCGCAGGCAAGGGCGCGCCAGGAGCAGCTCTCCAGCCTGCCCCTTTCTACAAACCCAGCCCCTTCATTTTCCCTCAAGCTTTGGTTTCTGAATGGCCTCAGTTTTAAGCAGGGTGAGTATCAGCAGGCACTCCTGGGTCAGAAGAAGCTGCTCTCCCACATACAACTGCTTGCTCCCAGGTCTGTGCTCTTCCCGCAGCAGCACTGACTTCAAGTGCCTGGAAAAACGTTTAAAACCGCCAAAGACTGAACGTTACAGCAAGAGCCTAGGTTTTTGTATCTGATATGAAATTGCAGGGCAGAGATAACAGCTACAGCCACAGCATCCAAGAAAAGCCCAGACTCTCCTACAGCCTGCAAGACACATGAAAGGCTCAATTTTTCCACCTGGGTGCTGGCTTATGAACACTGGTGGCATCAAGTGGAAGGGGTGAAGAGATTCCTGCTCTCCTGTCTCCCCTGGCACCCTCCTCCGTGCTGCAGCACCTGCACCAGAGATGGCTGCACGGGAGGGGAACCAGATCTGACAGAAAATTAGTACGTTGGCAATGGACACAAAAAAAAAACCCAACCACTTTTAAACTGAGTTACTGAGGTTCCCGATGGCGGCACCTCTGGAGACGCCTAGGATTCTACCTCACTGTGGAGTTGCCAACCTGTGGGAAGAGCTTGGACAGCAAAGAATTAGATCTTTTAAGCCACTCACACTCATGAGAAGCCAAAACAGCCCAACGAGACTTTCTCCACTTCTTTCTGCCCCTCCAGCCTCAGCTCTGCTCAGGGTTATGTTACCGACCTAGAAACACCCACCTTGGTGACAAACACACAACAAAACCACCCCGCCTGCCTCGTTTCAGCAGCCCTCCCAACAGCTGCACATGGAAGCAATAAAGTCCTGAGGGGAAGGAGAAATCAGTGCCAGAACGGCTCATAGAAATCCTGCTGGACTGACCCGTGCTCGACACATCCCAAAGCGTTCTCTTGGACCTGGACAACATCACCTGGAGCCCCGCACTGCAGCCATCTCAGGTTAGTTCCTGCACCTGACATTACTCAGCTCCTCGATTTCTTTTGAGAGTACTTGGGTTTTGTTACTATTTTAGTAACTAGATAATTCAAATCTATGTTCTATTTTTTTTTTTCCTCCTTCCTGGTGTGCCTGCAGTCAGCAGAACAGGATGCTGGCAGACGTGGAAGCTGCCGGCTGCAGTGATTTGTATGCTGTGAAATATTTGTGCGTGGTGGGAAAAAAAATCTGTAGCATCTGTACTATTTCTCTGTAATGTACAGAACCAGCTTGTCTGCAACTATTACAAATGATGATGGAGAAGCCTGAATTATTAAAATTCTTCATTTCAGGCTTTTCTACACAGTACTCCCTCAATGCATAAAGGGATATTCTCACACTATTCCTCTGAACTATCCCAGCTTTAAAAATAGCTCAGCAGTGATTAAACCAAGAAATAAGGGCAATTCCCCTCTAAATGCTCACAGTTTGCTTTTGTTATTGACAATGATACTTCAACCTCCTATCATCAAACACACTCTCCGATTAAATAGAAGTCCTCATTCACTAGCTACACATTCAAATAGGCAGGGGTTTTGGTAAGCATCGCATCAAGGAATTCAAATTTTCTTTAAGCAGCTCATTTGCAAATTATCCAGCATCACTGAAAGCAGCCTGTCCTCCTCACAGCATCTCTGTGAAATAAAACTACACGGCAGTTTGACTCTGCTGAGTGTCTGTAAGCCAGTGCTGCTACCCTGTAAGGTGCATCAGCCGCTGGAAAACACTCTGCTTTTCTGCATATATTGATATATGCTACTTGGAATATTCAAAGCCCCATTAAAATCAATGGTGCAGGTACCAGAGCTCTTCCACGACACTAAAAAGGTTATGTAGATTCAGGGTTGCTGCTTTTAACTGAAATTTAACAGCAGTTACAGTGCAAATACCCTGCTCCTGAGGCAGGAGCTGGGATGGGACCAGGACCAGCTTTGTGACACTGCTACAAAGTCTTTGCACGTCGGGTTTACCAGCTGTGAGGCGTGGGTTTGGATGGAAGCGAAGAGTAAAGGGGAATGGTGGCTGTTTGGGGTCTTTACTGAAATATCTGGGCTTTTTTCAAAAGCCATTTCCTCAAAATGCCTGATGCTCAGTTAGCTCCAGATTTTAAGGGTTCACCAAACTGCAGATGAGAAGATGCAGCAGAGAAGTGCCTGCACTGCTCCCACACTCCTCCTCCTCCTCCTCCTCGCAAGCCCACTGCTTCCCACTCCCCACTTCTTCCCCAGCCCAGCCTCCAAGAGAACTCCCTGCGTTAGTAAATACTAAACTCAGCCTTTAAAAGGCTAAAAATACCAATTCTCCCACAAATGTGGCTGGACCCCTCGGTACGTTTGTTGCTCTGCAGCAGTGTGTCTCGGGGTGCATCACGTGTGTCCTCACCTGCCCTGCTCAGCTTCTACCGACCCCTTGTACGGCCGTGCGTGATTTAGCGTCACGCGTTCCAGCGGCGGAGGCAGCGCGCGGAACAGGGAAACAGAGGCCCGAGGAACAACCCCAGAGCTCCAGGCATTTTTCTGACTTCGGCAGAAATAATTGTATTCTCAGCGAGGGGAGGGAGAGAAGGGAACGTGGTTTCCTCTTCCCTGGACAAAGACAGTTTGTGCAGAGGACAATACAGGCCCGAGATACACACTCCTTTCCTTCCTGCGCAAGACACTGTGGTTACTATTCCTGTAAGGATGTTATGAAGGAGGAGGGTGGACAGAAAGACAGACAGACATAAAGACAGACAGACAGACATAAAGACAGACAGA
>JANVCC010000174.1:361279-419249 GCA_025345505.1 Todiramphus chloris collaris
AAAGACAGACAGACATAAAGACAGACAGACATAAAGACAGACAGACAGACCCATTATGTAATTAAGGGAACTGGCATTTTCCATAATAAAAGTACTCAAAACCAGTGTGTGTGTCTCTGTGTGTGCTGGGGAGGAATTCCAACGTCTCCACTGCTGGAAGCAGACCTGTGAGTCTCAGCACAGACAACCCTTCTGTTTGCAAAGTGCCTTTCACTTCTCCTATAAAATTTTGTCCTGCTTTTAACTGGGAAATGAACTGCCAAGGATGGCCACTTGTGCTCAGGAACACAACTCGCAGGCAGCCGAGCCCCATACTCCACGCTAACGCCAAGACAGCAGCAGCAAGTTTAAGCCTTTCCTCCTCCTTTCCTGCAAGGCCCAACAAAAAGCTGGGAAAAACTGTCAGCTTCTGTCTCTCTCCATCCTTGGAGATACTCAAAACCCAAGCGGCCAAGGTCCGGAGTAACCTGCTCTGGACGACCTTGCTTTGAGAAGGTGCTCGGATGAGATGATGCCAGGGGCTCTTCCAACTTTAACCATTTTTTGAGTCTGTGGCATCAGTCAGATAAAACGTTTCACCTCCACCACGTGACGCTGAAGCCCAGGAACACCACTGCACATTCAGACAATTCAAAGCAGCTCAATAAACTACCGTAAGCAGGGGTCTGGAATTCCTGCTCCGTAACCATCAAACCCTTCGGTGCTCTTTGCCTTGAGTGGAAAGTGATCCACCAAGACTCCAGGAGAACCACGCTGAGGATGGACTTCAAACCATCACCCCTTGAGGGTAGGTCCTTCCTACTGAAGGTGTAAGCAGTTCCAGAGGCTGTTCTCCAGCTCCCCAGTCTGACTCACCAGTGGACTCCAGCAATTCCTTCTCCCCAGTCTTCTCTCGTGGCAGGGATATTTTTTGTCCTCCACGTTTACAAAACGCAGCCCGTGCAAAGCTCTGACTTTTCTGCTGACTTTGGGACATGCTGCCTTCCCGCCACACATTGTGTTTGTTTCAAAACGATGGATTTTTCTGGAGCGTGCAAGAAAACATCCACTAACCAGCACGGAACAGAAGGTATTGTTACAGAAGGAACACCAGAAGAGAAATTATTAAACATAAGAAGATGGCGAGTTGCCTCGCGTCGTTTTCTCGCCTTGTACAATGAACAACAAATGTGGCTCAACGAGCGGTAAAGTCCAAAAAGCATCAAAATGAAGCCCAGCCCACGTGACCGTGAGAAGAGAAAACATGCACGGAAAACTCCTGAAGAAAGGGATCTGGAGAATTTTAAAAAGTTTGATTTTTCTATTAAAAAAGCTATTTCGATTAAAAAAAAAAAAAGAAAAAAAAAAAGAAAAAATCTCCACTGATGGCAATTTTAAAACTGCTTTTGATCCACAATACTATCAGGAGCCAGAAGACAGCTCTTCTGCTAGATCGCTCAGCCAGGATGTGTTGTGTGTGGCCAAGACACCTCCTGGGAGAGCTTTTATTATTCAGAGTAACTCAGTTTACACCAGGGTGGATGGGCTGGGGAAGACTCTGAGCCAGGCTAGGAAGAAAACGCTCAAGCAGTAGTAGAAAAACCACATTATCTTCCCCCACCGAGCACAGGAGAGCACATGAAGTATTGAACACACCTCTGGAAGGAGAAATCCGCTGCAGAACGCAGCAGCGACGGGATGGATCTGCAAGACCCAGTCCTAACCAGACTCTGACTTTGTGTTGGGATCTTCCCTTTGCACACATACATGAGAAAATGGAAACAGATTTTCCTTTCCTTTCCCCTTTCCCCTCTCCTCTCCCCTTTCCCCTCTCCTCTGTAAGATTAAAAGGTAAGAAAGGCTGTTCCTAGTCCTTCCTCAGTGCACAAATATTAAAAGGAATCACTTCATTCCACCTCCGCCGTGCCTTTCGCAAGGTAACTGTTTCCAAGGTTAAATAATTAACATTGATTACGCTAATTGTCAGCTGAAGCCTTCCCCACCACCCCAGATCTCCCTTCCTGCAGCTCTTCCCCCCAGATCAGAAGACTCCCATCAAGCTGAGCATCCCTACACCAAAAGACCCTGAAGCCCGAAAGGCACCGGTGCTGAGCCCCAGACGAGCTTTACGTTTCCAGCCTCGACCAGCCCAGATTTCAAGGGAGGAGGTAAAAGGCACAGCAACAAATCAAAACTCAGGAAATCCGTTACATGAGCAAATATTCCCGGCGTTATTAACCCCATCAAAAACCCACTAATCCTATTACAAAACAGAAGAGTTCAGCTGCACTTCCCGCAGGTCTTTAACACAAGGGCCAAAAGAAGATTACACTCCTGGATTTATCAGCTGTTAAATAACTTGCCATTTCAAATCTCCACCTGCAGCTGTAGATTCCTGCAAGCTCAGAGTTAGTCAGCTGCTTGAAAAATACCTGCTGTGAAGAAGCCTGACCCGGATGTACAGAAGCACGCACAAGAAAAGCGAGAAGCACAAGAGGACAAAAAAATCTTGACTGCTTAGAAGAAAAAAAAAAAAAAATAAAGACATTAACACACATCTCTGGAAGGCAGGGGGTTTTGCCCATGAAGCATCATCAAGAGTTTGTTGTTTCCATTTTCATTGTCCTCGCTGCTGGGAGGTAGGCGAGGGGCAGCAGATGCAACTCCAGCCTGGTTTCTGCACTCACATAAGGATTTTCAGCTTTCGTTCTACGTTCACATCGTTGTGGCTGCAAAGAGGATTGCCAGTGAATATCCTGACTGAGAACGGTACCTCCTCTACAAGTTCCAGGATTCTGTGTGGTTTTAATCGGCGTGAAATCCTCCATAACGACACCTTATGTAAAACAAGGAGGTTCCTCTAGGGAAAAGCTCTCGGGGTGAAGAGTTCCCTGCAAAGCTCAGGGAACCGACCCCCACCGAGGTGAAAGATGGGAACACAGAAAATAAGGGGCAGGGTGTTGGTACAAATGAGACGATGAAATTAGGGAGCCCTTCATGTTCCAGGGACCATGGACATTCATTACCTGACTCTTCAGAGATTGCTCCTTCCTAGCGAAGCCCATACAAACTTGACAACCAGGGAGTAGCTGCACTGGGGAGAAAAGGGCGCGATGTGGAGTTCACAGGCAACGAAAGCCAGAAGGCAGCTGCCTTCAAGAGGAGGAGCAGAGAGCTACTCTAATATCTGCTGTGTCCCCTGACTTATCACAGGGCATGGCTGAGAGAGGGTACGATTACAATACATTCCTCCTTCCGGTCCAAGCTGTTGATAAACATCCCTGTCTTAAAAACATCAAAAAATCTAAATCAGGCTTACGAACAACGGGAGAGAAGCGCTGAATAAACACCATGGTTTTAACAGGATTCCGGCTCCCGCAGAAAGGATCCGAGCTAATAAAAGAGGGGCTTGGGGACTGCCTCTAAACATGGCACAGATGGCGAGCAGACACGCTGCCTGGCACCGCTTCCCAGACCTGAAGGTACCGAGGAACGTCTCGCTGCTGGTACAAACGCTGATTTAGCGACAGTGACATTTCTGAGGACCAGAACGAGACCACAAAACTCTTTTCACTCAAGGCAAAGAACCAGATGGTACCAAGTTGCAGCTAGTACAATCTGTTTGGGATTTCAGTCAGCCACCTAAAAGTCCAGGTCTCCGCACACCAAGTTCCTGAGGAGCGGCTCTCTCGCCCCGTTGTTTTCTTGACCCTGTCAGGAACGGGTAAGGGATTAATAAACACAGCTGTCAATAACTGCAGCAGCTTCACAGCACAAGTGCCATCGATGCCTTGGGGTCCTTGCTAACTGGGCACTCCATCCTCTTAGCCCGAGAGGCAGCCGTGGGCACAAAGCACCGATCTGCTCAGTGAGAGCCAAAACTGATCACAGGGGAAATTCTCAGCTATCTGTTCCAAGTGCTGTTGGTCGGTGCGTACAAACTGTGGTCTCGGACTAGAAGAATCCCTCGGCACGCACATCCCAGCCTGCAGCATTAAAGCTGAGGTGGAGAAAGCCAAGAGTCTCCTCCAAACCATTCCCCTCTTGTGCTGCTTCATCTCACGCGCCCGAAACCACTGCACTTGTTCCTCAGGATCCTTCAAAACCCTCACAGAATCACTGAATAATTAAGGTTGGAAATGACCATCAAGATCATCAAGTCCAACTGTCTACTAAACATGACCAGGACCACTCAGCCATGTCCTGAAGTGCCACAGGTGGAGGTTTCTTGGCCACCCCAGGGATGGTGATTCCCCCCCTCCCTGGCAGCCTGTTCCAAGGCCTCACCACTCTCAGTAAAAAAATATTTCCTGCTATCCAACCTAAACCTTCCCTGGTGCCACTTCAGCCTATTTCCTCTGGTCCTATCACCGGTTACCTGGGAGAAGAGACCAACACCCACCTCACTAAACCATCCTTTCAAGTAGCTGTAAGAGAGCAGTAAGGTCTCCTCTCAGCCTCCTGGGTCACGAGTAGGGATGGAACTGCCTTCTGACACCCTAAGCCTCACCTACTGCTTCCTGCTCATGGTACAACAGGAGGACCCTTCTCCTTCTCATTCGATCCCTCACCAGCCAGAGGGAAGCACTTTGCTGCTGCTGCGCCCCAAGCCCCAGCCTGGCTGCTCTGGAAGAGCTCCACTTGCTTGTTACTGCCATCCTCACACAGCTACCCAGAAATTACCGCACCGTAAAGCCGGGGCGGGGGCAGATTTACGGTGGCTCAGCTGCTCCGTGTTACCCGCCTCTGCAAACGCTCTCTGCCTGCGCTGTGTGCACTCGACCACCTCACATCCACCACGGGATGAGAGTGTCCAGTGCCCAGCACTCTGTAAATCCCTGCCCTACCCGAGCTCAGGATAACCTGCTCCCGTTGCTGTGCCCAAGGAGGAACTTCGCCAACTCCTTTTTCAATGAGTTCTCCTTTCCTCTGTAAGCTGAGAAAGCAAATTGTCTCAAACCAGCAACTTCTGAAGCCTTCAAGCCGAGAGCAGCAGCAGAGGAGATGTGTCCCATCCCTCCCAGTCAGTACGAGGGGCCCTTTTCATGGGAAGAACAAGAGAAATATGAAATTTTATGTATGTGGGGCCACATCTGGCCATAACATCACCGCGGCAACATGTGCTGCGCATTCCCCAGCGGCGGCGGAGCTCAGCGCATTCCTGCGAGCAGCGGTATGACTTCAGGGCCCTGGAATCTGGGAACCAGAAACGCTGCGGAGACGGGGGTGTGGGACTGTTCCACGTCGCTGCCAAGCTCTCCTCGTGTTGCTGCAGGAACTCATTCTGAAGGGCAGCAAAGTACCAGAGGCTGGTTGTTAGGAGAGGCCCCGGAGGAAGCGGAACATGAGCCTTTCTCTTGGTCTGGCTGGGTCCGATGGGAAAGGTAGAAGAGTAAGCCAACAAGATCCCAAACCGCAGCACCGCGGGACCATCTGTTTCTGGTTGTTTGAATCCAGTGGAAGGAAAGGCAGCTACAAAGGCACAGCGCACGTTTGCACCTGACTTTTCTTCCCCCAGGAGACATGAAATATCCCGTAGGTCTCCTGAGCTGCACTGTCCAAAGCCTCTCCCACAGATCACTCAACGTGATGCTCTGTCATCTTGTCACGCAGGAGTTTACAGACCTAGAAAGCTGTGTGGCTCCTTGTGCCCAGAGCTTTTCTAAGGGACAGGAGTTCCTTTTATCACCTCCTAGCATTTTAAGGTATTAACTGATCTCCCATCGCCCAGACTCACTGCAACAGGCAGCTTTAGAACAGCAAGGGAACCACTTCTGGAACCACAGCCATTATTAACCTTCTGCTCTCCTTCACAGCAAGATCCCCACCTGAGGAAACTGGGAAGAGACTCTGAGACCCAGGAGGAGGAATGCTGAGATGCCTGCTAGAGGAAAGTGAGGGACTAAGCTCCCTGTTGAGCCCTGGACTGACAAGCAGCTCTCAATCTGCGGCCACACAAGCCAGTAACACAGACTCCATCACTGGTAAAATTATTTTTAGACCTCAATTCTATCCAAAGTCCAAAATCATATATAAATATTTTCATTCACTACTGCCCAAACAACAGTCCCTACTTTGGAAGGACTCAGTTTTATGAGTATTTATTAAGTCGTGGTTCTGGTGGAGAAATCAATGACCCCCTTAATGAGATTCCGATTCAAATAAAGTGGTCTGTTCCTTACCTTTTCAACAGCTTGGAGAGATCAACACCATGCACATCCCTCACCGTGCCCAACCCCCCCCACACACTGTGTCAGGGATGACTGGACAAAAGCAGAGACAACCAACACAGAGACAACCTTCACTCAACGTTCACTCACCGACGGAGCCACGGGTGGTTAAGACACGGAGAAATTTGTGAGAAATCGGGAATTGCCCCTTCATCAGAAAACCACACCAGCTTGGATCACTTTGCCCCATTTTTGCAATATAAGAAGGACAGCGAGGGGCTGGAGCGTGGCCAGAGAAGGGCAACGGAGCTGGGGAAGGGGCTGGAGCACAAGGGTGGTGAGGAGCAGCTGAGGGACCTGGGCTGGTTCAGCCTGGAGCAAAGGAGGCTGAGGGGAGACCTTCTGGCTCTGACAGCTCCTGACAGGAGGCTGCAGAGAGGTGGGTTTTGGTCTCTTCTCACAAGTCACAGCTGACAGGACAAGAGGAAATGGCCTCAGGTTGCCCCAGGGGAGGTTTAGGTTGGAGATGAGGAAAAACTTCTCTGCTGAAAGGGTTACCACAGACTGGAACAGGGGTGAGTGGGTGAATCGCCATCCCTGGGTGCAGCCATCCAGATAGGTGCTCAGGGATGTGGTGTGGTAGTGGCTCTGGTAGGGTTAGATAATGGTTGGACTTGATGATCTTAAAGGTCCTTTCCAACCACAGAGATTTTGTGATTCTGTGAAAAGGGAAACACCAGGATTTAAAGGGCCCAAGAATCAGACACAAAGAACAATTACAGCATGGGAAAACTTTCAAGTGATGAGATATGTAAAGGATCTGGACTGTTCACCTACAAGAAAGCAAATAAATGCAAACATAATAGAAGCTCACAAAGCTACAAGCAGTCTGGACACAGGAAGTTTCCCCTCTCCTCGTTTCTTAATGCCAGCACAAGAGAACGTTTGAGGAAACCCACAGGAGACAAACAATAGAGACAATGGGAAGTAAAAACTTCACCCAACACCCCACAGACCTGGGGAATTCCTTGACCATAACATAATGCCAAAACTCAACACCTGACGGGGTCAAAGTGAGACAGAAATAAGAATATTCAGAATTCTATTGTTAAAAAAACCCCAAAACACTTAAGTTTACCCAAATCTCCAATACCTCAGGGGTATGGAAAATGTTCTCTGGGGACAGGTTATGCTGTACCTGCTCAGGTCAAGAATCTCAAACCCCTGTTAAGCCTTACTGGTGGAAGTGTCCCAAGTGTAGGCACTTCCAGGTGGATTCTTCCCCGTCCCTTCCAGCTGCAAATGAGAGTCGACTGATGGGATGCCACAACAGTGAAGATACCTGGTCAGAGGGCAGCAAGTGCTATGAATGAACAGACACCACAATTTCTGCTGCTATGCTACCAAACCTCAGCTTTGTAGGAAATCCCTCGGGGAAAGACTTTCAAGCCCTGCCTGGATCTGTTCCTGTGTGGGCTGCCCTGGGTGACCCTGCTCTGGCAGGGGGGTTGGACTCGATCTCCAGAGGTCCCTTCCAGCCCCCACCATCCTCTGATTCTATGAAAGCTCCCCAGACCTCACTCTAGAGTCCCAGAAGTGGGCAATGACTGATGCTTCACCTGGCTTATAACCTTGGGTCTCCAAATCATAGAATCACAGGCTGGTTTGGGTGGGAAGGGACCTTCCAAGGTCCTCTGATCCAACCCCCTGCAGGGAGCAGGGCCATCTGCAGCTAGAGCAGGGTGCTCAGAGCCCCGGGCAACCTCCCCTGCAATGGTGCCAGGGATGGGGCAGCCACCACCCCTCTGGGCAGCCTGACACAGGCTCTCCCCACCCTCACCATCACCAATCTCTCCCTTCTTTCCAGGCTAAATCTCCCTCTTTTAGTTTAAAACTTGCTTTTAAAAGTCCTTTTTAAAACCATTATCTTGCTTTTACTTCCTCTCCCTAAGCACTCGAGGGCCAGCCCCATGCAGTTAGAGGAGAAATCTCCTCGCAGAGCCCCCGAGGTTCCTCAGCTGACACGGAGGACGCAAGGTCAAACCCTCCTACCAGCAGCACCGGCGTGACCCAATCTGCCGCTCATTTCCAAGGCGATAAGAGCCAGCAGAACAGGAAACGAGCGTTTTCCCGGCTGGCTGGAGTGGTGATTTGGCAGAGAGAGCTCTCTACGTATGCACTGACTCAACAGGAAAATATTAAGGGAAGAAAAAAAAACCCCCCTTGACTAGAATAATTTTTTTTATAAGCAGCTGCCTAGAACCTTCTCCTTCTTCCCCTCTTCTCTGACACATGAATAGCTTCTCTCTGCAGATGAGCTTTACCAGGAATGAATTTCTCTAGGGTTTGCTCTGTGACCCTTTTATGTTCTTCCTCTTACGTGGGGCTGAGTCTTCAAACCAGAGGCTTTCCTTCCAACAAGCACGCGGCAAGCGCGCAGGAAACGGCGGTGACACCGCTGACGGACGCCTGCGAGCTACTTACAGTCCTGAGGAGACACTTCAGCCTCTCATTCCCCACTCCACAAAGGATGAGCATTTGTACATTTTCAAACACACCTTTCCAGTTTTCCCACCAAGCTTCATCTAGAAGGTGTCATATTAAGGTGAAGTGTCCCTCACGGGACCTTACTTGTTTTCAGGCGTCCCCTAGTCCCAAAGGTCAGCTGCAGTTTAATATTTCATCTGAATTAAAGAGGCTGGCAGAGGACTGGACAGCTCACTGTCACAGAATCACACACTGGCAGGGGTTGGAAGGGACCCCTGGAGATCGTCTGGTCCAAACCCCCTGCTCCAGCAGGGCCACCAGGGCAAGGTGCCCAGTTGCTCATCTAATAAAGACTACAAAAAGACCCATTTATTCCACATATCTTACAATAAGAATGGAGAAGGTGCATTTGGTAACTCCTGTTTATCTCTTTTTCTCTACTTTTTTGTATCCAGTCCTTTGTCTCGTTTCTTCCATTAGCATTTGTTTTTATAACTCGTTTTTACTGTCCCACCTCTCAGGAAAACGAGAGAATCACAGCGCCGCGTACAAACCGTTTGTAACAAAACCTCTCGCAGGAGAGACATCGGGCACTTTTCCAGCCTTTGAAATGGAAGTCAGGCCATGCCCCAAAGCAGCCTGACCCAACATTTCTCATCAGCGAGTATTTCCTACGAAATTTCCAGTTGCTTTCAGTTTCTGTTACAGAACCAACAATGAGCTGATGCCTCATAAACCCCAGTGCTGCCTGCAAGTCCCCGCAAGGTCCGAGCCACAGGAAGGCTTTGTTTGCTGATCCAGTTTTACATGCTGCTCACAGACAAGGCACTCGGTGAAGTTTTGAGCAGCAAAGCTGAGAATGGGCCACGAGGAAAAGAGGGAGGCTGGGAACACTCTGTTCCAATGCGAGGTCTTACCTGTGAAAGCCCAGGGGACGAGGCATGTCCCGGTGGCGTTGCAGCAAGATTTGGGTGTCCCTTATTTATTTCATGTGCAGTGTAAGGGGATGGGGCAGGAGGACCCGGTTGTCTTGCTACTTGTGTTACCTGTGTGGAGATAAACTGTTAGTAAAACATAGTATTAGTAAAGCAGTCTGTAGAGATACGGAAATCTTTTTAAGAAAGCAGCTAGAAGCATCTTTATATGTATATATATATATACACACACACACACAGAGTAATCTTATTAAGAATGCATCTTGACATATATATATAATAATATATGTGTTTCTCCAAGTGAAACACTGTACAAGTTACTAAACTATTTCTGTGATTCAGGATAATGGGGAAGGATCAAAAAATAAGAGTCACTGGTGGAAATGTGTAGGAACTGGATGCTTTACTTGCTGCTTTACTGCTGAACTTTACTGCTGGGGGCTTGCTTTGCAATATCCCTTTGACTTCGGGCCTGGGATCCTCTCATCTGTCCCTTATAAGCTGTATCAAACAATATGGTGATTTTGCAAAAGGATACACATTATCAGTGCCCCGAAAGACAAAGCAAGGGGAAAATCTGCGCATTCCACTGCAAAAGGGAGGGGGGGAAAAAAGGGCCTGCAATGAGGAGTTGTTATGTGAAGGGCTTGCCACGAGCAAAGAATGAAATACCAAAGCAATACCTGCGTATGCTTATCTGCTTTCTCAGCTTCTATTAAAAAATACTCATCAAAAAACCATGATAGAACAGATTCAGGGCACGCCTACTTGCTCTGTCTTCACGATGGAAGCGTATTAAATATACCTCATATAGTTAAAAAAAAAGCAAAGGGGAAAAAACAAAGAATCACAGAACCACTGGGTGACCCCCCCCAGCCATTCAACACAACTACGCGTTTGCAGAGATGGCTGGAGCTCAGAGTATAAAAATCCAGCTCTCACTTCTCACTGACCTTTTCCCAGACCTGTATTTCGCTCGCTGAAAAGCCCCACTTGGCTACAGGCACTTTAAAAACACAAACCCGGGCGACGCTCCGAAGGGGACGCTGCCGCCGCGCAGGGAGCTGCGTGTCCGGAGCGGAATAGAAAGCAGAAGGACGTTCCTGGCTCTTGATTTTTATTGGAGTATTAGCACCGTGCTCCGAGAGAGCAAAAGTCACCGAGTTCAGCACTGAATGCTTTTTCCACGTCCTTTAATTGCGCTCCAAGTAGCGCTGCCCGGCGTTGCGTTACCCAAAGCACTAAAGCAGCTGGACCAGCAATGAGAAAAGTGCAATTTTGTGAGGGTTGGAAACGGTCCAGAATCGTCGGCTGCGGGAAGATTTACAGCACCCTGGTGTTCAGCAGAGAAAAGGGTGGGTCAAGTCAGAGGAGCTCATCCTCTGTCCCCAGCTGGGACCATTCCCTTTTCCAGGGAGGAATAATCTGGATGGTTCTTGGCTGATCTAGGCTGGCAGGTGTGCGTGCAGCCTCAGCCGGCTGGATCGAAACCGCTGTCACAGAGAGCAACGGGAAATTTTCCACGTCCCATCCCCAGCAAAATCAAAGTCTCTTACACGGCTCCCCAGACAGCCTCAAGAGACTCATCGTGTCAGGAGTGGGTGTCTAGAAGTGACCAGGTCTCACGGTGGGTATCAAACCAGAGAATCAGAGAATTGTCAGGGTTGGAAGGGACCTTAAAGCTCACCCAGTGCCAACCCCCCTGCCATGGGCAGGGACACCTCCCACTAGAGCAGGGTGCTCACAGCCCCAGCCAGCCTGGGCTTCAACACTGCCAAGGATGGGGCTTCCCCCACCTCTCTGGGCAGCCTGGGCCAGGGTCTCACCATGGAGCTAAGGAGGGGAGAAGGAAGCAAAGGCAACACAAAACAGAAAGCAGCAATCGGTAGGAGCGGCCCCGCGGTGCACGCGTCCCCATCACCGAGATGTCTCCTCGAATGCCTCTCCTTGAGGTTGTTCAGCCACGGCCGTGGTGCTGCAGACACCGCCAGCCTTCCTCTCCCTGCGCTCGCAAGTGCAGACGCTGGGCCAACGCAGGTCCAGAGCCATCTGCAATCCTCTGATCTCCCACCGCGCCCACGTCCACGCAGGCGTCTGAGAAGGGGGCCGGGGGCAGCGTGGAGCAGTGTCAGTCCCCCCCAGGAAGGAAAGCAGGCCCTTCAGCAGGCTGGGGGTTACTGAAAGGCCAGGGGAATGCCGTGCCGAACTGGGTGTGAAAGCTGGAAGGCAAGCCAAAGGAAAGCTGTGCAGCTGGGTGAGCAAAGGTCCCCGGGACAGCCTTCCGCGGTGCAGCAGGCACATTACAGACAAGTCTGGACCTACTGAAATTTGCCTGAAAGTCTAATTAAAGCAACAGAACGATCACAAAATTCACAACAGCTTGGTGTCTTGCCAGCCACACACTTGGACAGCATCTGATGGGAGTCTACCGCTGACCTGATAGGACTTCCTATGACCGGCCAAGCCTGGCTGAGAGCACCCACCAGAGCAAGATGGGTTGTCCTTCCCACAGAACCACACTGTACCTTCCTCACCAGCTACAGGCACATGGGTATTTCTACACCCTCCTCTTGGCTCCTATAACTAATTACTTAGAAATCACCTGAAATCTAAGATATAGATTTGAATGTTAACAGGTGATAAAGGAAGACAAACTCGCTAAATTTACGTGGGGTTTTTTTTTTCCCCACTAATTTTTTAGAAAATCAACCAGGGAGAGACTATATGAGCTCATCACCTCTGCTCTGAGCTGCCTGCCCCCAGACAGAGCCTGAAGTTTGGTGTTCTGTTTATTAAACATGGTTCAGAATGTAAACTTGGTCTGTGGTTTCTGTGGAAGTAAGTAACCTTAAATCTAGAGATTCAATTGCTCTCCTAAAGACAGAGACACAAAATTCTGCATTCATTTGCTAGGGCATCTCTTTCTTTTTTCCTTAACTGGGTAGCAAGAGGCTAACTTCAGTTTCCCAGAAGCCTTAAGCCTGTGTTTTCAAGGAAATAATGAATGAAACATGAAATAAAACTCAGGCTGGAATTCCCTCTCTTCCTTCTGAGCTTACATCTTCTGGTTTTAGCAGCTCTCACAAGCTCTGGATTATTTTTCACCTCATTTCAGGCACACAGTTGAGTCCATGAAGCACTCACATTAGATCAGACTGGACGTGTCATGCCACAAACACCCCCTGACTACGGGGAATCCTTGGCCGGGACACGACGATAGTTTATCATTTAACTGCTCTTTCCCTAAACAAAGCCCAAACCCCAAAGTGTTCAGACTTGCACACAACCTCTTTCCTTCCAGTGCTCAACTTCTCCACTCGGGTTGCTCCAAAGAGCTTCGAGGCAGCGCCGTTGCCACCCCAGGAACTGAGAATCCCTCTTGCCCACTTTGCAGCCTCCGCCGCAGCCGGGCAGGGGAAGGAGTCGGCCTCCTGACCCAGATCCCTCCCTTAAGCCCGGGGTGGCTGGAGCAGCTAATCCTCCCTAAGCTCTTTTCTACAGGATTCTCTTCCTCGTGGGAAGATCCCTTTAAAGGACACAAAGGCGAATCGCAGCACTTCTGTTGGGTGTGAAATTATCAGGGGGCTACCAATGGGCACCCTGCTGAAGAAAAGCCACCAAATGAACTCTCGGGGAAGAGAATGATGGAGTCAAGCCTTAGTCACTGAAAATTTGGGGCACATAGGTTCTTCAGTACCTCACTTTCCCTTTACCCTCTTTACCATCAGCTGGCAATGAGTTGGGTAACTTGACACAAGGTGGCATTTTCATACCAGCAGAATCACAATGAGAAAGAGGGTCTGCCAAAGTTTCAGGAGTTCTGAGCATCTCCAAGTTCTTGGACAACCTTCATTTCATCTGAAAAATCACACCCTGCCTCTTCCTCACCTCCTGTCTCTGCCCTACAGAAAAATGTGTTCCTCTGATTTTATTTCAGGAGCGATTTTTTTGGGCTCCTAGTGAAAACCACATGGTTTTTCCATTCCTGTTTTTGGCAAGCAGCACATAGTTCTGGAAAAAAAAAGAGTTCAGGAATGTGCAAGGGAGGTCCTGTTAATACAGGTGGAAAGGATAACTGAATTCTGTTTCATCTTGAACTAAATAGAGTGGTTTCATCTGTGGGTTGCCCATATCTCACATGACTCGTCCTCCCACCCCACACATGACACACTATAACCTACGCCAAGGGAACTCCGAGTCACCAGACCACCAACCTCTTCCCAAACCAGCTGTCCTCTGCCAAAATACAAGCTCAAGCACAAGAAGTTCCACCTCACCATGAGGAAGAGCTTCTTGAAGGGTCACAGAGCACTGGAACAGACTCCCCAGAGAGGCTGTGGAGTCTCCTTCTCTGGAGACTTTCAGGACCTGTCTGGATGCAATTCTGAGTGAGCTGCTCTGGTTCTGTCCTGCTCTGGCAGGGGGGTTGGACTCGATGATCTCCAGAGGTCCCTTCCAAGCCCTGACATTCTGTGATACTGGGAACCATGATGTGTAACCCATGTGGAAACCCACCACCAAGACTGAGCAAACGGGATGTGGACGTGAAAAAGCAGTCCCTGGGTGCTGCAGATGGTGTTCCTCCAGACCTACATGACCCAAAAGCACTACGTGGCTTTCAGACGAGCTACCTATAAAAATCATGAACTAAAAACTGACCTGTTCATCAAAAAGCCAGACCTTAAATACACAATGCCGTTAGGTAATAAAGTGCAGAGACCAGCGATGAATGAATTAGTCAAGGACCTCCAATCATGTGCCTCTTCCATCCCAATTCAATTTTTCTAGGACTTACTCTAAATGTGCAATCTGCCGAGGGCTTCAAATAGAAGCTTAAAAGGAACCTAGCTGAGAAATTTCTTTCCTTCCCCTAAAACATGGAATTTTCTCTCAAACTTGTGGGTTTTTTTAAAGCCTAGAACCAAGATACTCCCAGCCCTGGCTTCTATTCCTGTAACATATCAAGAAGTGATATTTTTCCACATTGAAAAAGCTATTTTAGGTCATTCTTCACAGTTACTTTTATATTTTACATTCATTTAAATTTTTACAGTCATATTTTCCCACAGGCATCTGAACTGTGTCTTTGGAGGATAGAATTGAAAAAAATAACCTTCTTTTTTTTCCCCTGAAAAAAGGAATTCAGATATTTTTAAAGCAGTTTTTAAGTGTTGCATGGGGTATATAAAGGACAAGATAAACTGAATTATTTATTACAACTGTCTGTACATTTCTGTTCCTTTGGTTTTGGCTTTTTTCTGTGCCTTTATGTATCCACACACAGATGTACGTGTACGGTATCGAGGACAGAGGCAGCAACACCCATCAAAACCCAGCTGGCAGCTCGAGTCTCTCGAGCCACCACCATCAAAGCCACAAACCTCAAAATCCTACACCCTCGTCAGAGCTGTGCCCCGACCTTTCCACCCACGGGGATGGATGCCCACTGCTGGCTGGCCACCAGACCATCCACGGGCACGCTCGAGTCCTTCTGTTACTACAACCCTACCCGAGTCTTGGTCTTTCTTGAACCGAGGGGCTCTGGACAGCAATTTGACATTTAATCCTGCACAGAGCTCGGCTCTGCATCGCTTCCCAGCCGCCTCTTGAGGAGAGGAGGAGATCACAAAACTCTTCTCTACAGGCCAAAAAAGCAAGGGGCCAAAGATGCTCCAGACCCAGATCCACACACGGAGGAGATGGAGCCGATAACCCCTTCGCTTTCTTATTCGAGCGAAGGGGAAGGAAAAGCCCATGTACAGCAGCTTATGTTTTTCTATAAGCAGCTTATGGTACTGCATAAAATACAGGGAACTTCTCCCATCTACAGCTTTTCTTCCTGTTTTCCAAATAATTAAAAGAGCAGCTTAAAAGCGGGGTTTTGGCATTAAAAATACTCGCACTATCCCACCAGAAAAGCAAAATATTCCCTTCCCAGGGCTGTGCTGATTTAGCAAAGCTTATAAATAACACAGGCCTTCCAGCTACTACTCTCTGAAAAAAAAGAAAGGACTAAAAGGAAAACGGCATCGTACGTTCACAAAGAAACGTCGCTGCGTGTCCGGGCTAAACTTCCTCGACAATCCGGTGTTAGAATCACACCAGGTCGGGCAGTTGAGCCAGAAGCACCTATCCCAGATATTCAATCCACTGTCAAGACATTTTTTCCTCTGTGGAATGGGATATTTCACACGCAAAACCAATCTTCCTTGATTGGCTTTATTTCTGATACGAAAACGATTAGAAACCTGCAGCCACTTCTGCAGTCCACCAAGCCAGCCTCTGAGATGCTGGGGGCAGGAAAAGGGACTGGAAATATGGACAGTAACATTTTCACTCGGGTGAAACAGTGTTAGGAAAACCCTCAGCTAAATAAATTAATAGATGCTTAAAAAAAATAAATTAAATATCAGATCCAGAAGTCTCCAATATTACTTCTTTTCTTACTCACAAGCAACAAAAAGGGTCTTCAGCCAGAAGCACTTATTTGGGGGGGGGGAGGGTTTTGGTTTTTTACATCAATTGGTTTTTAAATTGTATGGGTTTTAATTGCATTATTCTTTTAAAAACCACCCCATTTCTCTCAGTTTCCGCGCCGGGGGCGGCAGCAGGCACAGGGATACTCACAGTGCTGTACACAGCGGAGACGGTCGGCGTGAAGATCCTCTCCTCCAGCGGCTGCTGAACGGGACCTCGGGGGATTCTGCGACACAGCGAGTTAAGGAAAGCAGCCCGGACAGGAGGGTTGTGTTCTGGGTGACCCACGCAGCCACAGCATCGCCCAGCCGGTCACCGTCCCTGCTGGGGCAGACACCCCAACATCTCCCAAGCACGCGCTCGCGATCCCTCGGGGGGTCTCCAACAGAGGAGCAAAACGGGGTTTCAAAGGCAGATGTCAACAGCAGAGCCAGAGAAACCGCAACAGAGCGGATCGCCAAATGATCTACAAAACCTTCGTCCCGTCAAGAGAATCCCCCACCTCTTTTTTTCAGAGAGTAAGGGGAAAAAAACCCAAACAAAACCAAACAAAAAAGAAAGCCCCAAACCCAATAAAAACAAAACCACAAGCCCTTCGCATTCAGCGCGACAAACCCTGCTGATCAGCAGGGCATTTTCGGACAAAGGCAGAGCCTGTTTTGCTAACCACGCAGGAATCGGGTTAGAATTGTTTCCTTGTTTGCCTCTCTTCAGCCAGTAACTCCTTTCCTCATCCACCCACCAAAATCGCTTCTAAAAAGGGGCTGTCAAGAGCAGTTTTGAAGCTTTTGATGATCTGCTGCAGGGTTGGTTAGAGACAAATTGCAATAGTTGGCTTACGCCAGAAAGGTATCATGGGAATCCAGGGGGGAAAGAGAAAAAAGAAGATAAAAAGACTTTATACAACAACCTAATAAACCAAAATCAGTTTTACTTGTGGAATAAAACAAAGGGATTGAGTATTTTCAAAAACCCAAAGCTTCCTGCCTTAGCTCTCACCCTGTGGCCTCGGGACTCTGCAGTACCCGCTGGACACCATTAGAAAAAAAGCCACGCTTAACTGCCTGGAAAATATGCCACCAAAAGCCATATTCAGATTGCACCTTTTTGCTGTTTACGTTTTACACGTCACGGCCTCTTGGGAAACAAGAGCAGCCTGATTGATGAAGTTTCTGGCACGCGAGCCAGCGACACGGACCCTGCGTGGTAACACAATGGGGATTTACAAACACAGACCAAACACTTCTCAGGTTTTGTTCAAATGAGGAAAAAATGACTCCTAAGTGAAATTTTGAACCTAGAAGATTAGTATGAGTCTTTCAAGAGTCACAGAATCCCAGCATGGCAGAGGCCTCTGGAGATGCTCTGGTGCCACCCCCCTGCTCCAGCAGGGTCACCCAGAGCAGGGGGCCCAGCAGCGCAGGGTCCAGCCGGGGTGGGAATCTCTCCAGACAAGGAGACTCCACAGCCTCTCTGGGTAGCCTAGCACAGGCTCCCACACCCTCACACCAAAGAACTTGCCTTGTCCTGTCCCTGGGCACCACTGAGCAGAGTCTGGCCCCAGCCTCTTGCCCCCCGGGGCCCTTTAGCTCTTGCTCAGCATTGCTCAGCTCCCCTCTCAGGCTGCTCTTCTCCAGCTGCACAGCCCCAGGGCTCTCAGCCTGTCCTGGCACAGAGATGCTCCTGGCACAGAGATGCTCCAGCCCCTCAGCAGCTCTGCAGCCTCCCCTCGACTCTCTCCAGTAGGCTCCTGTCTCTCCTGAAGTGGGGAGCCCAGAACTGGACCCAGCACTCCAGAGGTGGCCTCACTAATGCAAAGAGGGACAAGAGGACCTCCCTTGACCTGCTGGCCACACTCTCCCCTTTGCACGCCAAGTTTATCTCCACAGAAACGCTGCTGCCCAAGCTTTTGCGGATGCAGTACCACAGCAGCAGGAGAGATCTGTCAGCCCTTTGCAGCAGGCCCCAGCTGGATCTCCTCCTCTCAGACTGCTGCAGAGCAGAAACAAATTCCCAACACGGCGCTATTTCGCCACCAAACACATCACTGAGAAGGTCAACGGGCTGAGAAATTCTTCTCCAAACACCCAATTTTGTTCTATATTCGCTGTTTGAACGCCAGACACCTTAAAACCCCTGCATTATAGGATTACACGTGGAAAAGACCGTCGCTGACCTTCACAACACCTTTGCACTGAGGAACATCCCCGTTGGAGCCCAGCAGGTGTAAAATGGGACACCCACCAGCTCCGGACAGAGAACCCACACGAGGCACCACCGGTTCCCCCGATGGTGTTCCCTCAGCCTCCACTGCTTTTTGGGTTTTTAAATGAGTGGAAGCGTTTATTTTAGGGCCTAAAACTTGTCCTCGATCTGCAGACTCTCCTCCGATGCGCAGACCTGCCAGCTCGTGTAGAACTGCTACCGTGTGACACAACGCAGAGGATTTTACCCGCAAAATTAGACCTAAAAATCCTAACTGCAGCAGAACGGGAAGATGTGCCGCCGACTTCAACGGCGCCGAGGCGCCCTTCCCGAGGAAGCCTTCATCCCGAGGAGCTCACATTCATTCCCAAGTTTTGGCAAACACTGACAGGAAGCCCAGATTAGAAAGAAGAAGAAAAACTCAGCATGTTTCCTGCACCTCCCACCCGTACCCACCGCCTGATAAAGGAGGACAGGACACAGACACGGTTTTAAGCTGCCACCCTTTTGTCACAGCTGATGATTTCCAATCTTGAGGCAGTTCTGACAATTAACTGAAGCAATGTCTGCTTCAAAAGGGATCGTTCCCGACTTTGGAGGAAAAGAAAGGAAAAAAAAAAAAAAGGGTTTCATCCTCGAGAAGGTTGGGATTTATTTTCTTATTTTAGAACTTATATAAGCCAGGAGGAAATAATCTTCTTTGAGCAGAGTAACCTCGCTTTTTGCACCCAGGAAGAGCTGCCTAAAGGAACGAGCATTTTAGGTGGAGTTTCAGAGTCTGGGGGTGTTGTTTAAGATCTCTTTTGGAAAGCGGCGATTCCTATCAGATTAAAAAGAAACCTTTTTAATCCTTTTTGCCAAAGGACATGAGACCGGTGGGGACAAAACCGCCTCATGTTCCAGTAAGCCTTAATGAGCTATCACGGCTGGGGAAACCAACGATCTCCAACATCCCGGTATCTACAGACCGACTCTCTCCAAAGAGCTGAGCTGGGGGCACCGGCACCGCTTCCCTGCGAGGCAAGCGGGAAGAGGAACCTCATCCCCCAGCGTGGTCTCCCACACGTCCGCGGCAAACCATCCTCAGGTACACTCAGCATCTTCCCCCACCCAGAGATCTCGGTGCCATCGAGAGCTGCCCAAGGCGAGAGGCGATGCCAAGCGCACCAACGCTGCCCTCCCGCTGCCCCCAGCACACCCAGTAAAGTTGAAGCGTTCAAGTCCAACCCAGCCTGGCTGCGCTGCAGCGCTTAATTAATTACGGCGCAAAGCGAACGAGGATATGCTGAATAATTCAGGCAGCTCTTTCGTGTTACTATTCTGGCATGCTGAGATCCAATTCAGAAGGATCCTCTGCCCTCCCTCCTCCTCCTCCTCCTCGCCACCCACGTCATCCTCTTGAGCTGCACTGATTCAACTCTTTGTGCAGCCGCGCTCTGAAATGATCCGGGAGGGTGAGGAGTGGGGTGGAAAAGCAAAGCCAAACCCAAACCCAGCACCGTTTTCAGAGATCCTTCCATCACCACAGGGAGAAAAGAGACGAGGCGGGTGATGAAGCAGCAGAGCAGGAGCAAGGGGAACCTCTTAAATCACATCTGCACCCGGCAGGTTGGGAAAGTGGAACTAAGCCTCTGCTTTTCACGCTTGCATCGGGCTGAGCAACTCTCGACAGCTCTCCCTCCTCCCTCAGCATCACGCCAGCAACCAGAGGGGCAGCAGGCAGAGGGTAGCACTGACTCTGGATTCTCTGCTGGCTGGGTAGGGCTCATTAATTCATGAAAAAAAAAAGAATATATATATATATATTTAAAAATCCACATAAGCAAGATATTTCTGGCAGGTTAATAAAAGCAGGCACAGATGCAAAGGGAGTCCCACCTAGTCCCCATCTGGCTGCAGCAGTGATTACAAGCTGGGGAATTTCAGGAGCTGTTAAAGACCCGGTGGGAGAAGGCAGGCAAAGATAGTAACGCCGGCTGGAAATGAAACAAAATCTTTCTGGAAACCAGAGCTCTCTCCTGAAAGGAGGAGGAGATCTTTAGAGCCATAGCCACGCTCTGAAGAGATGGGAGAGTATCTGACTTCTCTGTGAAGACATTAAAGTTATTAAAATAAGGGAAAAAAAAAAATCCATCCCAGAGCTGCCCATCAGCTGGAGCATTCCAAGGCACTGAGAAATTCAGAGTTCAATAAAAGTCAGGAGGAATCTCTTGCAGAAATCTCCCCCGTGTATCAAATTTGGTTGTTCTAACCAGGCTACGGAACGGAAATACTGCAAGAATTGTGTGTGTTTTTACAGTAAGAACAACCTGAAAACAGGCAGGAAAATCAGCTCTGACAGCAAGAATTTGTACAGGTTTTTCTGCTCTGTTTCTGCTTCCAAGATTGGAGGGGGAAAGGAAAAAAAAAAAAAAACAAACCAGGCATGATTACATTTTCTTCCCAAATGGATTAATTTCCCCCTCAAACAGCATTTCTCACCTACGTTTTTTCAGCAACTAGCAACCATTTTATCCTGAGCACACACCGATGGCCTCTGTCCTCACTTCCAGCCGAGGGTACTGAGTAAGCATCTTCTCACAGGAACAAAACCATCTGCGGGTACCCAAGGGCCTGCATGCAAACATGTTACACGGAAAACATCCCAAACTCGGGATGTTCATCCCTGCACAGAAACAGCACGAGTCTTCCACCAGCTCTCCCTGGGGTTATGTAACCCCGGTGCGTGTCCCCGCTCGGGTCGAGCCGTGCGCTAAACGACTGAGAAAATACAAGATAAAACCAGCAAGCAAAAAGGGCAAGAAACTGCAGCAGGTTCAAGCACCTCTTTCAGTCTTTTTGGTGCAAGGGGTTTTTAAAAGCCCTCCGAGGAGGGAGGTGTCTGATGGGAGAGAGCTGCTAGAAGAGCGCGCTTCTCCTCTGCAGCCTCTTCTCCACAGAACATGCAATTAAAGCACAGGAGGTGAACATCCCGACAGCAAAACCACCTCGTTTAGGAGGTTCAGAAACCGCAAGACCTCGCTTAAAAAGGCAAAAGCTCTGCTAGTGGCAGCAGCTTGCTGCAACTTCCCCAGCATCACTCCGTCCTCTGCAGCCCCACCGTTCTCCACTCAGCCGGACGAAGCCTTTTGTCCGGCACGCTCCATCCTACCTGGCAGCGAGCTCCCGGTGAGCTTCGTTAGCGAGCTGGCTCTTCTCCCACCGGCTCAAGCGCACGGCCACATCCGTGCCACCCGCAGATGACTTCTCCACTCCTGCCTGCCGTGCCACCCGCAGATGACTTCTCCACTCCTTCCTGCCTCTCCTCCTCGCAAGCAGAGCTCTTGCAGCACGCTTGTGGTCTTAAAGAGGTAGTGCAATGGGGGGGCTTCAGAAATCCTGCTTCCCGAGTTTTCCGAGTGCACGCAACGTAGAAGGGATGGGAGGTAGTAACCTGCTCCTCTTAGCAAGTTTATACAGGAGAAAAATCAAACCAGGCTTATGAAAGAAAGCAGGAGGTATAAAAGGTAACCTCAGCTAAAGCACGGCGTGGTTTAGAAAGCTGCGCTGCAATGTAGGAGCTTGGAAAGCTCCAGTGCATCCTATCAAATTAAATCACGGCACAAAGTCCTCAGCAAGAAATTCTGCTTTCTCCTCACTGCCCCCAAACGCAGCAACACCCACCACCACCAGCCCCTGTGAATCAGTTCTCCCTGAAAGATAAATTCCTCTCTTGACAGGCCACGTTTCAGGGGAAGGAAAGCTGGTCCAAAAAACTCCAGCCTTTAATAAAACCCCAAACAAACAACAAAATGAAACCAAACTCCACAAAGTGTCACGGGGGGGGGGGGGGGGGGGGGGGGGGGTGAAAAATCAAAGTTAAGATTAAAACAGTACTGTCCCATGATGAAACACTTACTGCACCAAACCAACTTTATCCAAGGACAAGCAAAAAAAGTCAAGTTACAAAGCAAACAACTGCAGACTTTGGAAAAGGCAGGATTAACGTTGCCCGTGCGACTGGAATTCAATCCCCCTGCGTGCACACAGAATCAAGCCCTTAATTACAGAGGCACACGCTGCTTTTCCCCGGTGTCCCTGTCACCTCCACTTTGTCAAGTGTCTCACAGGAATCCAGCACCTTCCACCCTTAGCTCTTGCTAAGAAGAGACGAGAGATGGTGAATATTATAAAAAAAAATAATTCAAAGACTGTGGAAAACGTTTAAAGGCTTAAGAAGGACCCACAAAGGACCTCTCCAACCCTCCTGCTGCCAGCCCCCGCAACCTCCCGGTGCCCAGGCACGTGACATCTCCCATCCTCGCAGAGATCTTGCTTCTGTTTAGGGTGGGTTTGGCCTTTTTTTTGTTCTTTGTTCGGGTGTTCTTTGTGGTTTTTTGCTAGTGGATTCCTCACAGGAACGAGCTGGCCCTTGGCAATTAAAACAGCAGGTTTATTTTTGTTTTTCTTAGATGGATGCAACCAGTCTTGCGCAAAGCGATGAGATGGCAAAATAAAGTCTGATTCAGAGCCCTGACTGTACCACAGGTCAAAACCGAGCTTCCTCTCTCGAGCTGATGTTCCAGTGTTTGGTGTTTACCGGTATTAAAAATAAATACAACGTTTTGCTGGCAAAACCGCTCAGAAATACTGACAAAGTTAAGAGCTACAGGTGAAGAATTCCCCAAAAGGCCAGGTCAGCTTTGCATCAACCCTCAATATTGATATTAACAACACAGTTCTGGCCAGGCAAACGCTTCAAAAATAAAGAAATGCAACAAAAAGAGTTCATAAAGTGTCAAAAACGGGGTTTATGGTTTACAATTCCCAAGGTATGTAAGAGAGCAGCATCTCATCACGCCCCTAGTCCTGGGGATAGATGCAAACCGTACTGCCAGGATCCACCACCTTCTGTAATGACTCCTACTCAGGAGGATCTTAAAGCCACTATTAAGCTTGTTTCAGTGTTTTATGGCCCCCTATAAGGCTCCTTTACAGCGACACGTGTAGTCAATGTTCACACAACCCAACTGCCCTTTGTCAAACCTCTACATTTTCAGCGGATCAATGAGGCGTTTGTGCAAAGCACCTTTCTAATCCTTCACGTGCTTTTGTGTATTAAACTGAAGTCTCTTTAAGTTCTCATTTATGGGATGTTTTATGCTTGTAACAAATACCTGATCGAAGCGATTTATCTTTTGCTTTCCTACCAGAAATGCACGGACATAAACACTGTGGACGTCTCACGCAGTCTCACCGGCTCCTTTATCAGCAGCAAGTTGGAAATTACCGAGGGCAGGACTCCTTCCCTGCTCCCCGTCGGAACTATCTGATGATAACCAAAAGCAGTAAGGCTTGTCCAACTTTCTGCCATTTAAGTGGGGATCTTGCTAACGTCTAGAAAGATCTGAAGGGTGGGTGTCAAATGGAAGGGGCCAGGCTCTCTTCTGTAGAGCCCAGCAATAGGACAAGGAACAATGGGGAGAAATTTGAGCGTAGAAGGTTCCACCTCAACATGAGGAACTTCTTTGCTGTGAGGGTGACAGAGCCTGGCCCAGGCTGCCTGGAGAGCTTGTGGAGTCTCCTTCTCTGGAGACTTTCCAGACCCTCCTGGATCTGTTCCTGTGTGGCCTGCCCTGGGTGACCCTGCTTTGGTTGGACTCAACCTCCAGAGGTCCCTTCCAACCCCTACCATTCTATCATTCTATGAAGTGCTCCCTCATTAGAGTAGCATCTCCCAAGCTTTGTCCAGATCCAAACAGTACAAGCAGCGAGGCTTTTGTTGCTGGTCCCAGCTTACAATGTGCTCTGAATAAATACTCTCCCCAGAAGAAAACTTTCCTCAAAATTCGTCTTCAGCTTTTTACCCAATTACGTGTCCTTAGTCTGAGCACTAGCTCTGAAATCATCCCCAGCGCCTCCTTTCCCTTCTGTCTGCCGCATCACGGCACTCGCTCCGCGCTGAATAGGACCCGGGCAGCGGCGAGAGCTCTCAATAGAAACAGGGCACACAAATCCCCAGGAGCCTCAATGGCTGTCGGAAGACAAACTTTCCAAAGCTCCTCTGAAAACCGTGGCTTGAAAGGAAAACGCGACCTTCCAACGCTGCCTGAAAAGCACCACTTCTCTCTCCATCCCCCAGCATCGCCGCTGCTGGGATCCAGCACCCTCCAGCTATTCAGATTTCTCCTCCTTTCCTTCCCCTCGTGAGTCCTGACACGGTTTGCCCCGCTGAAGGCTGCTCTGGATCTGCAGGCGCTGGCACTTCCACGTTCCATGGCATCGCCCAGCTCCAGGGTGGCACAGAGCACCTGACACACAGCCTGGCACTTCTTGGGACCCCCTTCCTGAGGCTTTTTAGACTGGAGAGGAAAAGACTGAGAAGGGATCTAATTAATGTCTATAAATCCATGAGGGCTGGGCATCAAGAAGGCAGGGACAACCTCTTTGCTCTTGTGCCCTGTGATAGGACAAGGGGCAATGGATTCAAGCTCGAGTAGAGGAAGTTCCACCTCAGCATGAGGAAGAACTTCTTGAAGGGTCACAGAGCACTGGAACAGACTCCCCAGAGAGGTTGTGGAGTCTCCTTCTCTGGAGACTTTCAGGACCTGTCTGGATGCAATTCTGAGTGAGCTGCTCTAGTTCTGTCCTGCTCTGGCAGGGGGGTTGGACTTGATGATCTCCAGAGGTCCCTTCCAAGCCCTGACATTCTGTGATTCTTCCTGACCGAACGTGCTAAAGCTGCACTGCAACAGCCACGTTCAAAGTGCATGTTCTATTTATAGCCGAGCACATCTCCAAATCCTCCAACTTACGAGCTTTTTTTAAATACCCATTCCATAAAATATCTATTTCCAAAGTCTTTCTTCCTACATACATCCCCTCTGCAGTAAGGTTTTACTCTTCACTCACCTTCCTGACAACATACTGTGCTGCGGCTTCACAGAATCCCAGCATGGCTGGGGCTGGAAGGGACCTCTGGAGATGCTCTGGTGCCACCCCCCTGCTCCAGCAGGGTCACCCAGAGCAGGGGGCCCAGCAGCGCAGGGTCCAGCTGGGTTGGGAATCTCTCCAGACAAGGAGACTCCACAGCCTCTCTGGGCAGCCTGGCACAGGCTCCCACACCCTCACACCAAACAACTTGCTCCTCCTGCTCAGATGGAACCTCCTGGGTTCCAGTTGGTGCCCCTTGTCCTGTCCCTGGGCACCACTGAGCAGAGTCTGGCCCCAGCCTCTTGCCCCCCGGGGCCCTTTAGCTCTTGCTCAGCATTGCTCAGCTCCCCTCTCAGGCTGCTCTTCTCCAGCTGCACAGCCCCAGGGCTCTCAGCCTGTCCTGGCACAGAGATGCTCCAGCCCCTCAGCATCTTTGGAGCCTCCCCTGGACTCTCTCCAGTAGCTCCCTGTCTCTCTTGAACTGGGGAGCTGAGAACTGGACCCAGTACTCCAGATATGGCCTCTCTAAGTCTGAGAAGAGAGGAGGAGAACTTCCCTTGACCTGCTGATCACACTCTTCTTCATGCTTCTTGGCCACAAGGGCCCAGAGCTGGCTCATGGGCAACTTGCCCACCAGGACTACCAAGTCCTTCACCTCAAAGCTGCTTTCCAGCATAACCATTTCTTCACCACCCATTTAGTACCAAAGCCTAAATTCAAGATACTACTTCCCATCTGGCTAATCATTAATGATGATAAATTAGATCAGGCCTTTCATCAATCTAAGATGCACACCAGACATCACCTCTGCCTAACACAACACTGATCACCATCATTTCCTTTCAATCTTCAGTCCACGTGCGATACATCTCAGAGCCAAGCCAAACGGCAACGCCGGAGGAAAGCTGGGGGTTAGAGGGCAAGATAACGGGGGGAGGGGAACAAAACCAAACAACAAAAAAACCCCCCACCTCTTTGTTGCTAATTAACTGTATTTCCAGCATCTCATTCATTCCATAATGCTTTCAAATGAAATCCAGCACTATTAAAGAGCAGTGGCTGAAGGCAGCTGCGCCAGTTACACCTGCAGACAAGCACCTAATTATCCCGAGCTCATTACTCCCAGGCTCAGTTTTGCATCTCTAAATTAAAAAAGAAAAAAAAAAAAAAGAACTGGAGAGAGCTCACCAGCACGTAAATCACGCCCAGGCTCCCCCTCGCCCTGCTGCATTTCATTCAGGCTGCGAGCTGTCAGGAGTGAGCTATCAGGGAGCTGTCAGCCAAGAGCCCGCAGCGCCGCAAAGGCGACCGAAGAACCCGATCGATCCCTCCGCCCGATGCGCACGCGTTTCTAAGGGCAACCCGCTTTTGGGACTTGGTCTCCGTCGTCTTCGACCGCAACCCCGGCGTCGAGGCGAACCGTCTGTTTGCAGCTCAGACCTGGAAAGGTTGTTCAGGGTGGAAGAAACTGTGTCTAAACCTTGTTAATCCTGCTGGGATTGTCCCTCAAGGGTGGCGTTTGGGGGTGGGGGGGCCGGGGCTGGAAACGCCGGACGGAGTGTTTCTGTAACCGGCAGCTTTGTCCTGCGTGGCTTTTGAACGGCAGCGTCTCCAAGAAGTGGGTTTGCAAAGCACAGCCTGAAGAAGGTTAAATTCAGGTTCAGACCGAGTGGCAAAACGTTAGCAATTAAAAAAATTAATAAATATATAAGCCACAAAGGCAGCGTGGACGAGGCCTGTGTCAGCTCGGGTAACGCCAGGTGAGCAGTGTGCCAGGAAAGCATCTCTTGCTCAGCTACAGAAACCTCCTCCAGCTGACTTCTCTTAGCTTAATAATCCACTTTTCCTCCATAAAACACCAGCCACGCTCATATTTTAATTTTTTTTTTTTTAATTCCTATTTTATTCTTACAATATATGGACTCTTCTAAGAGACGGAAAAGTCAATAGATTTCATCAGCTCCCTTCAGCTGGAAAGTCATGATATTACCTCTCCGGAGAGGCAATGGCATCATGGGGAATATGCCGAGGTAGCCTTCAAATTCCATTTCATTTTAGGAGGGTTATTTGTGATTGCACTTGTCCACGTTAATTAGAAGTCCCATTATGCTGCAGAAAACTGCTCAGAAACTTGAAACAGCCCCATTAGTCTTCAACAAGCCTGCCCTGCTCGGCCACAGCTCCTACTGCTCACAGGGGTTTCTCATGGTTCTCTAGCCACAAACCCACTCAAGGGACCTTATAAAGAGTCCAAAATAATGAGGAGGGGGGAAAAGGCTCAACAGAGTGAGCCTCGGTGACCAGCACTGAAACTGGCTGAGCTCCAGCGGTCTGCTCGACGTTACAGAGGAACACCGCGGGCCAGTATCCCAAGTCGAGATGCCAGATGAAGCCTCCGCACCAAAAAAACACCCAATAAATAAGAAGTGAAGACATGTTACACCATCACTGTGCACACCCAGACACCTTGGAACAGCTCAGCGTCAAAACCAAAGCCTCTAAGTGCCAAGCAAGGCGATGCCAGGAAACTGGGCTCATGCCATGCATACTGGGCTATCTCTTCTTATTACATGAAACTGCTCCAGGTCTTACCTGCCCAGGCCGTGGGGCTCTGCTGCTCTCATCAATTATTAATCTTTCCTAGAGTGTGAGCTCTTGGGAGCAATGGGTTTAGGTGGCACTGCTCTTGCCATGCATATATTCAAGGCAAACCTGTGTTGTTGTTTGTAACCTTAAGAAGGTCTGCACCCAGACACTGTTTCCTTCTTTCTTAAAACGTGTACAAACGGATCAATGCAGCAGTGCCAGCAGCCAGAGTGCATCTGCAGGCAGCCTAGAACCTGTACACACCTTTCGAGGCGAGTCACACCTGCATAAGAACAAGGGGAAGAGACTGCGTCTCCCCAGCACTGGTTTTGCGTGACCCCAGCCACCATTCACATGCTGGGAATAAACCCTCTCAAACGTGACCTGGGTAAGATGCACATCACCCTGCTACCAAAAACGGGGCTGTGTGCTTGAAGAAGCCGTTCCCGGGAGGTGAGACAACGGCAAAACGTCTGTGGGCCAAGAAACCACCGAGGTTACGAGACAAGGACGGGTAAGGAAATGACAGCTTTTCAGCTGTCCTCTCCCCACCACAGGAGCTCCACACCTGAAGTCTCTCTTGGTTCCTAATGCTCAGTTCCTCCTCTCAGGCTTTTTTAGTAATCCAAATCCAGCACTAGTTTCCTTCCAGGGGAGAAACTGCTTGGGAAAGAAAGAATTGGGTGGGAAACAAAAGTGACTCGGGTGGCGGGATGTTCTCAGAGCTACCCCAGGCCAGTCCCTAGCCTGAGAGAGAGGACAAGTGAGACTCTGCTCTCCAGACTCCTTGGGGTGAAGGAAGTCACCGATAGCATCTACAAGAAGTCAGGTGGCATCAAAGGAACACTCCTGTCATGAAGGTGTAACCCAAAGGGCAGGTGCCCGCGGGCAGGAGGACACAATACGAGGAGATCTGGTATTAAGCTGTCACTCGGCAGCGGTGCTGCCAGAAGAGGTGGGCCTGGCCTCTCTGTGCCCCTTGGCCCGTGCCAGCACGAGCCCATTGACCGCTGCTCGGTCAACCAGACCGGGGAGCAGATCTGGATTAAAATGACCCTTTTCTTCCCAACTTGGTTTGCCACCCAGCCAGGCCGACAACTACGCTGAACTAAAGGACAGGCCCAAGCAGGAACAGAGAGCTGGGGAGGTTGCTGGGGAGCTCTTGCTGCCCTAAGGCATCCCTGGCACGTGAAACAAGATGCAGGGATCCGTTAACCCCAGAGGCAGCTTCTGAGCCTGACCTAAACATAACATCACGATCCTCAACATCATTACAACTTCAAACCACTGCAAATACACAAAAATCACCAAAACTGGGTAAATCACAGGCTTTTAGTTGACCAGAGACAGTGATTATTTCTCCCAAAATTCTACTCGCGGTTTGGCAGCAGCTGCTGAATCACCTTCTGTGCTCCGAGAGGACACAAACATCTGCACGTTCCCACAAAGGCAGCAGGTCTCCTGCCCCCCAAAGCGGCAGGGTCGGCAGGTTGGGGGTTAGCTACTCCAGACACTAACACAACCCAAGAATTCCATTCAAATGGGAGAAGCCTTCATGATTTCTGACCAAGAGGTTCTTCCAGACACTCTCACACTCAAGTAATGAGCATTTTAGTGGCAGTTCCCAAGCCTAAACAGCTCAGTTGCTTCTTTAATTAGGAGATTTTACGCAGCTCTTACTCCCCTGCTATTCCCTGAAAGGAGAGACAGCTCTGAAATTCCCCTGTCACCCAAATACTCATTTTTATGGCCCCGACAGAAATAAAACCACCTTTAGTGTCAGCCTACCTCTGGAACAAGAGGAGCTCACCTTACTTAATGCAAATAGGAAAAAAATAGGAGGAAAAAAAATAAAAAAATCTCATCTGTCCAAGTCAATCTCAAGCTTCTGGAGCAGCAACATTGGCTGTGCAGGTGACTGAAGGTAGAGGCTTTGTTTTACACGGCGCTCACAAAGAACATCTCCCGCTTCCGCCACGCAAGGGACAACCCTGGATCAGATCCAGAAAGAGCAGGACAAAAGCCCAAGTCCTAGGCCTGGCAATTCCTCACGTCTGGGTGGACAGGTAGGGGAAAGAATGGCGACTAAGAAGGTGCCAGGGTTTGCAGCTGAAAAGATGATTTAGCCCTTGGACCCCACCTCCCCTGGAGCGTTGCTTAGAAACCTGCTGGCAGTGCAGCTAGCGAAAGGGGCAACAGGGAGCAACCCCAGGGCACGGAGGGGAGCCAGCGTCCCTGGGAAAAGGGACACAACCAAAACCATCGCTCCCTGAGGCCACGGTGCTTCCCTTGCCTCGCCACCAGCACCAGACTGGTGTGGGTCAGGTTTCATGGGGTCCCTAAGCCAACCAGGACAGGCAGGGTTCAGCCACCTCCCGTCTCTGAGGGTCTTTGGTGATTCAACAGAAAATGTTGGTTGGGTTTTTTTGTTTCGGGCTTTGTGGGGTTTCTGGTTTTGTTAGGTTTTTTTTTTTAGTTGATTCCATGAGCTGACAACCCACCAAAGGCTCACACGATGGTTACATCCCAGACAAGGGAGCCAGCATGAAGACACAGCCCAGCCAGGGCAGATCCACCCTCTCAGCTGCAGCTCGCGGGACCGTCTCTAACCCTAACGGGAAACCACAGCCCTCAAAGCACCCGCCTTCACCAGAGACATCCAAAGAGCCACCTGATCCGAGACCAGGCTTCCTACAGCTTCCCTGAACACCGTGAGATCGGTTCTCCGTGGTGCTACCTGATTTGAAGTCTTACAATTCTTTAATTAGCAATTCGTTTCAGCGCCGTTAGTTCATTAACACATGGAATCTTTGAGGAGATGTTTTACAACCACCCTGAACACGCTGGTTCAAGCCCTTTTTCTGGAAACGTGCTTTGGCAAACCAGCCTCCTGGCACAAGCCGTGTCCCGTGGTGCATATCCCCGCGCTACCAAGCGGGTGTAAATCCTGCAGCTACACCCTTATCGAGGCTCACGGGGTCAATACAAAATTTAAACACAAAACCCAAGAAAATAAAAAAACAAACCCACAACTGTTCCTCCACAGACCCCTGACTGAAAATGTGTCTATAAAACTCAAACCCCTCGAATCCTGGGGTCAGGTTTGGGCCCCTCACTCCCAGCAGGACAGTGAGGGGCTGGAGCGTGGCCAGAGAAGGGCAACGGAGCTGGGAAAGGGCTGGAGCACAAGGGTGCTGAGGAGCGGCTGAGGGACCTGGGCTGGTTCAGCCTGGAGCAAAGGAGGCTGAGGGGAGACCTTCTGGCTCTGACAGCTCCTGACAGGAGGCTGGAGCTGGGGAGGGTCGGGCTCTGCTCCCAAGGAACAAGAGACAGGACAAGAGGAACCAGCCTCAAGTTGCCCCAGGGGAGGTTTAGGTTGGAGCTGAGGAACAATTTCTTGCCCTTGAGGGTTGTGCAGGGCTGTCCCAGGCTGCCCAGGGCAGTGGTGGAGTCCCCGTGATCCCTGGAGGGGTTTCAGAGCCATGGAGCTGTGGTGCTGAGGGCCAGGGGTCAGTGGTGCCCTGGCAGTGCTGGGTTAACACTTGGACTCAGTGATCTTAAAGATCTCTTCCAACCAGAATGATTCTGTGATTCTATCATGGTTAACTGCTTTCTCTCCCAGCCCCAGCTGTAGCCTTTATATTCCTCCCATGTTTTCCAAGAAGCTGCTGAGCTCTTGTCCAGGGACCCAGCTCCTACCCAGACAGCCTCCCCTCTTTCACGTAGTACAGATGATTTCATACAAAGGTCCTCACAGAAGGAAACAATGCTGGTATCAGAGGGTATCAGCTCTAAAACTCCTCGTTAAGAAAGCTCCAGCTTGTGCTACTTTGGTGCATGAAGTTATCTGGCACAGCTTGAGAAGGAATAATTTAGCAGCAGCTTGTGAAATTGGCTGCACTCTGTTCTAAATTTATGCAAGACATGGTGTATTACCTTGGATCCTGGGCCCATGTCTTCATTAGCTGGAGAGGTCCCCGGAGGCGGGAACCAGTTTTCAGGCCCAGGATCCCACAGTGCCGACGGGCAGCTCCCCAGCACGCAGGCAGAGCGTGGCTCCCAGCAAAGCTCCTCGGGCAGAGCGGGATGGCCACACTGGCAGCTTCCTTGTCAGAGCTGCAGGAGGCATGGACAGAGGCCACCAGCTCGGTGCAAGCAGAGGAAGTGTTTTGGGGCATCCCTCCTCCTCGTACCGAGGAACCGTATCAGCTGCCGGAGAGGTCACGCACACAGGGATGTTTAGATCACCATTAGGAATCTCCACACTGGAGCCTCTCTCTTATGGGGAGATATTAAAGCCTCTTTCATTCAGGCACAATTAAAGCATCCTCATCTTGCACAGGGAAAATGCGGAGTGATGTAGATCCATAAGCAGACTGAACTCTCACAATTTTTCATGGATGCCCGAAGCACCACGTGTGACTTTCAGTTATCACATCCCTACTCACATAAAGAGCTCTCCATTCCATGATCATCCATAATACTTCAAGATGAAAAGTATCCCACCCTTCCCATTCCCACCTTGGCACTTCACTCTTCGCCCTTCTCTATTTTGACAGCAAATGAAAAAAATCACAATGTGCTAAGGGTTTTTTTTTTTCCCCTCACCAAATAATGTCACTCGGTGGCACGAGAACTGAAAACTGTAGTAACCACTTACGCAAACGAGGGGTTTTAACACGAGCCAAGAGTTCCCGAGGTCAACTCTTACCTGGCATGGCACAAACGGAGCCTGTCTTTTTCAAACTCTGCTGAGGCAGAAAGCAACGTAAAGAAAATAGGTTTCAAGTGGAGCTGTGCCACCCGCTACCAGCAAAGTAGCTTTTCATTTCCCCAGGTACTTCTGAAATATATTCCTTAACTACTGTAACAAAAACAGCAATTCAGGAGCGTTTATAAGCTTTGCATCCGAGTCTGACAAAGTCATACCTTGACATTTGCAATATCTAATAAAAGGGATGGGTTTATGATTCCTCCACCGACAACCAAAACCCAATATCCCTTTAAAAAACATAAACCCAGGGCAAACACTAAGCGCAAAGAGCGGCAGCACGCGGGTACCGCTGCTGCCAGGGCAAGTCCTCGGTTTAATGTCCAACCCTGCACTGGTTTTCAGCTGGCATTTTCCACGATTGGTGCTGAGGATGAGCACAGCCAGGCTCACACCCCCGTACACCGCGACCCAAAGGGGTCACCCAATCTGCAGCAAAAAACAATCAGGATGCAAATAAAAAAACCCAACCCCCCAAGCTGCCTTGGAGCCGGGGTATAATTTAATCTAAAGCGCTTTGCTTAACGTCTTGTGTTTCAAAAAGTCATTTTTTAAGGAGCTGTAGAGGAGGGTGTTGCAAAATTTAAGGTTCTGTGGCAAACGTAAGAGAAAAGTGTATTTTGGGGAGTTTGGAAGCAGCCAAGTACGGCGGGGTGAGCAAAGCCCCTCAGAGGCCACCTCGGCTCATCAGGACGTGCAGCTGTCCCGGCTCAGCTGCTCACACCTTTACACATGCACTGACTGCAGGGATTGACTGAAAATATAGGTAACGACAGAACAATTTCTAGCAGAAACAGATGGGATTTCAAGATTGACTTCATCACGACCACGTCCGAATGCTTCTGAAAGACGCGCGCTGCCCGTGGATTTGGGGGAGATTTCAGGCACCCAGCACTGAGATCTGCTGGAGAAGCTGCTTCTGCAATTAAGGGAAATATTCAGCACGGTGTCTTTTCGTATTTGAAGTACGATCAGAAGCGACTGCCTAGGAATCTTGTGATGTGTTCCTCTAGATTTTAAAGGGTATATTGCCAAGGGAAAGTATTTTGCAAGGTCAGCTCTTCCCCCAGTCATCTTCACCTTCCTACACCACTGCCTCTCTCCCGTTTCATACCACGTATTATTAATCTGTACCGTACACCGATCACAATCGACGGTGCTGTCGAAGGGGAAACCCAGCTGGAAATCCCCAGCAGCATCTCTGGACCCTGAATTCCAATTCATTTATTCAAACTTGCTAGAGCCTGGAGTACTTGGCCTTGCCTACCTAAAAAGGCTTTTCCTTCCTGTTGTTTAAATGGACACTTAGATTTGAGTTGACTTACACAAAACGTGCTTAAGAGATGCTTCTTAATGCATCAAGGTGAACGGATACAAGGCCTTTTATTAACTAAGAAACCCAAGAGCCTTTTGCTAGAACAACTGAAAAACTGTTTCCCTGTTACGGCACAGAAAGCAGCCCTGAAACAGAAAAATCCTTCAGGACTTATCTTCCTTACTGAAGGGACTGGGATAGTCAAGCATTGACTGGTTTTGCTTCTTCCAAGGGGAAAAAAAACCTCCCTCCAGAGGAAAGCCCCTTCCCACTCCAAACACAACCCACGGGGCTCCCTCTTTACATCTTCCTGTAAGCAAAGAGCCGGTGAGCAGAGGAAAGGAGGCAGCGCAGCTCTTCGGGCTGTGCAGGGAGGCAGGAGCTTCACATGGAAAAATCCGAGCCCTCTTTAGGACCCTCCAAGTGGCATCAGGAATTTGAGATGTGCCGCGATACAGAAACACGCCTGGCGAGGCCATTTACTGGGAGACAGGCACAGAAACGGGGCTGCTGGCCAAGAGGAGAAAGAAACATTAAGGTTACAGAACAGAGCTCAAGTGCAAAAAAAAAAAAAGAGTTAACATTTCACCATGCAGCCTCTATTAACTGTTAACAGAAAGCACTCATTTTGTTATGAATACACTCCAGTTTCTGCTTTGATTGGTTTAATTTCAGGTTAATTTACTGAGCTGCTACATTTTAAGGAGTCAAATACATGCTGAATGATCAGCTTCTGCCTGTTTTCACTGCCCTCAGGTGTATCGTATGCTTGATGCAGAAAGAGAGGGACTCTTCTATTTACAGAACTTTAAAATAATAATAATAATAATTGCACTTCTCCCCTCAGTGGCATTAATCCCCTTGGCTGCAGCCGTCATAGGAAGAGTGCTCGATTCAAGAACAGTCTTTCTGTTTCGTGACGTGCTGCCAACAGAGCTGTCGTTTGGTTCTTGCGTGTGTCTGGACTCTGACCTCAGATGAATCACGCAAGAGCCAAGGGCTCACCTGGGGCTTCAGCCCAGGACTGGAGAACATCCCCTCCTCTCTTCCAAGGCAAGCCCAGAAGAACAGGGACCAAAGGTATCCCCCCCTCCAAACCTTATTTGACTGCTTTCTGCAAGCTGAGCTGAGCTGTTGGCACATCCCCTCCACAACCTCCCGGGGACAAAGCAGGAGGAACAAGGTATTTCCTAACTTCCTAAAACTGTCGCAGCGAGAACCATGAGAAACAAGGTTTGAAAGCCAAGCTGAGCGAGCAGCTAAGTTTGTTCCGTTTCAGTTTCAGCCCCTGCCCTTTCTCCGTCTCAGCTGTGACGCGAGTGACACAGCCCGGGTTGGACACGACGGGGCAAAGCCACAGCTTCATCCAGATCACTCCAGTCTCTGTGCTGCTGTAGAGCATCCCTGGGTCAGCCTTCACATCCTGCCTTAAGATTTGTTCCCCACTTTTGAAGCCCAATTATTTTTAACACTTCTCAGACTCTAAGGGTGAAGCACGGCAGTCCTGGGTCACAACAGCCCCTGGCACTGCTCCAGGATGGGGCAGAGCAGCTGGAAAGTGCCTGGTGGAAAAGGAGCTGGAGGGGTGGTCAATAAACAGCTAAAGATGATCCAGCTGCAGTGCACCCAGGGGGACAAGGAGGCCACCAGCATCCTGGCTTGTGTCAGCACTGGGGTGGCCAGCAGGACTAGGGCAGGGATTGTCCCCCTGCACTGGGCACTGGGGAGGCCACCTGCGTTCAGGTTTGGGCCCCTTGCTCCCAGAAGGACACTGAGGGGCTGGAGCGTGGCCAGAGAAGGGCAACGGAGCTGGGGAAGGGGCTGTGGTGGAGTCCCGTGATCCCTGGAGGGGTTTCAGAGCCGTGGAGCTGTGGTGCTGAGGGCCATGGGTCAGTGGTGCCCTGGCAGTGCTGCGAGAATGGTTGGACTCTGTGATCTTAAAGGTCTCTTCCAACCAAAATGATTCTGTGATTCTACACACATGGGTTTGGGTGCAACCGCATGGAGCACTGCAGTGCCTCCTTGTCTGAGCCCAGTGCTTACACTCTTTGCACAGTCCACAACAACATCTCTGCTCATCCACACCAGCCAGCAGGGAAAAGCTCTCAAGAGCCGTCTCCCAAAGTCCTGCCTTCCCATCCCCTTGTGTTTTTGGGGATCACACTGATCACTGAATTAACCCCATCACTGAATTAACCATCTCACGACACAGCCTGCAACAGCTTCTGGTACTCGTGTGCTTCCAACACTCCTTTGAGCAGGGAGAGCTGACTGGCTCTTTTTTGGAGAGACGCAGATGATGGTGGGGCATAAGAAATGGGCATTTATGACATTTGGGAAGACAGAAAAGACATTTTGGGTTCTCAACCCCTAAAAAAACTTTTGAAATCCACCAGCTACTTAGTAAAAGGAGCACAGGGCAGTGCTGGCTACTCCTCAAGCACCTGAATTTTGGTCCCCTACCCCACTCCCTGCACTGATCCTGGCAGAGGGCTGTACCAAACCAGCTACATCCCTACAGAATAAATCTCCAGGGACTTATTTCCAAGCAGGTTCAAATTTTCAACGGAATCTGGCCACTCTCAGCAAGAACCTCACCAATAAAACCAAGGCAGTAGCTCATCTTTTCATTTTCTGCCTCATCTCTTGCCCCCTGTCCTTGAGCCACAGCAGGGAAACAGAAAAGCTTTCTCCAGTATCAGCCCCAATGGGAAGGGAACTATCGACCCAGCTTCAGCAGCTGCAGGTGGGCTTTGACAACTGTAAAAGTCACATAAACACACTTAATATGCCGGATTATTCTGCTCTGGAGCCGCTGCACAGGTTTTTTTGGCAGTTCAGCTAAGCCAGAATTAACATGCATGCAATTGGATTTCATGTTTTTGGAGTAGAAAAGGCTTAAGGGACTAAACCAGGGACTGCCCCTTCCTTTGTGTGCTGGAGCTGTCCCTGGTTAGTTTAGAGGGTCAAGACCCCTCCTAACCTGGCTACATCAACCCCCTCCAGCCATCCCAGAGCTGCTTCCCCCCTCTGCGCGCCGACGATGCTCCCATTAATTAATTAACCGATCGGAAAGTCCCAGCCTGATGGTTACGTGTTGTAAAAATCTCTTCTTTCCTCAAAACTAATCAAAACAGAGACCAAGCCCCAGCGCTTTAAGTCCGGAAGCGCAGCACCGTCTGTCTGAGCACAGCACATGCCTGTGGAAATCACCACAAATATGCGGTGCTCAGACATCAAAGGCAGGAAAAGAAGAGCAGTAAAAAGGGTACCCAAGGTCAAAACTTACGCCGGGGCTTTTCAACCCAAGATTTTTATTTCGACAGCTCTCCCGACGAGGCTCGCAGAGCGAGATGGCAGATCCCTGCCCTCCGACAGAAACGAGAGCCAGCTCAGGAAACCTGCACCAGGCGGATCTTTGCAACCAGTGATGCTGCGGCACGCGGCAGCTTCGGTAGCTTTGGGGCAGAGGGGATTAGAAGAGCGTATCTCGCTTCGATTAGGGCTAAAGGTGGAAAAATCCAGCAACTCTGGTCCAATCCCAAGGTCCAAACCCTCTACTACCAAAAGGAGAGAGCTATGCAATTTGACTTGAAGAGGCAAAGAAACCAATTTGGTTTTACTTTCTTGGTAAAGTTTGGGCGTAAATTAGAAGGGAAAAAAACCCCAAATGAGTAGAAAGGACAATTTGAGTGGTGTCTCACGGACAGATTCCATACTTTTTAAGTAAAGGCCTTCAAATTCATTTCCCCTTTGATGCACAAGAGGCTAAATTTATGAGCCTCCTGGACAGGCGGCAAAGCTCATCTCTTTGTACAGGAAATTGGACAGAATTCAGACAAGGCTTTATTTAAAGTCCAGACTCCCTCTATTGGGCTCCACTGCCACACAGCAAATTTACCCCAGGCATTTGCTTACCAAGATAAACTCTCCCCCCCCTCAAAAAATAAAACCCCAACAAACTAGAATCAGACCCTCTGACAATAAGAGAATTAAGGCAACGCTTACAGAGGCACGCGGAGCGTTCGCATTGGGTGGCCGAGCAGTTGTGAAGTTTTCCCTGGCTAAAGTAACCCCTTCTGAGTAATTAATGAAATATTAGATTGATTGATTGATTTTTACGGTGAAGGAAGCCTTTCAAACGTGAAGCTGAACTTGAGACAACGGAGAGCTTCGTCCCCAAGAGCAACACCACGAAACAGATCCATCTCTTATCGAGTGGCCTCGAAGTATTTCAAAACCTGTTTTTTCCCATTTTAATGGGGTGCTGTCAAGAGGCAGGAGACAACAGGAGAAGGATCAGTTCCTATTTGGCACGTGTAGGTAGAAAGCACTCCAAGAGAGGTTCAAGAAAGCCTGACTGAAAGACACGCACACCGCAATCGGACGGCTCCGCTCTCCTCCGGAGAGGTGGCAAAGAACCGCCGAGCTCGGCACATTCTCCTGTTACATCCCCATCATGCTTAGATCTCTCAGGAATTGGGTGCATTTATTAAAAGACTGTGGATCTTACAGCCTTAGAGTATTAAAAAAAGCAAACCCAAAGCATCCACACACGTGGGTACTTTCTCCAGTTGGGCAATCGCTCTTTCCCAACCGCAAGGCACAAGATGCCTGCTGGGGACAGATGAACGGTTGTGTCTGGGGCTGTTTTTTCCAGTTTGAATCTGTGTGCTCAGCATCCATCTATTCAAAAGTTTGAAGTCATCCTCCATTCAGGAAAAAAATGAGTCGTGCTCTCCTGACAAGTATTTCTTCTGCCATTTGCTGGAGCCTCTCCGTGGGTCAGAATGTCATTTTTCTCCCTGCTTGTCACATATTCACCACAAAGCGTTACGTTATCCTCTGAAAGGTACAGAAATACAGCCCCACTTACTTCTCTGAGCTCCACAATTTACACCCTGGACTAGGAGCTGCTAGCCAAAAACGATGCAGCTTGATAGGATATTAAAAACTGGGTCCGAGTACCAAAAAGGCAGCTATTTCTGGAAAAAAGAGGTGCACTGAAGTGCTTCGAAGCCTGGGGCAGCCTTTGCGGTCACCTCCCGATTGTGACAGCGTGGCTGACGCTGTCTCATCTGCACTATCGAACTCATCGCTGTCCTGCTCTCCCCCTTTGTTTCACCCACTAGTACACTGAATCTGGGGTGCACCCCCCAAATGACTGTGCTATCAGGAGCAACCATCCTACCTCGACCCTTACTCCCAGCAGCACTCACATGTATTTTTGCACCCGTGTCCTGCATCAGCCTCTTCCTCACGCTTTAATTCCCACACTGATGCTCCTGAACAGAGGGCATCTACCAGTAGCCTTCAGATTTACTAACAGGGACTCGGAAAAGCAGCTTTCCTTTCCGCTGTCTGTACCTACAGGGGGGAGGAACCCCCCGCACACCCAACTGACCCCGGTTAGGACAACGGGGGACGAGTTTCCGACTGTGGAACACCGCTCTCCGACTCTCCCCCTGGCAGCAGCAGCAGCTGCTTTAATAGGAGCTTACATCTTTAGCTGGCTAATGCAATAACAAAATTAAACAGCACAACACGGAGACTAATCCAAGCAGGGCGGGGGAAAACCATTGAATATTCCCAAGCACTGGAACAAGCCATTCAGCCTCGGCGTGCGGGCAGCCGGCACAGGCGCTCACGCTCCGCGGCCGCGTTCCGCTCGGGCAGGAATTTGCCACGATCCCTTTAGACGACCCGCTCTTCCCCCCGCTAAAGGCACGAAAGGAAACGCGCTGCGGAGAGCGTGCAGAGGCAACGCGTGTTCTCCCCAGCTTTCTGCAACTTTTCCTGCAAACTGAGCAAACAAAATGCGTTCGGAAATATCAGCGCCGGGCCCGCAATGTATTAACAATGAGAGTGAAAGAGAAAGGGGGGACTCAAAGTATTAACAAAAGCCCACAGCACACTGGCTGTGGCTAAAGCTAGAGCCTGAAAGGCTTCTTTGTCTTTCTGGTCAATGCAAGCCTATTCAATGGCCCGATATATAGCAGAAAGAAAGTGAGGGTGGGAGGAAGAAGAGTCCTGTCTCTTTAGGGGACATCTCCTCAGCTGCCAAGCTGCGAGGCAGAGAGAGAGGGGACTCTGCATGAACACAGAGCTGCTTTCCAAGCAGCCCGGAGCCCAGGCATTGTCTATTAACAAACGCCAACTGAAAGGACACGCTCAGCTCGCACCCAACCTTCCTCAACCAAGGGACACACATTCCAGGAACTGGACATCTAGTTCCCAAAGAGCCTCCGAGTGCAATATAAATAGTAAGCTATAGAAAATAACCCCCCTATTTCTGCAAGTCCGCTTGCTTTTCTGCAATCCCTTCCTCCCAACAATGAGCTATTGTTCCAGTCCTGGTACTGAGGAAATGTTTGTGTTCCTTCTCCGGGTCCTTTACATTTAGAGACCTGCTTCTCATTTTGAGATAATGACCCAACATGCTCCGTGGCATGCAAGCCTTTCACAGCTCAAGAGAAAATAAATTTCACATTGATTTCCCCAAATAAACCAAATAACCTCCTCCTTGTTTTCTTAGTGCTGCCATAAAACCTCAGCACTGCTTTGCAGATAAACAACATACCTAGAAAACATCAGAGGAGGGTCCCAGTTGATACTGATGTACCATTTAACGTGGACACACATGACCACCAGTCTGAAGTGATGAAGGCGAGCACCACGTCAAAGGATATTTCTTTCCCCAGATGCTGAAACACAGGTACACACAAGCTCCTTGCCACAGCCACAAGCACCGAGAGGGTGTCCTCAGATGCCCACCTTCCACGTGGTTTAAGATGTAGCCATCACACACCTTCTCGTGAGCTGCGTGTCCCGAGGAACAAAAGCACTCTACTGTAAGAAACCCCAGGAGCAGCAAGTGCAGGTATATCCAGCTTGCTCCTCTGTCCCAAACGGGGCACTCGGGGCACACGGCCGAGGAGACAGGTTTGAACTCTCCCTGCTTCTCAAGACTTGGCCGCTGCAGAGCCAAGATTCTGATGCTGCCAGGATGGCTGCGAAGAGGTTTCTGTGGCGAGTCTCACACGGAGCCATACCAAGGAAACAAATCAGAAAAACCAACAAAGCGCCTATTTCCACCCCTTTAACATTTGTTCTTCTAACAACAGGGACAGCAGGGCAACGGCCAGGGCAGCCTGCTATGGAAGAGGGCACACCTGCCGGCTCCGCGGGCTCGCTCAGTGCAAACCCAAGCACGCAGGCTCCATTCTCCCACAGCAGCCTCACTTTAGGTAACCACATGAAAGGCTAACTTGGTTAAAATCCCCGCCTTCTGCACCACCAAATACTGCCACAGTGAAGCACTTCACTTTTGGGGGACTCCGCTTCTATTTTTGGAGTTGGCCAAGGGGCAAGAAATTTCTTTATAAAAAGGCGCAACCTCATTTATTTGCCTTGGAACCAAGGGCTTTTTAACTGCAATCACAGCAATCACTTCTGCAGAAACAGCTTGGAAAGATAAAAACTTCCCCCCCACCCTGTGTTGTAGCTGAACTAAAAGGGAGCAAAATTGCACCATAACCACAGTTTTAATTAAATTTGATTGATAGCCCATTACATAAGTATGCACCAAGCCACAGTTCACACAGGATGCTATTTCCTTTCAGGGTTTTCAATACAGAAAGGACTCCTGTTCTTAACTGTTAAAGATCTTTTTAGAAGTGCTGGTCTGTTGCTTCACTGGAAAATGGTGGAAGGTCTTCTTTAAAAAAGCCAGCTCTGCAAAAAGTTACTATTCTTCAGGCATGCCACGTGCTCTGGAAGAAGAATCCACTCGAACGGACCGAACCCCCAGCCCCGCTGTACCCGGGGCCGTATCCCAGCGTCCACCTCACAGCACAGAGAGGAATCTGAAACACAGACACACACACACGGGCTCCCGCCACCCTCCCCTCCTCGACAGCAAAGAATTTTTGCCTCCTTTGTTCCTTTGCAGGTGGGGAAGAGGAACTTCAAAACCAAAACCCCCTGTGCTGCAAACAGCGGAGCCTCTGTGGCTGCTGTGGGATTTTACAGCGTGTTGGGTTTGTGGCTGCTTTTTTTAAAGCCAGGGTGCTCCCAGCTCTCAGGTCCAACTGTCCAATTGCTGAAACTCCCTCAAAAGTGAGGCAGAACAAAAAAAAGCAGAAAGAGCAACAAAATAAGGTTGCCCGGTATAAATTCGGGTAATTCTCAGTGCGCTGGAAACTCAAGAAGGCAGCGGCTGCTACGACACACAAACTTGCAACCAAAGTCTGAAGACACGTGGAAATGGAGAAGAAACAAAGAAACTCAGCCCACGAAACACCTATTTCTGATGGGCAACGACTCGGGTTTGATGTGCGACTCTGGCGCTGTAACAGAGCTGGTAGATAAAGAGGGAATTCTCTTTCACCTTCCTAAGTCAGAAACTGCGGCGTTGATGATTAAGAACAAAACAGCAAGGTACAGTTTATTTATTTATATTCCTGAGCACAGCACACGCCAAGCAGCTACTTCAATAAAAGCTCTTTACTATAAAGTTTCAACGTCACCATCCCAGACAGGGGAACGTCAGTAAGGTCTGCAGGGAAGTACACTCTGTTTTCAGGTAAATCGAGATGTAAATATTTGTTCTGCTTAATCCTGCTTTGTACAGTCCAGGAGGACTGATCAAAGATAAGCTGTATTTTGCGATGTAGTTATGAAGTGCCAGCACTTCGCAATCAAACGAGCTGTAATAAAAGTTACTCAATAAAACAATTAAGGGAAAAGAAAGCAGAAGCTTGCAGATATGTTATTACACGCCAGGCGACAGTGCTGCAATGCTGCTTGTACCTCAATATTCATAGGGAAAAAAATTAAGAGCTAAGAAAAGCCAGACAAAACCTCATTAAGTTTATGGGGCCAGTAAAAAAGCTCCGGGTGTAGCTGCCATGGAGCAGGTAGATTTAAGTCCCAACCTCTGGGCTCTCTACTGCTGGACAAACACTGTGGCTTCAACCCCTCAATGGATAAATAAATAAGCTTTGAGGGACCAGAAACACGACTGAAAGATGTGTCAACCAAACGAGCCTGCCCTCTGAGCCTACCTGCTTCTAAAGCTCCACACGTGACACTGGAAGCCTCTCGTGTGGGGCGTCTCTCATGGGCAACTTCAGAGCAGCGACTGCTCCTACGCTGTGGTTACGCAGACGTAACAGCCCAGAAACCAAACCCTACGAGTGGGCATCCCGGGCACAGCAAAGACAAGCCCTGCCTGGGAGCAAGGCACAAAAACAGTCAGAGTTCCAGCTGATGGTTAAACAGCTCCTTTCTTGAAGGCACCGCGAGATGACCTTGGTGCAAGCTGTGGCCTTTTTCTGCCCATGCTGACCCCAAAGGTTTCTAAGGGGAAGCTGACGGCGTTCCCAGACGTAACCAAAATGACAGTCTTGTGGAGCACTTGCCAGGCACAGGTCCAGCCGAGTTTTACTTTTTGGGAAATCGCTTTTCAGGCCTTAGTAAGACTGTTGTACTGCAGTTCCCCTGTTCTTAAAAGGAGTTTGGGAAATCGGGTGCTCAGTTTCTCTCTGCAGCCAGGGCATGCCTACATAATGAGGAAGCTCCTTTAAAATAATCCAGATTCATTCACCGCGCACGCAGGAAATGCCACTTTCCTCCACTTGGTCCTTCTGCAATCAGCCTTCTGTCGAAGGGCAGCGAGCGACAAACAACCCCGGCTGTTTCCACACCCTGCTCCTGGTCCACAGTTATCTCCTCAGCTTTAATCCAGATAAAACTATTTTCCTGAGCTGAAGATAGAAAGCTACTGCAAAGAAACAGTTTTGTCCTCACCTCTAGGCAAGGGAAAGCACATCACCAAACCCCAGCTACGAGATGGCATTGGATGGCTTTCCAGCACTCGGCAGCCAGAGCTACGGTCTCAGTTTTCCCAAGTCCCGTTCCCCTCGGGGCACCAGGCAGAAGCTGGCACGTGGAGAAAGCTCAGGGCCTCAGGCTGTGATCCCAGCAGCGAGGAGGGCAGTGCCTCAGCGGGACGCTGATTCTCGCTGAGCTCTTGCAAGAGTTTGGCCAGAGCTTCCCGTGCTTTGAGGACCTGCCACAGCCCACCGTTAGACCTCCAGGCACGAAAGACTTTCTGGCACAGCAGCGGGTAAAGCTGAGGCACATCTTATCCACAACGTGAAGGAATTTCATACCTGCACCTTGCTCCTCCACGACAATCAAGAGCTAAAAGGCGATTAAGTTTTCAGTGGCTCAGCAGGCTGCTTCCCCACACAATTCCAATTACTTCGTGGACACAAAAGGAGCTCAAGTCCCCCCACCAAGCCCACCTCGATGTTCCTGGTTAGGAGTTTGAGCTGTATTTTGGGGAGCACAGGGATTCCTCTGCTCCCAACTGCCTGGTTTTGGCACGACATGTTCAATAAGGGACGTGTTAACGGGATGAAGCAGCGAGAACAAAAGCGGGGAAGATCCACTCTGTCAACCAGCATTTTTTGATCCGTCTGCCTTCAGAGCAACAGTATAGACAACTTGGGGAGTGGCACATACCGATCCCGACCTAAAAATAACTGGATTACAGGAGTGACAGTCAATTCTAACTCCATTATTCAAATCTTGATTAAATCTCACGTCGAGTATATTTCTTAATCAACTCGCCTCAAGTGACTCCTTGAAGGCTAATCTCTCAAAGCCCTTTTTTCAGGGTAGGGAAGGTTCTTCTATAGCCTTAACACACCAAGGAGCAGGTAGAACATGAAAATGATTATCCAGAAAGCTTGTTCTTTCCAAAAATATTTGGCAAAGCACTGGATTTTTTTTTTTCCCCCCTTCATCTGTTTCATATAAACATGATGTAAAATGAAGTTAAAACAAAGTCTTAAAATGCCCTTCAGCATCTCAAAACGAACCAAGCACAAGAGGGAAGAAAGCATCTTGAACAAGGCATTTCTCAGCATGGTGCAGCAAGAAAAAAGTCCTTTGGATACTGTTAACTGCATTTATTTTTGCAATTAACTACAACCGAAGGCGGGGGGGGAACTCCACTACCTGAAGGAGAGAGATATCTTAACTCTGCTTTCTTCTGCAGAGTTCTAGAGCAGCCTCTGGCTGCTGAGCATTTGGGAAGTGTTAAAAAACCCATATTTACAGAAGAGACCGTGGCGCAGGGAAATGGCACGGAGCTCCCAGGCCCTCCCCGAGCACGCGCGTTTGAGTTGGCTCTGCACGCTGCAAACCTCCCTCCGGAGAGGGAGAGACAAAGAGGCTGCCAAAAGCCACTCCAGCTGCTCTGGCTGAAGACCTTTCTGCCCCAGCTGATAACCAGCAGGGACAAAACCAGCCACACCCCCCCAGTGTTGTCAGTTTAAAACCACTCAGTTCCTCCCCAGCCTGCTTTGGTGAAACAATCCTTGTTTAGAACATGTAAAGATGGAAGGGTCAGGTGAAGAGGTGGGCTGGGAATAGTTCCTAGGTCACTTTTTTCAAGCAAAGACACTGAGCAAACCTGTTGCAGCCGTCGCTGGGGAAGATGCTTGGCCCAGGTGGGCAGCAGTTCTGAACTGGTCAGAAGCATCACTCCCAGCAAACGTGGAAGAATCACAGAATTCCAGCATGGTGGGAGTTGGAAGGGAACTCTGGAGATCATCTCATCCAAACCCCCTGCCAGAGCAGGGTCACCCAGGGAAGGCTGCACAGGAGGAGTCTTTAAGTGGAGAAACTAAAGCACTCAAGAACCTAAGATGGAAGGGAGGGAAAAAGCAGGAGATAAGCACTCAGAGAAACATCACACCTACACAAGTGCAGAGCAGTGGCCAAGGGAGAGCCGGGGTGACAGGGGTAAATCTGGCACGAGGCAAGGTCAGAGCCATAGCTTGTGACAATGATGATTTTCATTCATCACCCCGTGAAGGAGGGTGGGGGGAACTAACAGTAGCAGCCTTGGAGTGATCAGCAGCTACGCAAGGCTGAGCCTAAGCAAACGTCTTGCTAAATGCTGTAAAAATATACAAAGCAAGTTTGCAGGCTGAGGGAGATCACAGGGAGCAATCAAAAGACAGCCAGGGGAGGACAAGCTCTTCAGCTCCTATTTGGCCAAGTGACACACACCAGCCTGCTCCTTTCTGGAGTGGCTGTGGCTTTTGGTCCATTCCAAAACTAACGGGGACGGTTCCTCGCTGGTCTCCAGACCTTCGGCTGCACCAAATGCCTGGTGCATGTCTAGTTTGGCAGAAAAAAAAAAGAAGTATTTTTAATAAAATGCCACAGAGGTGAAGCCAGACCCATCTTCTACCTTCTGCATTCCTAACACAACCCTGTTGGGACATTTCTTGTAAAACACCTCTGTATTTCAATGGTTGAGTGAAAACCAATTCGCACCGCAACACCCAAACCAGGCAGCGGCTCATAGAAACCAAATCCCACCTCAAAGAAAACAAACAGCCCCAAATTTAGCCCGCGTCTGTCCCCCCGATTAGCAGCTGGAACAGCAGCTTCTGGCCTGATACCAGCTGCACAGCACACTGGCAGAGAGGCTCCGACCTGCTTCCAGGTAACTGATAAACACGCTTCCTAAGTGGGGGGCTGGCGGCACGCTGGGGAGGACGGATCACACCCGGCAACACACCGAGCTGGCAGAGCTGATCCTCCATTCCCAAGAGCAAGAGAAGAGTAGGATTGTTTGCTTTGTGGATTTGTTGTTACTTTGTTGGGTTTTTTTTAACCTCCGGAGCAGTTATTTAACACACGGCTGTTATTTAACACTCGCGCACACGGAGTTATTAATGCAGTTATTTCCACACCGAGTTGATCCTACAAACACATAACCAGTTAAGAACATTAAAGTCCCAGCAGAGAAAGCAGAGGTGACATAATTCAGGAGACAGACAGAGGAAGGCAGACCAGGAAGAAACCTATCTCATGGCAGAGGAAGGTTACCATGAGTTTACTACTCAGCTTTTACTCAGTTTACAGCCTGGGAACAAACTTCCATGTGGGTTACACACTCTCTGTCTTCCCTCAGATTGAATTCATGCAGGAAAACTGTAGGTCTCCAGCTTCCCTCTAGCACCAGCAGTTATCTGCATCTCGGGGCATGTTGTTACAAGACTGGGAAAAAATGTTCCCGCTGCAGACTCAAGTCCTACGGAGCTCATTCGTGGCAGTTCTCACCCGACAGTCTACACCTCTGTGCTGTGCTAAAAACCAGCTTATTTTTGTCTTCCTGCACGTACCGTTAACACGGAACTCCCCCGGCCCTCTTGCCTCAAACGCTGTACCCTACAGCCACAAATAACCACAGAACAGCTCGCAAGGCTGCGACCCACGCGTGCCGCTTCTCTCCAGGGACAGCTCGCGTCCCCGGGGGTTCAAGACCCTACGACAACAACCGCCGATTTCCACAGCAGCCCTTCGAGCCTGACTATCCAACAGCCCGGCAGCTTACTGTCTCGTTCACTCGGCGACGTTTCCTACCGCGTCTCTAACGCTTCACGCTGTGACTCCATGGGAAAATGCAGTGCTCTGCTGGTCAATCTGTCAGGAAGCATCGCGGTGACAGCAGCGTTGTCACCCAGACCCAGGGGCCTTCCGTCAGCCGAGCAACGAATTCTAGAAGCGGGCTTCTCGAGAGCGTTAACGCTCATTTTGGCTCCCGGTTTTGTAATGCCTCTCAACTTCACTCCCCCCTATAATCTTTATTTCAGTGGTTTATCAAAATGAAATCAAATCGTTACGTACTCTCTTGCCACATGCAGAGTTTATTTCTCCCGAGTTAAAATCCCATGTCATACCAACTGAAATCCTGCGAAAGCAGGCGTCGAGGGAAGACAGCTCGATGCATCTCTACACCGCCGCACAAAAACCACCGTTCACGGAGGGACAGGGGTTGGACAGGAGCTGGACAGGAGCTCTGGGTCAACTTGGTCTGCTCCACACGGTCAATGTTTCCTCCCAAGGACTCCCAATCGCATACTTTACACACACCCCTACGGCATGCACCATGAAAAAGAGTAACAGCAACAATATATTTATCCTGGCTGAGTCTGAAGACGAGCAGTAAATTGGTCTTGGAGCAAGAAATGGGAATTTCAGAAGCTGTCTCTGCCTTCTGCTCGCTCAGAACTGGTGGCATCAAGGGGACACCCTAAGCACCCCAGCAGCAGGATGCTCCTCTCCCAATCAGTGTAAAACCCTAATTTTGCTTATTTTGGACTGCACAGAAACTGCAATATCACTGTATTCGTAGCAGGTCTTCAAAGATTCTGAACTTCAGCACCTCCAAACATTACCCAACCACTCTGCTTCCATCAGCACGGTGGCAGCGAGTGACATCACCTGCGACAAGGTGACCAAGGACGCGCCGAGGAGCGCACTGGTGCTGTTTCAGCTGCCTTTTATCAAATTAACTGGAATCAAGACAAAAACTAAAGTATGGGGACGGGAGGAAAGGATGATTAAGAAAAGGATTTGCTCCAGTTGGAAAGCACCGAATACGGTCTGGAGCGCTGACGTTCTCCTCTGCTTCGGAACAGAACGGACCGAATCAAACACTCCCAGTTATCCCAGTGCCCATACTGTGTTGGGCTGCACTGCAAGCTGCCTGCAGATCTGCAGTTTTACAGTTCACCAACCTGGCCGCTCAAAACACACTCTGATGTCTCCCTCTGCCATTCAGAGACATTTCTGACCCAGCTGTGGCAAGCGTGGATGGTAAAGATCTTTTACCTCCCCAATTCCTAAGCAAAAACACTGCCTTAAGCTCAACGAAGATGGAGCTAGACCACAGGAAAAAGCAATCCAGGCCTGAGGAGCAAACTTGCCTCCTTTGAGAAAACATTTTCAACCTTCTCCTCCCAGCAGTGGAAGTTCAGCAGACTCCTCCAAGATCTTCCAAACCCTGAGTGACCTTTTCATCATTTTAGCTCAACCATTAGATATCAGACTCCCCAATGGAGACCCAGAGTTATCCCTCCTTTCAACACCTCCCAGCTTGGCTGCCTTCTTCCCCCAGCAAACTGCTTTCAAACAGCACGACTGACCTGCCTGGCCAATGCAGGAGCTGCTCTCCACGCTCCCCAGTTCTCTCTCCTGCTCCCTTGTTTTATTGCTGTGCTCCAGTTCCTTTCTACACGCCCTTCTGGGGTTGATTAACGCTCATCTCGGACGATCAGATGTCTCGTAACTCAGGCTTTTACACCACTCCACACCGTAATTCTCATTAAGGCACACACATTTTACTAGAAAGCTTTTTGCTGACTGTTCCCACTCCTGACATCCAGGCCATTCAATAAGACATTCTGGACAGAGGTCCCAGCTATAAAATTCACATGTTCTTTGGCTGCCAGAAGGGGAATTTGGTGACAGTGCAATTCATTCATTTATTTAATGATCTTAACGTCAGCCTGCATGGATAAAGTGTGCTTTGGCTTCAGGCAGCAGCAGTGGGGACTGTGCCAAGAGCCGACAATTGTTTTGGTGAATGCCTTCAACACCAGGTACCGCTGCCACGGGCAGTGCAAGGTTTTTTTGGGGGGGAAAAAGGGGAATAATTTCAAATCAAACTTGATGCACAACCTCAGAATCAGATATTTAAACACAAAGTAGTGAATGTGTTCAGAGGAACTTTCTCATTCATTAAGAAAGTGTTTTGGAAATGTAATCGATACAATTAAGCCAAACAGCTTAAACTCAATGAAAATTATACTTTGTGATATTTGCACATCAATTATTTTTTTCCTTTTCCAGAGACAGACATAAAATCACTTTGAAATAACTCGATGCTGAAGGAAAATATCAAACTCCAGTTGCACAGCCAGGTTGACAGCTGAATTATTTGCATTTGGCAAATACAGAATAGCCCAGAAAAGTGAAGTATTGGAAGAGAAACCATCCAGTAACTAATATTTATATCTGTGTAAGCACTGGTAAGGGCAACACAAACTGAAGCTGGCTTTATATCCCACTGTGAGCTGAACTCAGATGTCTCACCAGCTCAAGAAACAGGACATCCAAAAGAGCCTTCCACACAAACTTCACCAGGCGTGAGCATCCAACTGCCAAAATCCCCTCCACAGCGTACTCCAGAGTTCAAAATTCACATTAAAAGTCAAAACAAACATGCTTTAAATGCTTTTTCATCTCAGTTCTTGACTCCCCCCCATAAATAAGCAGCAGAGGTTATCAATCCCCAGCTACAGTACCCTGCTGAGCTCCCTTTCAGATATAATACAGATACTGAGTCTGCCCAACTCATCAGCTGCAAAGCAAAGCATCCTGCTTCCAGCCTAACGTGCCCTGTACCTCACCACAAACACAAATTCAAGACTTCCAGAAAGTTTTCAGACCAGATTTCCTTCTGAATTTCACACTGGACTTAACAGTTCTGTAGATCACCTCACAGAAGTCCAAGGACAGAAGGGTTGGATCTGGGGGGTTTTTAAGATGTCTTTTGTTGGTTTTTTTTTTATTTACAGACAAATCCTTTCTTCAGGATGTTCAGAGCCTTTCAAAGACAGTGGTTGTCTAAAAAGCCAAAGTTGTAAGTAGTATCACTACAAAAATCTGTCCCTTTGATTCTTATAGGAAGAGTCTCCCAGTTAGCCTGAAAAGACTGAAGACTTGGGTCGCGTTTGCTTTTCGGCAAAAGAACAAAACAAGCCTGGAAAAAATGCCGGGCTTGAGGCACAGCAACTTCTGTGACTTCTTAATACCACAGAAAAGAGAGAAATCTCTCTTTCAGACCACCAGTAGTGCAGCAAATGGATTTTCAAATGCCACCAGCAAGGCCAGACGCTTAAACGGGATGACTCTTGGTGATGCGGTCACTCACACCTCACAAACACACAACCATCACCTGGCAGCCCCAAAGACAGAATCCACACATTTCTTTCCAAAAGCTTTCCAAACTCAGGGAAATCTGGGTTATTTAAGATCTCTAGCCTGCATTAACTCTTCCTTGCTCTGTCTTCTCAGAGAATCAAGAGGAAACTCAAAGGTTTAGCATACTTCTTTTCCTCCTACCCTGAGCACGTATCACGTGGAGTCCACTCCCCCGCTACGAGCGGGGATGGTTTTCGTGTCTGTGACTTCCGCAGAGTAATTCCTCCAGAGTATGAGACTCTCATTGCTGCTGAGATCAACCAGTCGGAAAGGAGCAGCTGCTCCGTGCTCCTCAACAAGTCCCAACCCATTTCCACACTTCCCCAACGGTTTGGGAGAATGTTACCAGCATCAGGCGAGGACCGGATATGTTTTTCCTTTCAAAATGCACATTTTAGAAGCCACTTTCTTTTTCTTCAGGCATATTTGAAGCTCTAGAATATTTTAATTCTCATCCAGGTGTAGTATGCACAAGTGTGTTACAACCAACAGCAGAAATGTATTATTTTTTGTTAGCAGAAATGATTTAAATCCGATACAACCTCGGTGTGGAGAAATTTGTCCTTTTCTCTCACCTTAGAAGACTACACAGCAACCAAAGGTAAAAACAATTGTTGAGGTACAATCAGAATAGGAAGCGCTTAATTTTCCTTTCAGGAAAGAAAAAAATGCTGTCCCATTAACCTAGTTACATGCCCAGCAGCAATTTGACTCAAGTCCCATCAGCAACAGCGTGCCATCACCTACCACGAAACGGGAGAGCACGCTCTGGGACATCTTCCAAACATATATAATAAAACATAACATGGACTAGAAAATTTCACTAGCTTATTTCGCTCTCCTCCCTTTGATCCTTTTCTTTAAGAACCCATTTTCTTCTCCTAGCCACATCACCATTTCCTAATTCAGAGGCAGAACAAAGTCCACAGGACTTTGGAAAGTCCTGTAAAGAAAGGAAAGCTGTACCTAGGAGAAGTTCTTGGAATCACCACCAACTGTAAAACACGATGCTAGGAGAGTCACATCAACTACATTCCCTTAAAGAAAGCGAAATTAATTCCTCTGGGCCACGAGGCCCACGACTCCTCCACCCACATCTTCATGCCCTGTAACAAACACCAGTTTTCTCTTCCCCATTCATTCCAGAAAAGCCTTTGCAATTGCCAACAGATGTATTCAAATCACAGATAAAGTTTCTTACTAAAGAAATGCCTGTAAAACAGTGATACTACTCATCTTTAATTCCCCAGAGTAAAAATTCCAGCAACTCTAATCACATTAGCGGATTTACACACAACTAAACTTGACAGTTGACTAGCCCTGAAATTGCTGGATTAGGGAGAAAAATAAAATATAGGTTACCCACGGCTTCCAAAGAGACATCTTCGCTGCGAACTCCTACTACAGAACAAAACCGGAGCACAGGCACCAGCTCGACACATCCCGATGATTGCTGACGCCGTGAGAGAGCCTTTCAGCCCTAAGATGATGGCCAAAGCCCCACACGCACCGATGAAAATCCTTCGACAGCCCAGCATCTCCAAGGGAAGTGATTTGTTCTAAGTCTCCTATTACTCTCTCACCGACTTCCTACCAGAGATAAAAGCGCAGCCTGTGTTCCAAAATCACTCCTGCACGCTGAATACGTATATATTTAAATGGCTAAAGAAACCTCCTCTTGCAGACTTCTGCCAGGGAATAGATACAGTCCAGTCCTCTGAGATGAGGGGAAAATAACCTGTCTGAAATCACATTTTTGGAAGAAGGGTTTTCTCCACAGCGCTTCAGCACCAAAAATAAAATAAATAAAAACCTTACAAAGCTGGTAAAGTGACATATCTATGCTATAACGTGATTAGCTTTTGTCATTAAATAAATTAAAATGATTTCTGCTTGAAAGAACACTAAGATGTGCCAAGTCCGGGGAACATCAACAGGGGAGATGGCAGAGAGGTCTAAAAGCACTTTGTTCTTTGGCAACACGCTCAGAAAGCCGTGCCCGTCGCTCCCCTGCGGAAGGGTCGCTGCCACACAGCAGCAGGGAAAAGCCTTTGGAGTTTTCAGAAGCTTCTCTCCTGCTGCATCCCCTCCCAAGGTGCACCATCTCCGCAGCTTCAGGCGCTTCTCACATAGGAACGTTTCTCAGGAGACACCGCTGCCCCTGCTTTCCCTTCATCTGGCTGGGATTCCAGAAAGCTGCCTCCTGAACTCCAAACAACAGAGCAAGGAACAACTCAGATCTCAGCCCAGTGCCTCCCTCCTCCCCACCTCTCCCCACTCCTTCCCTTTCATGACCACAATGCTCCAAATATCCTTCCTCGCCAGTGGCTGCCCCCGGCATCTGGGAAAGGACTTCCAACCGTGCCCTCCTTCCACCTCCAGTCCAACATCAAAGCCGCCCAGAAGCTGGAGCTGATCCACCCGAGACGCAGGGAGCCACAAAAGCCACGATCTCACACTTCAGGCTGACTTCTATGCCCAAGCAGCTCCCTAATCACTGGGTACTCATCTTCAAAGACATCAACAGATAAATCCCAGAGAGAAGAGATGCTGCATCACGTAGTTTGGAAAAGGGTCACTTTTAACGGACATAAACAGCAAGCGAAGACAACATTGGCTCCAAACTCCCAGAGACAGCAATCCAGAGACTCCTTCAGCACGCACCAAGGATGCTCTCCTTCAAGAAATTCCTGGGTGCTTCCCTCTCCAGCTCAACTCTTTGCTCGCTAAGAGAAACCCCACACACTCAAATCCTCCTCAACAGTCTTAACTGAACTAGATTACCAGCACAGGCCTACACCAACAGCACAACCTGGCCCTCACCCAAACACCAGGTAAACACTGCCAGAAACTCACCCCAGTTCCACACACAGTCTCCTACATCCTGGATTTCTGTAGTGCAGAAGCTTCTCTCCTGCCGCATACCCTCTCGAGATGGGCAGTCCTGCATTTCTTGCAGTTCTCCTGAGCTGTTGGGAAGCTGCTCGCATCCAGAAGATGCCAGCCAAGAAAGGAGGAACCAGCACACCACTTTCTGAAGGGCACTCCAGCAGTTAGCCACAGTAACTCGGAAAAAAATAACAATTATTAAGGCAGCGTTCGCAGAAACGCACATTTCTGCGCACGGTAACGGTGCACTTCACCCAGAAATCCCCCCCCAAACGCTGGCTCTGTGCTTCCCACAAACAGAATTACAGGAAGGGAAGAAAAGGAAGATTTGAAATGACTGTCTACTCAAACCCACCCTGAACCTGCCACAATTCCCCCACTGCGATAACTGGAAAATACGCCTGCGCCCAGAGACACCCAGCCCCACGCTGAAGCAGCGTTGGTGATGCATTAAGGTCAGCTTTACTGGTACCTGCACACAGACCATCAACAACCAGGAAACTGAACTCCCTCCAAACGAGAGGAAGTTTGGAAAAGAAAACAAAAGCCTCCTGACACCAACCCAGAGGCCTCTTGGGCTCTAAGCTGACTTCAAGGTACGACACTAAATTAACCCCCAAGAGCCAGCAGAGCTGCAGCATCACCCGAGTCCTACCAGAATCAATCTGTTTGTCCTCTACAGGGGGATGTTTGCCCACGTCTGGGGGCTGCGAAGAAAACAGTGACCTAATTATACTGATCCACAAAATTCAGTCACTGCACGGGGACTTTTTAAAGAGAGGCTTAATAGAACACGCACATAAAATACTCAACTCTTACGTGGGAGAGTAAAGAAACGTGGTGAGGTTTTAACAGGCAGCAGAACTACCACCAAGGGGAAAAGCACAGAGGTGTGCAGTGAGCTCACAGCCCAGAGCCAGCCTTTTTTAGTTGATGTTTGCATAGAAGTCTTGCTACAGAAGAATCGACTTCAGCTGCAGCTCGCTCCTCAGAGATGGTCTGAAAGCCAAAGCAAAGGTGGGCAGCTCAGGGTGGATTCTGGATAATCTCTCTCCGTGCCACTGCACAGCGACGCGGTTACACCCTCCCTTGCCCATCCCCTCCAAATATGGGTCAGAATCCAACAGGAGCATTTGTCCACACTGACATCTTTCGAGCACAATTCTGGTCTGAAATCAGGTTTGATTCAACGCTCGCCACCGCCGCAGCCAGAAAATCATCTCACAACAACTTGCTTTTACTTACAGTTTACTTTTGCACAGAAAATTTAACTTCTTGAAGCCACCACGCTACGGAAATTTCTCAAAGCTCTGTCTTGTCATGTAGCAGCTCCTGTAACTTCACATTCAGAACGCAACAGGATGAAACTCCCATCAAAACATTTTTGTTCTTCGTGTCCATCGCTCCCCAGCTTCACGTTCCTCAAGAAGTTTTTATTTTTAAATCCCTTCTTCCCCCTGTATTTTTCTTTTCCCTCACTAATACCTTTCTAAAAATGCACATATTCTTTTTTCCTGTATAGTGTTCTCTCACCCAAATCTTCCTTTTTTTCCCCCAATTACACAGATAATCAATTAATGTCATGGTGTATTAAGTACTAAAACCACATGTAATTCCGAAGACACAAAGTTCACCACACAGAAGCTGTTTAGTTTAAAAAGTCTGCGACGGAGCCTCGATCTACCTATTAACATACAATAATCCTTCACATCACCAAATAAAACCTCGTGCTGCCATGAGGAGGAGACCTTGCAGGAGAAACCTGCAACTAAACTTTCTCTGCTGGAGGGTGACACTGTCTCAGTAGCTGTGTCAAAACAGGAAAAAAAGAAAAAGAAAAAAAAAAAAAGAGAGAGAGAAACCAAACAGAGCTAAAAATAAGGCTGAACTCAGATGACCCCTCCACCAGTAAATCACAGCTGAACGTGGAAAAGGCAACAGCTTTTCTGTTGTTGTTTACTACCTGGAAGAACACACACAAGTTTTGGTGGAGGGGAAAAAAAAAAAAACCCCAAACCAAACCAGTCTGGCGACCTGAATTCAGCTCACCCCAAAGGTATGGATGGTGGGTTTATATACGACAAGGTCAGGTTCATAGTTTAAAAGTTAAGGAGTGATAGTGGTCAAACACAGCGTGCTTTCAAAGCAGACAACAGCTATAAATAAAAATTAAGACTATACCATTTTAAGCTCCCCCCCCCCCCCCCCCCTTCTAACGCCAACTTGTCATGTCCACCTAAAGCTTCTCTGTTCCTCTTAAGCTCTGGGCATCCAGTTGGGTCCCAGCAATGGGACACACTGCCACACCACCTCCAGCTTCTCTAGGGCCCTGACCATTCCTTCCAAGGCTTTTTATTTTTAGGCTGAGCTCAGAGGTATAGCCCAAGCTTGATGCCCTCGTGTGTTCTGTGCCAACACTCACCAAAAGCCACGGCATCCTCCTGTCTAAGCTACACCAGCAGAGCTGCTCTCACAAACCACCACCGAGCGACCAGAAGTACTCAGAGAAGCATTCGAATCCCTCCACAGTGCTTTTCCACCGCCAAGCTCACACTTAACGACCAGGAGTACTCGGAGAAAACGGCAGAGAAGTATTCAAGTCGCTCCACTTTACTTTTAATGATTACTTGAACAAAAAGCCCTTCGGAAAGCCCAGCGCACTCCTGATCCCAGAGACTGGCAAACTTCAACTGTCAAGGCACCCAATCGTCACATTCCCAGTTAGAGAAAGACCCTTTCCAGACAAACCAGAACCTCGCTGGGAAGATCAGCTGAACACAGACTCCGGCCGCGCACGCTGGCCGGCGTTCCTGCTGTAACACTTGGCACATCACTCAAAACTCAGCAAAATTTCCCCTGAGCAACAGTTTTCCTTACCCCCGCCCCGCTGACTTTGTAATGACAGCACCTTGGCGCTTTGGGGTTTGTTTTGTTGGGGTTTTTTTTAAACAAAGGGCACGCTGGAATTACGGTAAAGCAGGAGCCAGCCAAAATTACCCAGCAGAATATACATCCCCCCACCGAAGCCCTCAGAGGTTTGTCACTTGACCCAAACAAACCCGGAACATCAACCGTCCCATGATTTAAGCAATGTATTTGTTGTCATGGCAAGAATGATTCTTGCCGGAAGGTCAAGAAAACAATGGACTTACAGTGATTATAAAAGGACTCGGTTATCCCACCTCAAAAATGAAAGTGAGAGCAATAAAATGCTTATACGGAGGGAATGTAATTCTTGAAGAGCACAGACACCACCACACAGCTGAAAGAGCCCTCAGCCAAAGGGGAAAAAAACCCCACAAAACAACAAACCACCCTGCACTTCCACGTTAGAAGCCAAGTCACCGCCACCGATAAATACAAAACACACTCCTGGAGAATTCCACTAAGTATGGGTTGGGCTTCCCCCCCTCCCCCCCACTTTAAGCTCCCCTCCCAAAACTTTATTGCAATGGGGGGGAAGGAAAGAGAAAAGCCAGTTTGCCAGGGGATGCTGGGTCTGAGGCTGGGAACAAATCCTGGCCCAGGCAGGAGGGTTGGCCACCCCACTTTCCTGCTGATCCCTGCAGTATTTACCTCCTGACTTGGGGCCTAGTCGCAGCGGAGAACCCAAGACCTTTAAAAAACATTCTGGGCCTCTCTTTGTGGCAGCGGCCGTTTTGGCGGGGGGATCTGGGGAGTGGGAGCCTCCCGCTGCCCACCGCGCCTGGCCTCGCTGCTCGCCACAACATTCCACCTGAGATTCAGTTCTACCAGCCAAGTAAGAAAAGAAAACGATTAAAAACCAAAAAATTTAAAAATAAAATAGGTAAATCACATGAAAAATCACCCCCCAGCTCGGTTTAAATTCGCCTGGAAAGACAACAAAACCAAAGCACTTACCTGGACAGCACCAGAGGCAAAACTGAGGAGGGATTGAGAATTGAAAGTTTACCCTTGGGGGTCACCAGTGCTGGGGGGGGGGGAGGTGGGAGGGTGGGAAGGGACTGGGGACCCTCTGCCTTCCCCGGGGGAGCTGGGTGAACCACCAACGGCCGGCAGCAGAGGAGGGGGGGTGAGGCACCCCCTTTCCCCACACCACCCCCAGCAGGTGCAGCCCCCCCTTTGCCCTGGGGGGGACCCCCCCACACACACAAGCACACACATAAAGGAGCTGGCAGCCCCCAAACGCCACCCCCCTCCCCACACACAGAGAACTGAGGGGCCCCCCGCGGGCCCTCGCCCCCCCCCCCCCTCCCCGGGCCCCGCTCGCTGTGGGGAAGGGGGTGTCGCCCCCCCAAACCCCCTCCCCTCCCCGGGGCAAAGGATACTGTTGGGGCGGCTGGGGCGGCAAGGCCCTGATGTTGGGGTGAGGCGCCGGCGCCGGGTGAGGGGGAGCCGGGGGGGG
>JANVCC010000174.1:424249-441786 GCA_025345505.1 Todiramphus chloris collaris
CGCCGCCGCCGCCGCCCCGCTCCCGGGGCCGGTCCCCGCCGCCGCCGCCGCGCCGGGTTTCAAAGCCGCCTTCTGCGGTAAACTCATCGCCAAGCGGAGCCACCACCCCCCGGCGGGGAGCGGGGCCGGGGCCGGGGGGGAGCCGGGGAGCGGGCCGGGGGCCGGTGCGGCGGCCGGGGCAGCGCGGCGGGCAGGCACCGGCGCCGGTCTCCGTGACAACGCGCCTCCCGGAGGGCTCGGCGCGGGGAGGGGACGGGAGAGGGGCCGGCGGGGAGGGGAGGGAGGGAAGGGAGGGGGGGAGGCGGCTCAGGCCGCGCTGCTCATGAGCCGCCGGCGGCGGGGGGTCTCGGTCCCCCTCCCCGGGGGCAGCGGAGCCCTTCGCGGTGGCGGCTCTCGGGCGATGCCGGCGGATTTTCCTCACTGAAGTAGCGGAGCATCAAACATGGCGCTGCGGCCGCCTCCAGCAGTCCGGCAGGACGGACGCTCGGGCGCCTTCGGGCCGCTCCGGAGCCGCTCGGCCCACCGGCGCTCGGCAACCTTCGGCTCTTTCCGGAGCCGCTCGCTGGCGAGCGGCCTTCGGGATACCTCGGCTCCTTCCGGAGACCTTCGCGGGCGCACGCGTCCTCCTCCCCGTGCTCCCTCCTCCCTCCCCTCTCAGGCCGGCACCTCCCGTGACCCCCGCGCTCGGCAAACTTCGGCCGTTTCCGGAGACAGAGGGCGTGAGGGAGTTCGGGAAACTTCGGACACGCTCGGAGGAGGGATTCCCGCCCAGGCGGGAGGCGCTCGGGGCTCTTCGGAATCTCTCGGGAGCGACGAGGCCGCAGCTTCGGGCGCTTTCGGCTTCGCCCGGAGACACTTCGGCAACGCTCGGCTGTGAGGGGTGCCGGGCTCCCGCAGTGCCCGCCCCGCCGCGGGGCACAGGGCCCAGGGGCCTTCCCGCGCCCCAGAAACTCACTCCCAGACCCCTGGCCAGCCCCCAGACACAGCTCGGGCTCTTGGGGCAGCTGGCAGGGGCAGGGCAGCGGCCTCTCGTGAGAACTGGCAACTCTCAGGGCCTCATGGCGGCCGAGGGAGGCCCAGCAGCCCCCGAGGGCCTCATGGCGGCCGAGGGAGGCCCAGCAGCCCCTGAGGGAGCACTGGGGAGCAGCAGGGTAGGGGGAGGACACTCTTGAGGCCTGCCCTGGGGACAGCGCCATCGTCAGCATTTGCTGAAGGCTTTTGCCAGGCTGCAGCATCCTCCTTACACCCACTGCCAGGCTAAGCTTGGCTGTGGCAAAGGCCATTTAAGCCATCTTGGGTAGATAAAAAGGACCTGAAAGCAGATTCGAGCAGCCGTGTGGATTGTCCCGACTTGTCCTGCCTCGACACTGGCTCCCGAGGGCTCATTCCAGCCCACTGGCACCTACCAACATTCCTGCTGCACCGCACGTCCCCGGGAAACACTCCCAGCGCCGGCAGGTATTGCCACCCCGGCACCCAGCCTGGGCTAGGAAAGTTTTTCCAGAGTTTATTTGTGTCCTGTCTGCTGCATCTTCTGGGCAGCTGCAAGTTTAGGAGTAAGATAATAGTTTAAAGCAAGGACAAATAAACTCTTGGAAGTGAAAAGCTGCTTTTATTAAAGGAAACGGCTCTCTTGGTGGATGTTCAGGCACTTGGCGAGTAACTGGTGCAGCAACTGAAAGCTGATGGGAGAAAGAGGGGGACCTTGCACGGTAAAGAAATCATACCCAATAAGTCACATCTATCACCATCTCCCCAACAGCCCCTTTATAAGCAAGAAAGTAAATTTGAGTTTTAAAATACAGCTCTAAGGAGAGAGATTCTGGACTTAGTGATGTTCACTAGAGCAAAACTCGGCCCAAGCACACAAAAATAAACACTTGAAGGGATCTTGAGCCCATTTTCCCTTTCAAGTCAGCCTCTGAATTACTAAACAATTCCATTTGCACCGGTCAGGTTCAGGACACAACATCTGCCCGTGTCAACACACAAGGACAGCAGCGGCCCCCGAGGCTGGCCTGCCACCGCGGTGTCATCTCCAAAGAAAAGCTGTTGCACCCCTTAAACTCCTACACTGACCTCCCGTAAGAGTAGCTGTGCAACTGGAATAGTTTCTTACTAAGGTGCTATCTACAGGGTACAGCCACACCAAACAAGTGCACTGCGTAGTGCCAGAGGTTATTAGTGGAGCCAGCAGCAGAGGGAAGGTGACCAGTGTGCTGTTTAGTTTCCCTTTCTGTGCTTTTCCTTCTGCACTGGGGTAAGGTGAGCTCCTGCCTACCTCAAACTGCTTGTGGGAAATGGGGTGAAAAGGAAAATTATGAGAATTCTTTTTTTTTTTTTAGGGAAAAAACCCCAACCAAGCCTTGCCAGCCTGTAAACAAGTCCTAAATGGGGACTATCTCCACCAGCAGACAGAAGTAAATATTTAGATGGGGGTCTGGGTATTTTTTTCTAAGCCTGTTTTCCTCTAAAACCTACCACCTGCCAACTCAACTGCCAGTGCCCCACCAGGAAAACGGAAAGCTGAAGAGAGAAATGAGAATGACCTCAAAGAAAGGCCAAGTACTCCCCCACTCCCCAAAAACGGGAGAACAAAGAAGGAACTTTTATCACTGTAGGGGGTTTGCCCAAGGACTGATAGATTTCCAGGCATCCTGGAGAGCTGCTGGTCTCACGGCTCATCCCTCCTGTCTGCAGCCTGCTGGGAGCACAAATCCCTCTCCACAGCTTCGAAAGACTTGGCTGTAATAATTTTGAGGGTGCAAGTAAAGCTGCACGGTCTGGGAGGGATTCGGCCGCCTCCCAGGCGCGGCACTTCTCCTGGTACGTACACCCCTGCACGCGGAAGGAAATTCATACTGAGAGCAAATTGACATCTATGGCTCCCTCTGTTCTACAGAAATAGCTGCCTGTAAACACAGCTGCAAACGAGCCTCCCAGCTCCAGTATCTTTAGATCTATCACTTCATTTTGCCTATTTAGAAGGAAAGAAAAACCAGCATTTTCACCATATCATCCGCTGAAACTCCCCAAGCGTGATATCCGTGCAAAGGAGCTGGGCTCCTGGCTCTGATTCCAGCTCCTCCACAGCCTATGTCTCCCCCCGGCCATCTTTTTTCTTTATTTTTCCTAAGAGGAAAAGCAGACGGGTCTCTCTTCTCTGCTACCCCACACAGGACAGTTTGGCCACCTGCAGATTTGGTGAGCCGGAGAGACTGCCAGCTGGATTCATGCCCTTCCTACTGCCTCCAGTTCCTCCCCACTTTATTTTTCCTCCTATTTTCCCTCCTGGCTTTATCAGGCCCTAGGAAATGATGGGTCAGCCTGGATGGCTTGCGTTTACAGCCCTGACCTTTTGTGTTAGAGCATCACCAGCCCTTTTTCGAGTCCCGCTGCTCTCTCGCATACCTGGCGCAGCAGAGATGCTCACAACCACGTGGCCAAGAGTAGAAGCACCAGAGCTGCTGGTGAACTTAGGAAAAGTGAGTAAAGGATTGGGGCATCCCTAGGAAAGGTCTCCTTTCCTGCAGGAATTGTTTGAGGAAGCTTTTGGCCCCTTCAAGGCCCTAAAAATCTGACAAGTCCCAGGAGGTGATCCCAGCACTGTTATGATGCATTAGGGGGTTAGATCCTGCCTGGAGGGGGCAAACTGGGAAAAAGAGCAGTTCAGATGGTCAAGTTCAGCCTCTCACACCTCAGCCTCCCCAAACTTGCGAACAACCATTTCCAGCTCATTTTGAAGGCTCCACACGCTCCAGGTGCCCGCTTTCACCCAGCACAGCAGCACCTCCCCCTTTGGACTTCTACTTTTCCTCCCCACTGATCCCCTTCCAACACCCTCCAGGCAAAAAACAACAAACAAAACCCAAACGTTAAAAAAAAAAAAAAAAACCCACACAAAACCTAACCCAGCCCTTCTTGGAGCTTTTCCCCCCATTCCTCCTCCTGCCCAGGCTCAGCCCTCGGCAAACGTCTGCCCTGCGGGGCACGACTGAGCGCAAAATAAAGCGAATACCACCCAGGCTCGGGCAAGCCCACGCCAGGCACCGAGAGGTGAGGGGGATGATTCAACCTCCTGCCTGCGCCCGGCAGCTTCCCAGACTGGCAACCGTCCACCGCCGGCTCCGAGCCCAGCCCGGGGAGAGCCTTGACCCCCTGCCACCACAGACCCGTTCACCCCAACGCCGCTCTCCCTGCTTCCCTCCTCTTCACCTCACCCCCCCACGCTCCTCTCTTTTCCACGGAACGGTGGCATTTCACCCAGTTCCAAACGCACGGGGCCAAATCCAGGCCCCAATCCCAGCCGGGTAGAGTGGCTAACTCTTGCCAGCCCAAGGCAGCGATTTTCTCGGCTCCACCGCCCTCTGCGGGCTTTGCATCACCATTTCCAGCCAGATCCCAGCATAAAAGCCAACGGGCACAGACAGGCTCCCGGCCCTGCAGGAAAAAGAGGGCCTCACACCGAGCCATGCGAGCAGAAAGTGAGCGCTCTCATGTTTTGATTCGATCTGGGAGAGAAAACAGTGAAAACAGCAAGAGGGAAACGTTACCATCTTATTTATACAGCACTCGCATCCCTGACTCGCTGCTGGCTCGGTCCTGCTCATCCTGGCAGCAAAAACACTCCGTATTTCCAAAAGCTCCCTACCAAGAGAGGAAAACTGGGGGGCTGCAGCCTAAACCCAAGCCCCGATAACAATCCGGGGCTAAACAGCCAACAAGCACCCAGCGTTTTGCTTGGTTTACAGTCATCAGCCCCCCCAGGCTCGGGGAAGTGCCTGCAGACCAGCCCCTGCCTTGCATTTTTTGGGCAAGCCTCCCCCAAGCCCCCGTTGGCCTCTGTCACTGAGCTGGCAGCATCCAGCCGGCATGGTGGAGCTATAAATAAGGCTGTTTTGGAGAGCAACCTGCACACAGCCTGTGCCCCTGGATCCGAGCGCAGCCCGGCCAGCCAGAAACTCACCCAGGAGGAAGGAAGAGCCCTGGGGAAAAACCTCCCTGCTGGGGAGAGGTGGGGGGCTGTGCCATGGAGATGGAAAGCAACCAGCCCCCTGCAGCCAGAGGAAAGCTTCTGGGCACAAAAGCCTGGCTTTAGCCTCCCAGAGAGGTGGCAGATGCCAAGCATAGGCTGGGAAAAGCCTCCTTGGCTCAGTTTTGTTAGCACAGGCTGGGCTCACGGGTGTGGACGTGGAATAAAACACAGATAAAGGGATGCAAGACTCTCCTGCTGTCAGAAAAAAAAAAAAGTCATGAGCAGCTCCATACCCAGTAAAAACTATTTATTATTTCAATTACAATAAGCCCCACTTGTAGGTTGAAAAAATAGTTAAAAAATTCCCCCCCCATCCCTCCTTTTACATATAAATATTAAAAATCCCTCTGTGTCTTCGCTTTCTGTCCAGAGCAAGAAGGTGCTTCACGAGACATCATGCAGCACCAGAGCTACTGTCACTGGTTATCTCAAAACCACAAAATGAGTATTTAAAAATAAAATCAAATAATAAAAAAAAAGAAGAAAAAAAAAAGAAAAAAAAGAAAAATCCCTTAAGGAAGCCCCTCACCCCCATCCTAAGCAGATCTCAGTGGTGCTGGATGGAGTTTTGGGGCCACGTGGTGATTTCAGGGCTTGCAGTTTCCTGGGTGTAGAAGGGCAGGCACAGCGGCGAGCGAAGCAGCGGCAGGAACCCCCTGCACTTGTCTGGGGAAGCTTTTGGGCCGGGAAATCACGGCTGACCTCGCTTCAGAAGGGACAGGAGGGAGAACCGGGTGCTTCATCCACACCGTCACCACCTCAGTTACATCTTTGGCACGTCTTTTCCCTTTGCAATCCCAATTTAAAGCCCATCTCAGGGGCTGCAGCGGCACCTGGCAGAGCTTTTCTGCTACCCACAGCATCCTCCAGCCCTGTCCCCAGGCCTGCTGTCCCCCGTTTCCCCAGCAGCACCCCCTGAGGACAGTCCCTCCCGGAGAAACCCGGGATCCGGGACCAACCAGTTGCATCCACAACCCGGGCAGCCTCATCCGGCTTCCCTGGGGAAGGGACTGTCACCACAGGATGATGCACCTACAGCTGCACTGAGTTTAAAAAAAAAAATTAATAAATATACTAATCTTTTACTAAAAAAAGGCTTTTAAATGCATTTTTCCCTGAAATTTTCCAGTGTATTCCACAATGCATTAAAAAAAAAAACCCAAAAACATATTTCCCACCCCCCGTGGAAAAAAAAAAAAAAAAAGAAAATAATAATATATCTTAAAATATTTTCCATCCTCGTGTGCGCATCTTTGGAGAGAGGCAGGTACGTCGGGTGTATTCAGACAGGCAGCCAAACTCGCCGGCATCGCGGCGTTCCCTTTATCACCTCCAATAAAAAAACCCCGAGGTGTTTTCAGCGGGGTGGGCCGGGCTGCAGAGCCCCCTCTGTAAATACCGGGTAGCTCCTCGACACAGGGCCCGGGCGTAGTGGAAAAGAAACAATAAAATTAGGAAAAAAAAAAAAAATAATAAAAGACTCCTAAAATCGAAGTCGTTTTGCAAACGAGTGAAGGGACGAGTTTTCACAGTGGATCGAACCTCGGACGATGCTGGCGCCGGGAGGAGTCGCTCCGGCCGAGAGCCGGGGGGTTCTCCGCCCCGAGAAGTGGTTTGAGCCTCGAAAGGAACCGGGGAAATTCAGCTGTTGGCAGAGGACGGAGCGAGCGGCAGCCGGTTCCCCCCGGTGCTTCCCCCTGCCCGTCACCAGACTTCGCACTTCTTGGGGGGGTTCATGGGGGAGCCGAGGGGGCAGCCGAAATGCTCCGCGAACTCCCGCGAGTTGGAGACCGTGCCGATGACGCGGAAGCGCGAGGGGCTGTGGGGGTCGGTGATCAGCCCCTCGTGCGAGCTCTCGGGCGTGCGGACCGAGCACCACACCTGCCAACGAGAGCGAGAGGCCTGAGCGCCGGGACGGGTGACTCCGGGGCCCCGCTCGCTGCCTGCTCAGACCTCCCTGCTCCTGTGCTGGGCACCAACACGGCTTGAGCTCTACCTTTTTAGCCAGCACCACCCTAACCTGGCTCTCCGTCCACCCGCAGCATCTCCGGAGGTCCCAGGTTCGCCATCGCACCCCCCCAACGCCCCAGGTTCGCCACCGCACCCCCCCCCAACGCCATCTGGGCACACTTCCACCCCCCCCAAAACCCTACGCGTCCGTCCTCGCTGCCCAACACCGAGTGACCTACCTGGGCAAAGCCAACGAAGAAGAGCTGGTGGTTGGTGAGGCCGAGGGTTGGCAGCGTCTCCTCATCCCCATTCTTTTTCAGCCAGTTTTGATACGCCTGGAGACCAGCGAGCACGGTGGGCTCAGAGGACACCACCGGTCCCACCACACCGTGCCACCCACCGCACCAACCCAGCCCCGCGGCCCTACCCGGTAGGCAGCCTTGAGGCCCCCGTTGTCGGCGATGTTCTCCCCGAGCGTGTGCTTGCCGTTGACAGCCTCGCCGTTGACGGTGTAGTTGCTGTACTGCTCCACCATGCACTCTGTCTGCCGCTTGAAGGCCTCCACCGAGGAGTTCTTCCACCAAGGACGCAAGTTGCCGTCCTTGTCGTACTCCCGGCCTGTCGGAAACACAGCGGGTCTGTTGTCACCCCACTGGCCACCCCTCCGGCAGACCACCCACCTGGCCCCAGCCATACCCACCCACCTGGCCCCGGCCATACCTTGGTCATCGAAGGCATGAGTCAACTCGTGACCAACCACCACACCGATCCCACCAAAATTCAGTGACCTGGAAGAGGGTGATGTTGAGATTTAGCCTCGAATTTTAGGATGGGAGGAAATTTGGGAATCCTGCCCTCCCCACTTTCCCCATGGCTCTTACTTGGGAGATGCACGGGTGTAAAAAGGGGCCTGGAGGATGCCAGCGGGAAAGACAATCTCGTTCTTGGTGGGAGAGTAGTACGCGTTGACCGTCGGCGGCGTCATGCTCCACCTGCGGGGACACGGATGCGGCCAACGTAGCAGCACAAACCCATCGCTCACGTTTTGCTCTGACACCATCTGCTTACCCTGGTGCAAAGCCATCGGTCCCAGTTTAACTCCCCAAAACCAGCGCAGTCTGGTGGACACCACATCCCCGTGCTCTGGATTATTGTGATGTTCCCCGAGCACAACAGAGAAGCAGAGCAGAGGACTTACTGGTCCCGGTTTGGCGGTTTCCGGAGCTGGTCAGCCGTGACCCTGGCCGAGAAGTTGTAGAACTGCATGACGTTCTCAAAGTAGAGGTCGGGCACGGCCTCGTACTGCAAAAGAGCAAGGCATGAGCGGTGCGTGGTGATCGCCCGGCCCTGCTTCTCCCTCCACGGTCACATTTGAGCCTCTGGAGCCAGCTGTGTTACGGCTGCTCTTGTTTCTCCTCTCCAACATCTGCAGAGTCTCCAGAGGGCAGTGAATCACCGTTACGGAAACTGGCTCCTCCTCTTTCCAAGCAGAGATCCTGAGAGCCCCAAGCACCCCAGAACTGACCCGCAGCTCTCTGCGAAGTCCTCAGAGGGGCCAAAAACATCTGTGAGACCCTTCTGGAGCAAACCAGGGCTGCCCTGCGGTGACAGCGATGGGCACCTCCAGAGGGGAGGCATCTGACCAACTCACATCATTAAAAACTTTATCCAGCTCCTTGGGGTCCATGATGAACTTGGGGTAGCCAATCATGTTGTAGATGGCATCTGCCTGGGGGGTGACAGGGATTAATGTGCTTTTGGTGATGGAACAACAGGCCTACCCAGCTCCACCACCCTCCACCATCATCCTCTCCTCCCCAGCAGTGCTGCCAGCTCCTCACCTTCTCTTTGGCCGACTTCCTCGTCTCTTCGTCCATCCACTGCAGGGTCTCCAGGCTTTCCTCAAAGGCTGTTTTAATCTCTGCAATCATCTCCTCTGCCTAGACAAAACAAGGTGGGACACGACATTGGTTTAGAGAACCAGCTTCCCACCCAGAGAGATCAAAGACCCTTTGCACCAATGGGAAGGAAGCAGCTGGGACGCCGAGGTGACACGCGGACCCATGAAAAACCAGTGATGCACAGTGGACAAAAGGGGCAGTAGAGAAACATCGGTTGCACCAACAATCCACCACCGTGGTGGCTCACAGGCTGCTTGCTCGAGGGACGTACCACCTGCTTGCTGTCCTCAGCGAAGGTGGCCTTGACAAACATGGCCCCCAGGGCAAAGCCCAGGTTGTTGTCCGTGTCGCTGATGCAGAACTTCCAGCGTGGGAGGCAGGTCTGCATGGGACAAGAGGCAGTTGGTCAGCGGTGACGCGGCCAAAAATCTCCCACCTTCCCCCTTGCCCTGCCAGGAGATGGTGTCCACATCTCACACCCCTGCACCAGAGCTGCCCCCCCCACAACCTGCCCCCCCACAACCTGCCCCATGGCCATTTTCTGGACATAACACAATGGGGACATTGCTTAAAAAAAAGCCCAAACACTGCCCATTTTACTGGTGACTTGGGGGTGTTGAGGCCTCCACCCTCACCTTCTTCGTCCCGTACATCACTTCCATGAATTTCTCCTCGGCGTCCTGGAAGCGCTGGTCGAGGAAGGGGCTGGTTTTCCGCACCAGGTTCCAGATCATGTAGTTGTTAAGGAGACTGCGAGAAGAGGCGGTGAGCGGGCAGCAGGACACACACACCCACCCCGGGCAGCCCTCGGCATGGGGCACTCTCACCATTTATCTGTGGCCAGGATGAGGTCGGAGACCTGCTCCAGGTACTCCTTGGCGTAGACCACGACAGGCTCCGATTCGTTGAGCTCCACGGGGTAGAAGACAGTGGAGAGGAAGGGCATCCAATCCACGGCGGGCGCCAGCTCCTGCAAAAGCCATGGTGCTGCTGTGGACCCAAAAACCCATCCGTGGCAGGTGGCAGCCGCTTCCCGAGCTGGAAGCTGCTCCATCAGCCTCCGTTGGAGGGATTCAGCTGATTTTGCAGCGCCGGGTTCCCATAACAGCAGCATCCTCCAAAGGTCAGAGGGGAGTAAACAATTTCCTCCCGCAAAAGAAAAGAAAGTGGGGCGGGTGTCAAAAATGTTGACACAACCAAAACCCTCTGGGGACACGGGGAGGTGACCAGGCTGACGTCCGCTGCTGGACCGCAGGCAGCGGGATGGTGTTATCGCCGTGGTGGGACGGCCGCCAGCCCTGGGGGTGGTCCGGAGGCTGGGAGGAGCAGGTCAGGGTGGGATTTCCCCAAGGAGGACACAAGCCAAGCGATTGCACAAGAGCTTCCCCGGCAGCGTTGGCTGGCGTTGCGATTCCTCGGAGGAGCTGTGTCACCTCTGCCCATCCGCCCTGCTTTTCAAACCGCGGCAGAGCGGAAAGCTCATCAACTCCATCCCTACCTTTAGATCTCCGGCCGTCATTTTATGGTAGATGACTTCCTCGTCCCGGTGCTTCTCCTGCGGGATGGTGATGTTGGCCAACGCCGTCTCAAAATCCAAGATCTGCTGCATCTGCTGCCGCGTCGACTCCTCGTCGGTGCCCCCCAGGAACATCCCCAGCTGCACCATGTAGTTCAAGTACCCAGCGAGCACCTGCATGGTGAGACAGGGCACGGACTGGCATAGCAGGTGCCACCCACCCACCGCACCTCCCCGGCAAAGCCAGATTGCCCCCGATGACCACACCTTTTCGTTCTCTGTCTTGTTCAGGTAGTAATCCCGCGACGGCAGCCCTAAGCCTGACTGATCCACCTGGATGACGTTGCTGTTGGAGTTCTTGGAGTCGGCGCTGACGTAGACAGAGAAGAAGGGCGAGGTGCGGTAATGCGCTGTCACCTCCCGCAGTGTCACGTTGAAGTTGTCACTGGCCCAGGGACCAGTGATGTTCCACCCGCCCAGCTGGGGAGAGAGAAACCAGCTTCTGGGTACGGAACTACCACCTGGAGTTGTTTAAATATCCGCCCCAGTATCCACCCTGAGATAGGGAAAACATCTTGTAATGGAGCTAAAAAGTTCAGGAGAGGCAAAACCTGCCTACAAATCCTATAAATCCCAGCCCCTCTCTGCCAGCCTGCCCTGGGGGATGCTCTTCCCTGGAAAGGGGGTCTGGAGGGTGCTGGGATTGCCCATAAATGAGCTTCTCCCTTGCCCCAGTTTGCGGAGGGAAGATGGCAAGGAAAGAGATGAACCTTTTGGATGAGGTCCGTGAGCGGGGTGGCTCGCAGCTCCTCGATCTTGCTCTCGTTCATGCAGGCCTGGTAGTAACGCTGTGCCTTGCGCTCCGCCTCGCTCGACACGTTGGCCGTGGTGTTTTCTGCAGGAGGTACCCGATGAGTGGCGGGGGGCTCACAGCGGGTTCCCCAGGAACGGGCACCCCACCACCACCAGAGAAATATTCAGTCCCAATTGGGGCAAAGCCAGGCTCCAAAAAGGCACTGAGATCAGCCCACCGGTCTCCTCCGTGTCCCCTGAGAGCATCCCGTGGCCCCCCAGCTCTTCCTGACCTCCTGCCCCTATCTCCTCTCCCACCCGCAGCGACTGCTCCGGTTCTTTGGAGCAGAAAAGATAAAGAAAGAAAAAACAAAAAACATTTTTCCAGCAGCTCTGCTGTTCCCAGCATCATCCAGCCCCCTCTACGCTGCCCTTGCCCCCGTGCTGGTTCTCCCCAGCCCTTATATTATTTATTCCTGCAAGAAGGAACAATAAACCCATTTTTCTCCTCTGCCTCCAAAACGATCCTTTTATTCCCCCCCAGATTCTACTTCCCCAGAGGGTTTTTTTTTTGCTTTTGTTATTACTTTCCTCATGACACAGCTTGCACCTTTGGCATCCCAGCTGTGTGGTTTTATTAACTAAAGGTCCCTCGGCTCCAAGGAATTCAAGGAAATGCCGAGCGCGACCGCTTGGCTGGGGGCCTGATCCCTTCTCCTGGTAAAACCAGAGCCAGATTTCTGTGGGAAGAGCCGGGGACGAAACCGTTCCACGACACCACCCCCCCCCCCTTCTCCCTAAAGACACCGCTCTTCCCAAACCTTCTCTTTCCAGATAATCAGCCCCAGCTCAGTGGAAAGTGCTGATAAGGAGCCAGCTGTTTGCTCAAAGCTTGAACAAACCGTCCCTGCCAGTCGCTTGGATAAGCCGCCTCGCTCCGGTGTTCGCACGCAGAGGCTGAGCCCAGGATCCTCCCTCTGCTGCGGGAGTTTTGGTGTCACGTCCCCCCCAGTAAAATAAGTGGCCAGACTGGCAGCCCCAAGAAAGCTGCTCACAAAGTCTGGAAGCTCTAATGAGGAAAACTCCACATTCTTGGGGTGCTACGGCCTCTGGGTACAGCCTGAGGTGCAAATCCTGAATTTCAGAGCTCCTGGGAATGCCACCAAGGGGTTTGCAGAGCTGAGGTCAGGACACTTCGCTCACTTGGTGCCAAAGTGCTGCAACACCACAGCCAAAAATCCCAGGGGCATCCACGAGAGCAAACAGAGCCAGGATCTGTTTTCCAATGTCCACACAGTGTGCGCGTCATGGCTTAGTTTGACACTGGGGGTTAAGTCCAACCTCACATCCCCACAGGCTCGTTTTTGGCATCCCCTGGACCTAACGGGGCTCCTCAGCACCCCGCAGGTCCCACTGCTCCCATGTACTCACCCAGCAGATGCTTCATGATGGCTTGGTTGTGCTCCCAGAGGTTGTTGAAGGTGCCCCAGCGTGAGTGGCCATCTGGGAGGGGGTTGGCCTTGATCCAGCCCCCGCAGGCGTAGCTGAAAAAGTCCTCGCAGGGATTCACCCCTCGGTCCAGCGAGCTGAGGATGGAGCTGGTGACAGAGATGCAGGCTTCTGACAGGCACACGGCGGGCGGCCCTGGGGGTGGGAAGAGCAGGTTGAGCTCCTCCAGTGATGAGCTGGACCAGGGAGCAGCCTACCCCATGATGAAAGATGTGGGCAAACACTCCATTGGGTGCCCAAGCATCCTGCCCTGTACCTTAATATCCTGCTCCAGGGCAGGAGATACAGAACAGTGTCCTGTCCCATGTCTGAACACCCCATCCCAGGAAGAAGGATATGGGAAAACATCTCATTCTACAGCCAAGCATCCCACCCTGGGGTCAAGGATGTGAGTGAGCATCCCACCCTTTGCTTGAGCACCAGGAACCACAGAATCACAGAATCCTTCTGGCTGGAAAAGATCTTTAAGATCAGCAAGTCCAACCATTAACCCAGCACTGCCAGGGCACCACTGACCCATGGCCCTCAGCACCACAGCTCCACGGCTCTGAAACCCCTCCAGGGATCACGGGGACTCCACCACTGCCCTGGGACAGCCTGGGACAGCCCTGGACAACCATCAAAGGGTTGAAGAAATCGTTCTTCAGCTCCAACCTGAATCTCCCCTGGGGCAACCTGAGGCCGGTTCCTCTTGTCCTGCTCTTGTTCCTTGGGAGCAGAGCCCGACCCCCCTGGCTCCAGCCTCCTGTCAGGAGCTGTCAGAGCCAGAAGGTCTCCCCTCAGCCTCCTTTGCTCCAGGCTGAACCAGCCCAGGTCCCTCAGCTGCTCCTCAGCACCCTTGTGCTCCAGCCCCTTCCCAGCTCCGTTGCCCTTCTCCGGCCACGCTCCAGCCCCTCACTGTCCTGCTGGGAGTGAGGGGCCCAAACCTGACCCCAGGATTTGAGGGGTGGCCTCAGCAGTGCCAAGTGCCGAGGGACGATCCCTGCCCTAATCCTGCTGGCCACAGCAGTGCTGATAATGGATGGAGACAAGCCTCTCATCCTGCCCCTCATCATCTCACCCAGGGGCAAGGCACACAGGTCACCATCCTGCCTTGTACCCAAGCATCCCACTGCACATGGGAACATCCTGGCTGGCAGCCAAGAATCCCAGCCTGGGCCAAGGGATGCAGGTGAACACCCCATCCCAGGGAACCCCACCACCAACCCGCCCCAAGGGGGCAGGATCACCACGCGCTGCGAGGACTTACGGGCTCTGTACTGGAAGATGAGACCCAGCAGACACGCAGCCAGCACAGCTGCCAGCACCCCCACCAGCACCACCAGTTGCTTCTCAGCACGCGTCCGCTCAGCCCAGCACCCCGGGCTGCTCCTCGAGCTGAAGTTCGCCTGTGGGAAAAGCAGCACCGTTTCCCCTCCAGCAGGAAAACCCACCGACGCATCCCCCATTTTACTTCCTACACCCCTCGGCAGGGATCTGGCCCTCGGCGGGGGATCTAACCCAGCTCACGCTGGGAACGGCAGCGGCTGCCTTCCAGAAACCGGCCAGGAAAGGCAGCACAATGGCAGGAAAGGGAGCGGGGCGAGCGTTTCGGCGAGCTCACCTGCTACCCCGTGCCACCCCAAACCCCTCCTCGGCCATGGCCGTAACCCCCCCACGTGTCCCCCTCCCCAGCAGCAGCACCGGGACAGGGTGGGGGCCGTGGCGGCGGCGGGAAGTGCCGTAACAGGATACTCCCACTCGGCCGAAAAACATCTCCAGGAAATATCCCAAGCAGAGATGGCCCCGCCGGGGAAAGCAAAAACCCAGCAGAGCTCTGATTTTGGGGCCAGAAAACACCATTCTAGGCAGAGACCGGAGAGGCTGGGAGCGGGACCAGCACCAAGAGCATCGCCAAGAGCCCCAAGTCTTTCCCCGCGAGGCCGGACGCTTGCAGCCGTGGGGTTTCTTTTCTCGCCCTTTTTAAGCCGCTTTCCTGCTGCTCGGGGAGGAATTAACCAAATCCCCTTTTGTGCAGGGACAAAGCTCCCACCGCGGTGGTAATTGCTCACTCCTGCCACACTGGGAAGGGGTTTGGCTGGTGGAAGAAACCGGGTTCTGGGGTGCTGCAAACAGCTGAGCCAGGATCCAACCCCACAGGCTTCCCCATCGCTGCCTCCGGGTGCTGGGAGGGGAGCAAAGGGCACCGGGAACCAACACAGCTCTGCCCATGCTGGACTTTGCCCCATGGAAAGGCTGGTCCCAGGTGAAAAAACTCTCCTACAACCCTCTTTGCTGCTTGTCAGAGCCTAAACCACTTTTTTTCCTCCCCCCCCCCCAAAAAATAAACCCTCCCCAACAAAGCCCTACCTGGAAGCCGTTGGGGTAGCCATCGCCTTCGCCGATGGAGTCCAGGGGCTCTTCATCGTCCAGCGTCGCCCGCTTGTACGTCGACATCTGCAGGGGGAGACCGGCAAACGGAGGTGCTCAGTGGCTCGGGGTCGAGGAAGAGGAGGAGAAAAGCGGGCGAGGAAGGGATATGCACCCTCTAAAGCCGCCGCCTTCTCCGGGGAGCTAAATCCCGACCGGCTCCAGGGTAGTAAAGCGCTAAACAAACGCCGGAGGGGAGGAAGGTTATGGAAAGCAACAAGGGCTGGAGCCAAAAGCTGAGTAAAGCCTGAACCCGCCTCGCTTTCCCCCGGGGCCGGGTTGTGCAACCTCCCCTTCAGCCTGGAATAAAGCCGGTTCCTCCTCGGCCCCCAGAAAGGAGAGAGGGAACCCCCCCTTCCCGGCGCTGAGGATGAAGGCGGCTGGTAACGGGGAAAATGGCTTTTCACCCCGAAACTACCGGCTTGCTCATGCTCCACGCCCTGTCTGTGAACCGTGTGCACCCTGAAACACCCCTCGGAGCACCCGAAGGTGCGGGCACCTTGATTTTAGGCTGGTGATGGGCTCCGCCCCGGCTCCTCGTCCCCCGGATGGTATCTTGCACCCGTGCCCAGCTCTTATCTCATCCCCCAGCAGAAAAACAAGGGGAAACCTCACGGGTTGGCAGTCAGCCCTTATCGTGCCGCCGCTGTTTCCTTCCCCCCTGGCCCGGCCCCACCACCCAGACAGACTGTCTCCCATGGTGGAGGGGGAAAATCACCCTCTGCACGCCACCAAGGGGGTGGACACCCCAAAACCCACCTTGACCCCCACCACCGATGGGCTGAGGGGCATCAGTCGCATCCCTTTGCCCGGGAGGCAGCGCAGGGTGGGGGTTTGCGCCCATCCGGATGGCCCCGTTCTGCTGCCATCATCCCCAAAGGGACACCGGAGTGATGTCACCCCGGCCCAGGCGTGCCTCAGTTTCCCCCCCCCCCCCGGCAGGAAGGCACGTGCAACGAAAGCACCAGGTCTCAGCCCCTTTTCCAATAACCACCTTCTCAAAGCTCCCCTTGCATAATTAATAACAAACCCCATCCTCTCCCAGGATCCCCAGTCACAGCCTGGATTTAATTAGCCACAAAACCCACCCTGGGAGGCAAAAGGGTTAAAGGGAAGTTTCCCTCCCGGGTTGTGCCAAAAAGCTCAGTTTTCAGCCCCCGAAATCTCAAGCCTGTAAACCTGGAGGCGAAAAAAAAACCCTTTAAATGCAAGATTTTATCGCCGGTGAAATCTGAGTTTATGTTGATTCCCCCCCCACCATCCCCTTTCGCTTTTTCCCCTTGATTCTGCACTTTGCACAGGGCTGAAATTCCCAGCTCCGGGCACAAATCCCCACTCAGAATTGAGGAGGGGGAAGATCCACGAAGTCCTCGTGGCTCCAAAACACCAAATTCCTGGAGTCCCAGCTTTCAGCCAAGGCTTTCACTTGGTTTCCTGAGGAAGCGAGGTTTTCATCGGTGATCCCCCACCCCACCTGCCTGCCCCGGCCTCAAAACAGGAGGAAAAAGGGGCAAAAGGAAAAAAAAAACCCCACTCTGCATTTTTTTTTCCTGCCACTAAGGATGCCCTGGCTCAGCCCCTTGGTAGACATCAGAGAATCCAAACCGAGCTTGAAACCCTCCAGAAAATACACCCCATGGGGAACAGGATCAACCCCCCGCATCCTTAATTCGGGGGAAATTGGGTCTGGGGGATATTTTCAGCACCCATACCCCCCCCACCCCCACCTTCCCTTTCCACCACACTGGGAGCTCCAGGACAAAGCAGGACCCATGGGTGCTCCCCAGCCCTCGCTGTTGGCAAAGCAGAAACTCCCCTTTTTGGGGGCAAAGCGAGGTGGTTTTGGTGTCATCGGGGTGGTTTTGGTGTCATCGTGTCCTGCCCCCCACCCCCCCCCCAATCTGCCGTTTCCTTTAATCACAATGAAAACATTTCCTCACCTCTACCGGGGTGGGGGGCACCCAAGGGTGCAGGGGGAGGGTGGCACCTACATTTTACCCCCCCAGCCTCATGACAAAACTCCCGGCAAGCCCTTAAATCGCCCGTTTCCCCCCCAAAATCGCCCCTTCGCCACATAAACAATAAACCCCACGTGCTTCCAGCCCGCAAGCGGCACGGGAAGGTCCTGGGGTGCGGGGAGCACCCAGCACCCCTCTCCCCGCAGCCGGCCACCCCCCCCGGGGAGCCCCCTCACCCCGGCACCGGGGCACCCCGAGCTTCCACCCTCTGCTTTCCATTCCCCCCCCCCCACCCCCCCCCCCCCCCCGGGCCCGGGCTCCCCCCCCCCCCCCCCCCCCCCAGCACCCATGGGTGCCCCCTGCACCTCCCTGGCCTGGAGTCAGCACCCAGCCAGGCTCAGCCTTTCTAATTAGGATGCCCCGGGGGGGGGGGGGGGGGGGGGGGGGGGGGGGGCGCGGGGGGGGGG
>JANVCC010000174.1:444382-462070 GCA_025345505.1 Todiramphus chloris collaris
CCCCCCCCCCCCCCCCCCCCCCCCAATCACTGAAAATCCAGCAGTTTTGCATCTCCCTCCCCCAGGGGCGCACCCCGCTTTCCTCCCCCTGCGTAGGGGGGGAAGATGCTCAGCACCCACCGCCAAGCTTGGGTGCACCCCAGTCTTCCCAGTCCTCCCAGTAAAACCCGGCAGAGGGCACCAGTAAGCCCAGTTTGTGGCCTTTTCTTCCCCCCCCCCCTCCCCGTGCTGGCAGCGAGGGGAGGGTGGAGGAAGGGGAGGAGGAGGAGGAGGCAAAGGCCGGGTGCGGGGGGGATTTAAGGGCTCGCTGTCCCCCCGGCCCGGCCTCCTCCAGCAGCCCAGGAGGACGTGGGTGTCGGCACCCAAGTTTGTGCGGGTACGTGTGGGTGGGTGCCCCCCTCCCCGACGGGAAGGACCCCGCGGGGACACCGCTGGCACCCCCGGGGGAGCCGGGGGGGGGACCCTGGGGAGCAGGGGGGGGTGGTTGGGGGGTGCAACGGTGTGGAGCGGGGTGCGATGGGGATGCGGGGGGTGTGGTGGGGACACGGGTGTGCACCAGGGGCGAGGGGGCGTGTTGGGGACACGGGGGCGCGATGGGGACAAGGGGTGCGATGGGGACACGAGAGCGCGAGGGGGACACGGGGTGCGGTGGGGACGCGGGTGTGTGACGGGGATACAGATGTGGTGGGGACACGGGAATGCGGCGGGGAAACAGACACGGGATGGGGACGTGGACGTCCACCGGGGACGTGGACTCGCGATGAGGACACGGGCGCGTGGTGGGGACGGACGCGCAACGGGGACACGGGCGATGGGGATGTGGACACGCGATGGGGCCGTAGGCTGGGGATGGGGACAGGGGTGTGCGATGGGGACACGGGCACGCAGTGGGGATGTGGACGTGTGGTGGGGACACGGGCATGGGATGGGGACACGGGCATGGGATGGGAACACGGGCATGGGATGGGGACACAGACGTGATGGGGAAACACAAAGGGGATGTGGGCACGGGATGGGGACACACACATGCACCGGGACACAGGCGTGCGATGGGGACACAGCCACGTGATGGGGACAGGGACACGATATGGGGATGGGGACATGTTACAGAGACACGGCCAGGGATGGGGACAGGGACATGCTATAGGGACTGGGACACGCTGTAGGGATAAGGCCATGCGATGGGGACAGGGACACACTATAGTGACACAGCCATATGATGGGGAGAGGGACACGTGTACTGACAGGGACATGCTGTAGGGACACAGCCACATGATGGGGAGAGGGACACATATAGGGACAGGGACATGCTATAGGGACACAGCCATATGATGGGGAGAGGGACACGTGCAGGAACAGGGACATGCTACAGGGACACAGCCACATGATGGGGACCCAGCCATGATGGGGACATGGCCATGCAAGGGGCACGGGGACATGTGACGGGGGCCCCACTGTGCCACGTGGGGGATGTGCCACCGTGCCCCAGCCCCGGGTTGGTGCTAGTGAGGTGACGCCCTCCTGGGACCAGTGTCAGGGTGTGAGTGGGGGAGCTGGCACGTCCCCAGGGGGTCACATCAGTGACCGAGCTGGGAGGGGACATTAGTGTCCCGTTCTCGCTTGGCCGAGCCCTGGGGCAAAGGTCTCCGTGGGGAAACTGAGGCACGGGGCGGGTGCCACCTCCCGCAGCTCTCACCTCTCCAGCACCCGCTCAGTGCCACAGGATGAAGGCTCTTCTCCTCCTGCTCCTCTTCCTCCCTGCCCATCTCTGCTCACCAGCGCTGGTTCCCGGTAGGTGAGGTTTGAGGGAGGGGGCAGCACCCTCAAAGCCGGGTGCTGTTGGGTGCTATGGAGCCCGGTTCCCTGCACACAGAGAGGGAGAAAGACCCCGAGTACTGGCGGGGGCAGGCGCAGGAGACCCTCCGGACAGCCCTGCGGCTCCAGCGCCTCAACCAGAACGTGGCCAAGAACCTCATCCTCTTCCTGGGTGATGGTGAGAGGGGGGCACCCACCGTGGGTGCAGGGGGTGGGAGGGGGAGCGGTGCTGCCGTGAAGTGGGTGCTGCAGTAAATTGGGTGCCATGGTAAATGGGGGGGGTGAATGAAAGTGGCTTTCAATAAACTGGGTGCTGCAATAAACGGGGTTTGCAGGAAATTAGGTGCTATGATAAGTTGGGTGCTGCGCTAAATTGGGTTCACAGTAAACTGGGGGCTGTGGTAAGTCGGGTGCTAGGATAAAATGTCTGCAATAAACTGGGTGCTGTGATAAACTGGACTGTCAGAAAAATGGGTGCTGGGATAAACTGGCTTCACAGTAAACTGGGTGCTGCGATAAACTGGGTTTGGGGATAAAATGGGTGCTGCAACAAACCCACCTTGCAATAAATTGGGCGCTGGCATAAATCAAGCTCACAATAAATCGGGTGCCGGGACAAATCGGGTGCTGGGACAAACTGGGCGCCCTCCAGCATCGCGTAGCACCCATGCGGCAAGCCGGCCCGTCCTCGGCCGGGAGCTGATGGGTACCCTGGCCAGGCATGGGCGTCTCCACGGTCACGGCCGCCCGCATCCTCAAAGGGCAGCTCCAGAACCGCAAGGGCGAGGAGAGCCTGCTGGAGATGGACCAGTTCCCCTACGTCGCCTTGGCCAAGGTGAGGAGCGGCCACCCCCTCGGGCTGTGACACCCACCCCAGGGTCACGCCGGCCCAGCCACCATCGACCGGCAACCGAAATTAGGTCAGGGGCGGGAGAAGGGAGCTGAGCTGGCTCCGGTGCCCGCTCGGCGTGCCAGGGTCGGGCCCGTGGGAACAGGGAAGGGGGGGGGCAGGATGAGGCTGCCCAGCCATGGGAAGCCACGGGACACCCCCCCCCACTTCTTCTCGGGACATTTTGCTGAACAAAAGGGTTGGTTTTTGTTTTTTTTTAATAATTACATTGGAAGTTTGGAGCGCTGGCCGCCGTCTCCCTTCGCCCCGCGGTGGTTTCTCTCACCCGGCCTCAAAATGGGCTGAAAAAACCCCAAAAATGTCAAACTGCAGTGAGGGGATGATGTACAACCACGTCGGGGGAGCGATGGGCATGGTGGGGTGGGACAAGGGGCAAAAGGTGGGATGGGGATCTGGTGTGGCTGGACAGCATGGGGGGGGGAAGATCCAGCGTGGAGATGATGATAGTGGAGATGCACAAGGGGAGACGTAGATTGGAGCTGAGGAACAATTTCTTGCCCTTGAGGGTTGTCCAGGGCTGTGCCAGGCTGCCCAGGGCAGGGGTGGAGTCCCCGTGATCCCTGGAGGGGTTTCAGAGCCGTGGAGCTGTGGTGCTGAGGGCCAGGGGTCAGTGGTGCCCTGGCAGTGCTGGGGGAATGCTTGGACTCCAGCATCTTAAATGTCTTTTCCCACCAGAACCTGATTGTATGATGGTGATAGCAGCAGTGATGATGATGATGATGATGGTGGTTTATTTATCTCCCTCACCTAGACCTACAACACCAACGCGCAGGTGCCCGACAGCGCGGGCACAGCCACCGCCTACCTCTGCGGCGTCAAAGCCAACGAGGGGACCGTGGGGGTCAGCGCCGGCGTCACCCGCGACCGCTGCAACACCACCAAGGGCCAGGAGGTGACCTCCATCCTCCGCTGGGCCAAGGACGCAGGTGAGAGGCTGTCGGGCACTGGGGGGGTAAAGCGGTGGGGTTTGGGGGTATTGCCACCATCACCCCCCGGATCTGTGGCGCAGGCAAGGCTGTGGGCATCGTCACCACCACACGCGTCACCCACGCAACACCCAGTGCCGCCTATGCCCACTCCGCCAACCGCGACTGGTACTCGGATGGAGAGATGCCCCCGGACGCGCTGGAGGGCGGCTGCAAGGACATCGCCCGGCAGCTGGTGGAGAACATCCCGGACATCGAGGTAGGGATGGGGATGGAGCTGCCAGGGATGTGGGTTGGAGCCACTCAGGGCTGGGGCCACCAGGGCTATGGGCTGGAGCCAGTCGGGGATGGGAACAGGACCACCCAGTGACAGGGGCTGGAGCCAACCAGGGATGAAGACAAGGTCTTGGGTAAACATGAGACCAGGACCGCCGATGGGTACAGGGCTGGAACTCCCCAGCAGACACGGGGCCAGAATCACCAGTGGGTGCAGAACGAGGATTCCCAGTGGATGTAGGGCCAGGACCACCAATGGGTGCAGACCTAGAACCCTCAGCAGATCTAGCACCAGGACCACCCATGGGTGGGCTACCAGGGCTGTTGCGCGGGTACGGGACCAGGACCACCACTGGATGGACACACCACCAAGACCCCATCTAACATAGCGCTGGGACCACGAGCACATCTAAGACCAGCCCCCCCAAATCCCACTTCCCCCCCCCCTTCCCCCACGTCCTCAGCAGCCTCTTCCTTTCTCATACTTCCCATACCCAAAACCCTGCATTTTCCCCCCCGTTTCTGCCCCTCGCTGCGGATTTACACAGAAATTCAGCCCTGTAAATAAATACTCTTCTGTCCTTCAAAATAGCCCCAAAGCAAAACATTTCAGCCTGTTATTTAGCTCTTTAATAGCCCCTTCTTCTGGATTTTTTTTTTTTTTTTCCCTTTAATATAATTTTAACTCTGTCCCAGGCTGGAAATAATTATATAGCGGGGAAAAGACGAAAAGACTTCTTTTTTTTTTTCCCTCTCTCCTTCCCTTTTTTTCTGTGCTTAATAATTTCAGCAGCGGTGTTTTGCTGCTTTGTAATTCACCTTCTGCTCAGAGAAAAGCGAGGGGGGGGGAATAAAAAAATTAGAAAAAACCAAAAGTGAAAAAAAAAAAAAGTAAAATCTCAGCTGGGTTATAAATAACAGAGGCCAAATAACTCAGGCTCCAAAACAAACAGGCAACACCGCGGGATGGGGCTCCGTCCCGGCGGGTTCACGCGGGGACCCCGATGCGGAGCATCCTTCCCACAAACGGGGAGAGAAAAAAAAAAACCAAGAAAGAAAACCCCAAAAAATATTAAAATGCCAACTTTGCCGCTGGAAATGGTTATTTTTGTCTCGGGTCGGAGTTAATAACCTTGAGTCTCTCCCTGTTTTGAGCGAGGTGAAATTCCTGGGGTGTTTTCACCCGCTTGGGTTTTTTTCCCGCGACGCCGGGGTTTGCCTGGCCGTCCCGTTGGCAGGATTTTCCTCCCCAGGAAACCCAAATCGGGAGGCAAATAAAAATAATTAAAAATTGATTTTTTAAAATACTCCTTCCCCCCCCCCAATTCTTTTGCAGGTGATCTTGGGCGGCGGGCGGAAATACATGTTCCCCAAAAACGTCAGCGACGTGGAGTATCCCCACGAGGAGAAGCACCGGGGCACCCGCCTGGATCGCAGGGACCTGGTCCAGGCCTGGCACGATGCCAAGTCCCCTGGCAAGGTGACAGGGACACTTTATTTTTGAGGGGGCGGGTGGGTTGGGCACCCACACGTCACCCCACCAAGCCAGTCCGTGGGGTTGTGGTGTAAAGCAGCCCTGACGGGGAGGTGACAACCTCTGTGTCCCCAGGTGGCCAAGTACGTGTGGCACCGGCGGGAACTGCTGGCTCTCAACCTCAGCCGGGTTGACTTCCTGCTGGGTGAGTCCCACACCCAAGGGTGCCTCGGATTTAACTGGGTGCTTTGGGAGGGGTTCCCTGGCCCCATCTCAGGGTGCTGGGGTAGCTGGAGTGGCCAGTTACCCCCACCCAAAAATGCTGGTACCTCCAGGGGATGCTGGTACTCTGCCCTGGGGATACTGGTACCCTCTCAAAGATGCTGGTACTCTGCCCTGGGGATGCTGGTGTCACCCCAAGGATGCTGGTACCTCCCTGAGGATGCTGGTGTCACCCCAAGGATGCTGGTACCTCCCCAAAGATTCTGTTGCTCCTCTAAAGATACTCCCCCCAGGGATGCTCCTACCCTCCTAAAGATGCTGTACTCCCTGCAGGGATGCTGGTACCTCCCCAGAGATGTTGGTACCCCCCTCCCTGGGGATGCCGTTTAGTTTTTGACCCAAGGTGCAATTCCTCAGCCCATCCTGGCCGCAGAATTTGGCCGGGCTGGAGGAAGGGAGGGCTGGGAGCATCCTGCAGCTCTTATCTAATCACCCGGGACCCGGTGGCGGGTGGAACGCTTGAGCCAGCAGCACAAGGAGCAGATGTCCCCAGCAGTGTCACTGTCCCCAGGCCTCTTCGAGCCGGGTGACATGATGTACGAGCTGGACAGGAACAACGAGACAGACCCGTCCCTCACCGAGATGGTGACTGTGGCCATCAGGATGCTCCAGAAAAATCCCCGGGGGTTTTTCCTCCTGGTTGAAGGTGGGGAGGGGAGGATATGGGGGTGCAAAGGGGAGTAAGGGTGTGGTGTGATGGGGGGTATAAAGAGGGTGATGGGGGAAAGGAGGGTGATGGGAGATGCAAAAAGGGGGGTAAAGAGTAGGGAGATGTGAAAGGGGGATAAAGGGGGTGAAAAGGAAGAAGAAAAGGGATGCTGGGGATAAAAGCGGGATGGAAAGGAGGAGATGAAGCAGGAGATTGGGGCTGCAAAGGGAGGGAAGAGGAGGATGAGAGGGGATGCCAAGGCTGGGAGAGGTTGGGGGGGGGATGCCAGACGACGGGGCCACAGTGGGTGACGGCGAGCGCTGCCGGGGGCTCTCAGGGGGCCGCATCGACCACGGGCACCACGAGGGGAAGGCAAAGCAGGCGCTGCACGAGGCGGTGGAGCTGGACCGGGCCATCGGGCTGGCCACCCGCCTGACCTCGGCCCAGGACACGCTCAGCGTCGTCACCGCCGACCACTCGCACGTCTTCACCTTCGGCGGCTACACCCCGCGCGGGAACCCCATCTTCGGTGAGTGCCGGACGGGCCGTGGGACGGGACGCGACCGCGGGGACAACCTCGCTATCCTGGTTTGGCGCCCGGGGACGTCCCCGTCCCGCTGACGGTGCCACCGCTGCCAGGTCTGGCCCCGATGCAGAGCGACGTGGATCGCAAACCCTTCACCTCCATCCTCTACGGCAACGGCCCCGGCTATAAAATCGTGGCGGGCGAGCGAGAAAACGTCTCCGCCGTGGATTTCGGTGAGCGCGTTTTAGGGCGAAAGTCCCCGCCATCGCTTACGCTGGCCTAAACCCAGCGCTTTTAAAAGAAATTATGATTTTTGGCTTCCCCCCCCATTGTTGCTGTTGTTTCCCTCCCCAGCTCACGCCAACTACCAGGCTCAATCGGCCGTGCCGCTGCGCCAGGAGACCCATGGGGGCGAGGACGTGGCCGTGTTCGCCCGCGGCCCCATGGCCCACCTCCTCCACGGGGTCCACGAGCAAAACTACATCCCCCACGCCATGGCTTACGCCGCCTGCATCGGCTCCAACCGAGGCCACTGCAACGCAGCCGCCCGCCCCGCTGCCACCATCCTCCTGCCCTTCCTCGCCCTCCTCTTCCTCCTCTGCTAAAGCGCCTCTTTGCCAAGCACGGAGGGGGATTTATTTTTAATTCCTCCTTTTTTTTTTATATATATATATATTTTTTTTTTTTGGCTTTTTGTGGCTAGCGGTGCCCAGAAAGAGGAGAGAGGGGGGGAAAAAAAGAAAGACTCAGCGGAGCGAAAGCAGCAGCCGGCGGTTTCGTGCCGGGAGCTGCCTCTGTAAATAGCCGGTTCCTTCCCCCTGTCATTAGAGTCGTTCCCTGCCCTGTCCCGAACCCACCGCGGGATTTGGGATGGGAGCCGGAGCCCTGGGTGGATAAACCCCCCCCTCTTTGAGCGGGATGCGATGGGGGCTGGCTCCCAAAAAACAGAAAAAGAAACCCCCAACCCAACAACGACAACATCAAGGACAACGAGGAAAAGCCTCCCGGTCTCAGAGCTGAGGACTGACCCGGCGCCCAGCTCATCACACATGTGAGCAGCTCCCGACGATGGGGAAGGAAAAAAGAACAAACAAACAGCAAAACACACGAAAAAATCAACTCCCCGGGGTCATTTGTCCCCAAAACTTGTGCTTCTGGCTTCCTGGGTGATTTATTTCGCTCAAAAATCCTTCGGTTTGGGGCAATTTGTTGCCGGGATTTGGGATCCGAGGGGAGTTTAAGGGGTGGGACCGGCTGGGGCACAGTCGCTTTAATAAGTCGGGGTAATTAGGGGTCGGGGTAATTAGGGGTTGGAGTAATTAGGGGTGAGGTAATTGGAGGGGGATTTGTAGCTTGCAAACTGCTGGGATTAAGGCTCGGGGTGCTCAAGTGGTGCTTTTGAGCGTGCAAACGGTGCCCTGAGGTGTGCCCATGGTGCCCTGGGTGTGCAAATGCCACTGTGAACGTGCAAATGGTGCCCCAGCTGAGCAAATGCCACCCGTGAGCGTGCACAGGTCACCGTGAGCGTGCAAACGCCACCCTGACTCAGCAAACATCTCCTCGCACGTGCAAAGTAAAAAAAAAAATCACAGTGCGTGTGTGTGCAACAATCGACGTGCACGTGCAAAAGTCACCTTGTGCACGTTTACGGCGCCTTGCACGTGCAACACGCCGGCGTGCGCACGCCAGAGTCACCGCGGCCGTGCGAACGTCACCGTGTGCCTGTGAAAATATCACCCTGTGTGTACAAAAGTCACCGTGCACGTGGAAACGTCACCGTGACCCGCGTGAAAAATGTCACCTTGCCGACGTGCAAATGTCACCGTGCGCATGCCGAAGTCTCACCATGTTTGTGCCAAAGTCACTGTGGCCGTGCGAATATCACCGTGTTCGTGTCCAAGTCACCACAGGCGTGCAAACCCTGCAGACACCGCTTTTCCCATGCAAATCCCGTGCACGAGCAGCCCCCTTGCACACTCAGCCTCCTCGTGCAACCCCCAAACCCCCCCTTCCCCCCGGGCACCTCCCCTCACCCCCTCTTTTATTTATTCACCATCTTTATGAATAATTCCTCGCTCCGGTTTTTCCATTAACCGGGAAACTCCGGTGCGGGTGAAGGTGGTGACCCGAGCCGGGCTGGATCTCGGGGGGTGGGGTGCGGGGAGGGGGAGCAGGGAGGACACCCCGTGACACCCCCACTTCGCTCAGCACCCTTTGCCCCCGTGCTGGCACCGTCGCTGCCATCCCCAGCCGCGCCCCGACCGCTGGCACTGGGGTTTCCCAGAAGCCGGGCGGCACCGGGCTATGTTTAACCGGTCCCGGGGTGCTTCGTGGTTTTGGGGGGTTCGGAGGGGGGTGGGGGAACACACACCAGTTTGTCTTGGCCGGGGATTTGGCACGAGGCCGGTGGCCACTGGGGCTGCCGGCCAAATGCCGCTCCCAGCGCTGGGTTGGCCACCAGAGCTGAAAAAGGGGGGGTTGGGGGGGGGGGGCATTGCCTGGCGTATTTTGGGGTACCCGCAGCACCCTAAAAATAGGGGAGAATCAAATCAGGGCTTTGCTCAGCTACAACAGCCCCCAGATTTGGGTAAATGTCTCTGGGAAGGGGGGATATGGGGTGAAGACTCTGCAGGGAACCAACTTGGGGGACCCCCCCCCCCCCCAGTTATCAGGGATGCTCCCTCCTTCAGATATCGGGGACCCCCCCCCCAGCAGCCTGCAGCTGTAGCGATAAATAAACCTTTATTTTATACAGGACTCATGGGAAACACAAACACAATTTTCGGGGGAGGGCGGCTTGAAAAAATAATCCTCCCCCCCCCCCCCCCAAATTCCAGCATCCAACCCCATTCCAGAGCTTTTTTCCCTTAAAATAAAAGGGGAGAGGGAGCAGGGGGAGCCCCACTTTGGGTGTGCCCCACATTTGAGGCCCCCTCCCCTCCCTTTGGGGAGTGATGCTCGGGTTGGACCCGCTTGGCATTTTAGGGGACATCCCAACCCCGTATGGCACTGGGGGTCACGGGGGGGGGGGGGGTGGTGCCCTTCATGGTCCATCACCCCCCAACCCCCAAAGGGGTCTTTGGGGTGATGGAGATTGTCTGGAGGGGGGGAAAACCCCCACTTCTGGGAGGGTCCCCCCAAATCCTGCAGTAGGGAACGATGGCTTCGGCTCCTGGCATTGGGGTGGCACAAGGAGGGGGGGGGCAAAGTGGTGACCCCCCACCACCCCCCCCCACCACCCCAGGGATGGGGGGGTGACTACGAGCCCTGTGAGGAGAGACAGCAGTGGGTGCACCCCAATATGGGTGCCCCCATTTTGGGGTGCGGGGGGGGGTGCGGGGAGGGGGGCACAGCCTCACCGGGTTGGGGGTGGGGTTCTCCAGCTGGATCTTGATCTCGGGGCAGGGGGGGTCAGGGGGGTGGCGGCCTGGGGGAGACAGGGGGAGGGGTTAGAGCCCCACGGAGGGGGGGCGGGTCCTCAGCCCAGCAGTGACCTGCTGCCCTGGTGATGGGGTACCTGGGGGGGTCCCGGGGGGGGTCATCCAGCCAGGGGGTGTCGGTGAAGGCGTCGCGGTGGGTGCCCGAGGGCGAGCGGCTCTCCTAAGGGCACAGGGTGGTGGTGGGAGGGTGTCAAAAGGGTGCTGCCCCCCCCCCCCCCCCCCCCAGCACCCCTGGTACCCCATACCCTGCCCGGCTCGCTGGGCTCCTCGGTGGCGCTGCCGAAGCTGCTGGCACTGGAGGACGAGCGGGAGAAAGCCACCGGCTCCGGCTTCTCGGCCCTGCCAGGGACAGGCCCCAACGCCGGGGACAGGCTGGCACAGTGCCACACGGCCACCGCCATGGCCCATCACGATGCCACCATCACCATGGGACACCTGGCCCCAGGACACCCTGTCCCCACATCATCCCATCCCTGGGATGTCCCATTACTGTGCCACCCTGTCCCCATGCCATGCCATCCCATCCCTAGGATGTCCCATCCCTGTTCCACCCTGTCCCTGTGCCGCCCTGTCCCCCTGCCACACCATCCCAGTGTCCTCCAGTCCCCATGTCACCCCATCCCAGTGAAACCCCATTCTGGTGTCACCCTGGCCTACTGCATCCCTGTGCCACCCCATGCCAGTATCACCATGTTCCAGTGCCAACCTTTTCCCTTCTCACACCACCCCAGTGCCCTCCAGTCCCCATGCCACCCCAATCCCAGTGCCACTATGTCCCAGAGCCACCTGGTCCTTGTGCTGCCCCGTTCCAGTGCCCTCCGGTCCCGGTGTCGCCCTGACGTCGCTCCATCCTGCTGCCACCCCCTCCCCAAGCCACCACATCCCAGTGCCAACCCATCCTTGCGCTGCCCCATCCCAGTCCCGGTGCCATGCCGGTGCGGGACCTGTCGGGGTGGCGGCGGCTCTCGGGGGAGCTGTGTGCTGAGGAGGTACCCTCGGGGGTGGCGGCGGGGCCGTCCCTGCGGGGAGGCGGCGGGCGGGGAGGTGACACGGGGAGGTGACACGGGGAGGTGACACCGGGAGGTGCGAGCCCCGTGCCCCGCTCCCGGCGCTCACCTGCCGGCCGGTGCCTCCTGGATGCTCTCGATACCGATAGCGCTGGAGCGGCGGGAGCCGAGCGGGCCGGGCCGCCGCCTCGACGGGCTCTTCCCGGGCACCAGCAGCGCCTGCGAGCAGCCGTTAACCGGGGACGCTCCGGGGGGGGGGACGGACACAGCGGGGCGGGGGGCACACAGGGGGTACCCACCTCTTCCACCGAGCCGAGCCCGATGGCGCTGCCGCGGCGTCCCCGCCGGCTCCCGGGCACCAGCAGCGACTGGGGGCGGCAGCGCGTCACCCGCCGCGGGGGCACCGGGGCACCGGGAGGGGCGGGGCCAACGGGGCATGGGCGGGGCTAGCCGGGGATGGGCGGGGGCAACGGGGGTGTGGGAGGGGCCTGCGCGAAGGGCGGTGTGTCTGGGGGGCGGGGCTTACGGGGGGCGGGGCTTACGGGAGCCGCGGGGCTGCCGTGGGGGGCGTGGCTTGGCAGAAAGCGGCTCGTGGATTGGTTGCCGTGGGGGGCGTGGCTTTGCATGGTTCCCCATAGAGGGCGTGGTCTCGGTGTGGTGGGCGTGTCCTCACGGGACGGGCCGCTGGCTGGGAGGGGGGCGGGGCTATCCAGGCGGGGGGCGGGGCCAGGGGCGGGGCACTCACCCTGGCACTGCCCGGGGGGCCTGGGGGTGAACCCAGCGGGGCCCCAGCCCCACCCCCTCCCGGGAGGGGCCCCCTGCGAGTGCCACCACCCGCACCCCCACCTTCCCAGCCAGCGGCTGCCGCTGCCCGGCCGGACACCTTCCCCCCACCTTGAAGGACTCGAAGAATCCCGGGGCGGTGGCACCGTTGTCGGGGCGTTCGTCGTCGGTGCCCAGCCCCAGCATGGCCTGGCTGCGGGTCTGCAGCTCCTCGTGCAGCGTCTCCAGCAGCGCTGCCCGCGTCCGCTCCTGCCCCGCGCCCGCGGGCACCGCGTCACGACGGCACTCCCCCCCCCCCCGCACCCCCCGCGGGCACGGCCCCCCCCCAGCCAGCACCCACAGCGGGCAGGGCACCCCCCCAGCCAGCACCCACAGCGGGCAGGGCACCCCCGCACCCAGCACCCACAGAGGGCAGGGCACACCCCCACCCAGCACCCACAGCAGGCAGGGCACCCCTGCACCCAGCACCCACTGTAGGCAGGGCACGTCCCACACAGCACCCACAGTGGGTAGGGCACCCTCCTCCCCTCAGCATCCACAGTGGTCAGTGCACCCACCTACTGGCACCCATGTCACGCATGGCACCCAGGGTGTGTGGCACCCGTGGGCACAGCACCCAGTCTACACAGGACCCACGCACACAGCACCCGCAGCAGGCACAGCATCCAGTGTACACAGCACCCACAGCAGGCACAGCACCCGCATGCGTGACGCCCACCCACGTCATGCACAGCACCCAGCGTGCACAGCACCCACACAAAGAGCTGCCAGTGTATGCGGCACCCGTGTGCACAGCACCACTGCAGGCACAGCACCCACGTGCACAGCACCCAGTGTACACAGCACCCACAGCAGGCACAGCACCCAGTGTACATGGCACCCACCCACACAGCACAGCTGCAGGCACAGCACCCAGCTCTGCAGCGCCCACACGCACAGCACTGCTGCAAGCACAGCACCCACACTGTGCCCAGCACTCACATCACGCTCAGCACCCACATCACACCCAGCGCCCACATCGTGCCCGGCACCCACATCGTGCCCAGCACCCACGTGCCCCACGACAGGCACAGCCCCATTACAGGCACAGCACCCATATCTGCAGCACCCCACTGCACGCGCAGCACCCCTATCATCCTCCGCACTCATGCTGTGCCCAGCACCTTGCAGGTGCACCCTCAGCACCCCTGTGCTCAGCACCCAGCACCCACATTTGCACCCACCTCCAGCTTGGCGAACTTCTCGGCCTTGTAGCAGGCGTACTCGGCGTTGATGAGCTTCGTCAGCAGGAACTCCTGGAACTCAGGGCCCTGTGGGTGTGAGGGGCACCCTTGGGTGGGTGCCACCCAGGACACACACCCACCTACCCACCCCCCAGCAGCACCCATGGGTTCTCACCTTCCTGAAGATGGCAGGGTCGGGCAGTGGCGGGCCAAAGAAGGGCACATCATCACGGGCGGTGACGGAGACCTGCGGTGGGTGGCCAGGGTGATGGGTCACCCCACTGCCCCCCAGCAGCGCCCTCTGGGGCTGAGGAAACTGAGGCAGGGGGTGGCACCTTGTAGAGGGTGCCCTGGGAGCCGCCCTGCTCCAGCTGCACCACCACGAAGGCGTGAAGGAAGTTGGAGGCGATCATGTCGGGGACAAAGGGGGTGTTCTCGTCCTGGAAGACGACGGCCACGATGTCGTTTCCGATGTGACGCTTCCGCTGGAGCTGCGGGGACACGGGGGACAGGGGGAGCACGGTGTGGGAAGGGGGTGGCACAAAGGGAAACAGTAGACCCTGTGCACCAGTGGTGCCCCCCAGCACCTGTGGGTACCTCAGGAACCCCTTCACCCCATGACATCCCCAAAGCACCCATAGGTGCTCTGCCAGTCCCCTGCACCCAATAGATTCCCCTCAGCACCCATGGGTGCCCATGAAGCTTTTGCATCCCACAGACACCCCCCAGCACCTATGGGGTGCGCCTCTAGCCCTTGTGACCTTTACATACCCACCAGCACCCATGGGTGCTCTGCCAAGCCCCTGCATCCCATAAATGCCCCCCAGCACCCATGGGTCACACCATTAGCGTTTGTGTCCCACAGATGCTCCCCAGCACGTGTGGGGTCCCCAAGAGCCCCTGCACTCCATAGACAGCCCCAAAGCACCCACCGATGCCCCACCAGACCTTTACACCTCAAGGAGATGTCTCAAGATCCCCTCCACCCCCATCCCTGCCCCTCCCAAGCACCCACGTGTCATTGTCCCCAACTTTTGCCACCATAGCCTCCCCCAGCACCCACGGGTGCCCCACCTGCTGGGCATCGCCCTCGGTGTAGGGCAGCTTGGTGGACACGTGGAACATGATCTCTTTGTCACGGAAGTGGCAGTAGATGGACTCGCTGCCCGTCTGCCCATGGGTCACGTCCAGGCCCCCACGAAACCTGGGTGATGGGTGGGGAGGGGACAAGCACCCTGAACCCGGGCTCCACGGGTGACGCCCCCCACCCACCCAGCACCCCCATCACGCACCCCTTGAAGTCCCGCAGCTGCACCCGTTGACCCAGGACGTCGAGGAACTCGGTGAACGCCGGGCTCTCCTCCGTGGTGCCAAAAAGCTCCTCCTCGGAGGTCTGTGGTGGGGTGGGGATGGGTGCCAGCACCCACCGGGGACACCCCCGCCTCACCCACCCCAACCCCCACCCACCCCACCCCATACCTGCCCCAGTTTTTGGTAGATGACCCCAAACTTGAAGTGGTTGCTGAGCACGTGCTCGTCGAAGGCGAGGATGAGGCGGGATGCCTGCGGGGTCAGAGATTGGGTGAGGGGCACCCCGGGGTGCCACCCCAACCCATGGGTGCCCCCTGCACCCTGTTCACCTTGGGGTAGAGCACAGGGTAGAAGCGATCCACGTTGATGTCCTCACACACGAGCTGCAGGAAGGATGCGTGATGCAATGGGTGGGATTGGATCAGGAGAGCACCCATGGGTGCTGCCGGAGGTGTTGCACCCACCTTGGCCATCTGCACCACATTGGGGAACTCGGCCAGGCAGGAGATAGGCACCACATCGTGCAGGGTGCGGGCGCGGGTGCTGCAGGGTGAGGTGTAGGGGGGGTCAGGGTGGCCTTCTCCCCCCAGCCAGCACCCATGGGTGCCCTCCAGCACCCCGCTCACCGCAGCAGCAGGTGGAGATGCTCCTGCTCGTCGTACTTGAGGGAGAAGACAAGGTGGCCCAGTGCTGGGTCCAGGGAGTAGTAGTTGAAGTGCTCCTGTGGGGATGGGGGCCAAGCACCCATGACTGCACCCATGGGTGCTCACACTGCCAGGCACCCATGCCCATGGGGCACCCATCCTACAGACGCCTGTAGGTTCCCCATGCCCAGGGACACCCATATCTACAAGCACCCATGCCATGGGGCACCCAGGTCCTCAAGCACCCCTAACCCTGAGCACCCATCTGTGTGGCACACCCATGTCCACGAGCACCCATGCTGGGGGTCACCCAGGTTTCTGAGCACACATACCCATGAAGCCCCCATGCACACCCATGCCCATGGGGCACCCCCATCCATAAGCACCCATACCCACAGGACTCCCATGCCCATAGATATCCATGCCCATGGGGCACCCAGGTCCATAAGCACCCATACACACAAGCACCCATTCCATGGGGCACCCAGGTCCATAAGCACCTATGCTATAGGGCACCCAGGTCTGCGAACACCACCATGGAGCATCCCAGTCCACCAGCAACCGTACAATGGGGGTCCAATACTCAGAGATACCCACAGCCACCTCCAGGAGCACCCACGGGCACAAGCACCCATAAGCACGAGCACCTACGCTTATGAGGTCTCCATAGCCATGCCCACCAACCCCCCCCCCACCCACAAGCACCCATTCCTGGAGCACCCTTGGGACCTCACCTTGCCCAGGAAGTGCTTGCGGTAGATCTTGGCCGTGTGGTTGCCCTCAAGCTTTGCCCGGGTGCTGGGTGCTGGGGTAGGGGGGGACTCAGGTGCCCCGCTCAGCTGGTGGTTGGTGCCCTCGATCCAGTAACCCCCAAACTGTGGCAGGAGGATGAGGGGGAACGGCCCCTCCCGGCCCAGCACCTGCACCCACAACCAAAGTGGGTGCTCCGGCCACGCACCAACCCACCCACCCAGCCCCTCGCCTGCCCTCGCACCCATCCCCGGCGGGCAGCGGGTGCTCTACCTCGTGCACGCTGGGGTAGGGGATGTAGTCCTCCTCTGTCTGCAAGACAACGGGGTGGGTGAAGGCCACGCTAGCACCCACGAGTGGTAGTTGGGTGCCCCCAGCCCAGCGATGCCTACCTTGAGCGGTGGGGGGATGGCGTGGCGCTGCTGGGCCATCCTGCTGCCCTGTGGGAGGTAGAGGCTATGGGTGCCCATCGCCCCGCTGTCGTATGGGTGCCCTTGGGTGAGGAGCACCCATGGGGGCTTACCTCGGGGTGGGGTAGTGGTGCTGGATGGAGATATGTCTAGGTGGCATGGGAGGGTCCCAGGGCGTCCATGGCGCTTCCTGGGGGAGAGGAGAACTCCCCCACAGCCCCTCGCCGGGACACCCGGACGCTCGAGCAGCGGCGTTACCCCTGAAGCCTACTGATGGCAGCGAGCCAAGCGCTGCCTTGCTGATTGCTGGGAGCCAGCGGGCCAGGAGCGGCAAGTGTCGGGTAACTCCAAGGGGGGTGTCCGGCTGATGGGTCCCCGGCCCCAAACTCATCACCCCACCCCGACCCCCTCACCCCCCCCCCCCGGAAGGGCGTCCTCTGCCGGCGGGAAGCGGCACCGCGCGGGACAGCACCACGGACAGCGCCGGGCCCTGGTGCAAGCCCAGCCTCGTGCAAACACAGCCGTGGTGAAAAGGGGACCCACTCGCCCCGTGCGATCCCACGCCAGCCGTGAACAACCCTTGTGTGAACACCAGTGCTCGTGCGAGTTCACCGCTGGTGCAAAAGGGGCCCTCGTTCAAGTGCAACCCATCCCCGTGCAAACCTGACTCTGGTGCAACCACTGCCCTGGTGTGAATGAGCCCTGTCCCTGTGCAAACACGACCTGTCCCCGTGCAAACGCAACCGTGGTGCAAACATAGCCCTGGGGCAAATGAGCCCCTATCCCTGTGTAAACACAACTGCGCACGAGCGCGCCCCTGGTGCAAAAGAGACCCTCGTGCAAAAGTGCAAGCGTCCTTGTGCAAGCGTGAGGCCGGTGCAAACACCACGCTGGTGCAGACACGACCCTCGTGCAAACGAGCCCCGTCCTTGTGCAAACACGACCGCGATGCAAAAACAGCCCCGGTTCAAGCGCGACTCGTGCCTGTGCAAGCAGGACCCTGGTGCAAAAGGGACCTTGGTGCAAGCCCAGTGCAGAAACGATGCCGGCGCAACCACCCCCCCTGGTGTAAACACCCCCCTGGTGCAAACGGGCCCCATCCCTGTGCAAACACGACCGTGGTGCAAACGCGAGGCCGGTGCAAACGCCACAGTGCCCCCGTGCCCGTGCCCCCCTGGGCCGCAGCGGGACCCCGCCGGCTGCTCGCCCACCGCCCCCCCCCCCAGCCCAGCACCCAAAGGGGGGCGGTCCCGGGGGGGGGG
>JANVCC010000174.1:472070-488256 GCA_025345505.1 Todiramphus chloris collaris
TGAGGGGCCCAAACCTGACCCCAGGATTTGAGTTGTGGCCTCCCCAGTGCCCAGCCCAGAGGGACAATCCCTGCCCTGGTCCTGGTGGCCACAGCAGCACTGACAGAAGCCAGGATCCTGGTGGCATCTTGTCCCCTGGGCACTCTCTAGCTCATCTCCAGTCACCTGTTGACCAACCCCCCCAGGTCCTTTCCCTCTGGGCAGCACCAGGCCCTTGGCCTTGTTGACCCTCATCCCACTGGCCTCAGCCCATCGATCCAGCCTGGCCAGGTCCCTCTGTAGCACCTCCCACCCTCCAGCAGATCAACACTCCCACCCAACTTGGTGTCATCTGCAAAGTGACTGCTGTTGTCCCTCAGAGGAAAACCACCCTACCTGTATTTTCAGCTCCTTCAGCGTCTGGTTGGCAGAGACAAGCAGCGCTTTCTCCCCTCGGACTTTCCGGTGCCGGGTGCTTCTCCTGATGCCTTGCTTTTGGTAAGTGACGTAGCTCTGGTGCGAGATCTTCTGGCGCTTCGTGCCACCGTTGGTCTAGAAACAGGAGGCAAAAAACCAGTAAGTCAGGAGTTCCATCCAAATGGGTGGAGGACCCAACCTCCCCGGAGCGCGTTTTGGGCGAGCTGGTCATGCAGGGAAGGCACAAAGCTCTGGAAAAGCTCCTCGGAAAGCGAACCGCGGCGAGCATCGAGAGGACTGAAGGACTTGCCTTGAAACCTCAGTTCCTGCTTCTAACACGAGCGCGGGGTGGATTAGCAGCCAAGTGTACCAGACACCATCAATATTTGATCTCTCCAAAAGCCAAAGTGATGGTGCAGTATGACCATTAAAGGGACAGTTTCAGACACGGTTGCTTTCACCGAGGAGAAGGAGCCCGTCATGCTGACTCGAGAGGATGACACAAAGCCCACGGAACCTGGTGGTAATTTTGGGATCTCTACCTGGTTAAAATCAGGGTCCTGTTCCCCCTCTGGCTTGTTTTCCTCCCTGTCTTCTTCAGCTTCTGAGCTGCTCACGTTCAGCTCTGGAGTAGCGTCCTTCATTACCTGAAGTCATAAAAATCATTCTCCGTGACTAACCCGACAGCGTCAACCCCCGACTGGCACACCGCAGAGACCTCTGGGATGCCACAAAACCCTGAGGCAGAGCAGGAAAAAAAAAAACCCCAGGATCTGCTCCACAGGCTCTGTAAAGTCTTCTCCACCCCTGCCCAGCTGCACAGAACCACGGGGGGATTGGGCTCAGGAGAACAAGCCTCTGTTGGATCGCAGGTGCTTCCTGTGGCTCAGGACCTACCCTCCTCGCCACGCAAAGGGAAAGTCTCCTGGGGCCTGGACTGGTTTCTTTCCCATTAGCTGGCTGCTTCTCTGGTTCATTTAAGTGTCTTACTTGCCCTAACACGGATAAAGGGATATTATCTGGAAATTAAGACACTTATCCAGCCTGGTAGAGGCACTCAGCACTGTTATTTAGGGGTCTGGAGGTTGTAAGTAAATGAAATCTAAATAATTCACACAAATGTATAAATAAGAAGGGCTTTCAGTTGTGTGTAAGTCACTCCAAGAGGCACGGACCTGCCAGACAGGAATTCACATCGGCTTGGGCTGGAGCTGGGGTTTGCACGGGGGATGGAGCTGGGGTTTGCACGGGGGACGGAGCCCAGTGCTCTCCATCCTGGATACCCCAGAGCTCACTTCTCCAACATATCCACAGTTAACGGTGCAATCCCAGCTCCCAAACACCCAGCATCCCCCCAGTACCCCCTGCGATCCATACGGCCGCGGCTTCCTCTCACGGCAGCGGCCGAAGGAGGTACCCGGGGGGTGTTGGGGGGGAAGGAGCAGAGGAGAGGGGCTGGGAACTGCTCCCTGACTTTGCACGTGGAAAGGGGCAGGGAAGGAAGCGTCGGCTCCGCACTCCATCGCCCGCCGGCCTCGCAGGCAGTGCTGCTGACGGGTGTTGCTGCTGCTGCTCCGAGCCTGCCCCCTTAACGAGGGATCTGGCAGGAGAGCTCTCGCCCCCTCTCTCCAACTCCAGCTGCTCAGTGAAGAATAGCTGCCTGTGTTATTTTTTTGCCAGCCCCACGTGTGAGTAGGGTCTTGTCCAGCGCCAGGGAAGAAAAAAAATAAAATAAGACAACAACCAACCAAGCAAAACAACAAAACAACCACCCTCCTCTGCGCCAGAGCCAAGATCCAGCCTCCAGACGGGCTGAAAACCCGTCGTCGATGGCTCGGGGCTGTGCTGGGTGCTCAACATCTCACAAGCAAGGCAGAAACTCGGCCAGTCTCCAGTGCCCTGCAGTTTTCCAGGCTCCAGCTCCTCTCTTAGACTGGCAGGGAAGGGGAAATCAATGAGAAGAAAAGAAAAATACCCAGAAAACCCAACTCCACACTGCAAAAGCACAGGGAATATCTTTATCTGAGTTTGCCCATGAGCCTCAGTTTCCCTCTTGAAGCATAAAACAAAGCCTGAGAAGGAAGACTTGCTTTTGGACACACGGAAAGACAGCTCTAAACCTGACACTGGTCCCTGAAGACATCGGTAAAGCAGAGAGAATTCACAGCTTCCTAAGGGATCCTGAAAACCATCTCTAAGTTTGCTGCTCTTTCCTCAGCGTGGAGGTTAAGAACTTGTTTCTACCCAGGAACAAACGTCACTTGAGTGACCAAAGCAAGGAACCAACAAACACCAGAGGGGGAGGAGAACAGGTAGAGCCTGGCAACACAGTGACAAAGACCAGAAGTGGCTACAGCACTGCCTAAAATATCCAAAACTGGGAACGTCCGCGAGGACGCCTGATAACGCAAAGGATTCGGGTTGGCAAAAGGAAGCCTCGAGGAGACCGAATTTTCCGAGCAGCCACAGCCAGAATTTTCCCATTTGCTATTTTTGCCAAAGCGACAGCTCCCACACGCCGCAGAGAGCGGCAGCCCTGCCCACCACCACCATCCCAGGCCGCCCAGCATCCCCACCAGTAGATCCCAGACCCGCGGCAGGTCACAGTACGAATCTCACCACCGGGTCTGGGGTGTTATTTGGGTGCTTGGAGAGTTATTTGGGGACTCGGAGTGGTTCCTGTTGAAGGAAATGGAGCTGGGATGATAAAAGAGAGAGGGAGAGAGCTCGTTACCTTTTTATTATCCACCACTTTGTGGATGTAGATGGTCGCCTGGGTGTACTCACGCAAGTCCCGCTGTTGCTGGCACAACAGCCCTTCTCTGCACTCTGGGCAGAGTTCTGGAGAGGAACAAAAGAAAAATGCATTTATTAATTGCTTCAGCTCCATGGAGACACATGCCCGAGGCCTCTCACTGCTGACCCAGAGCGGATCACACAACTGGGGAGCACCTGCCAGGCTCCACGTTCAATACCCATCCCCTTAGATCACAGAATCAGACTGGTTTGGGTTGGAAGTAGCCTTCAAAGCTCATCTGGTCCAAGCCCCTGCAGGGAGCAGGGCCATCTGCAGCTAGAGCAGGGTGCTCAGAGCCCCGGGCAACCTCCCCTGCAATGGTGCCAGGGATGGGGCAGCCACCACCTCTCTGGGCAGCCTGGCACAGGCTCTCCCCACCCTCACCATCACCAATCTCTCTCTTCTCTCCAGTCTGAATCTCCCTCTTTTAGTTCAAACCATCACCCCTTGGCCTGTCCCAACAGGCCCTGCTCAGAAATCTTTCCCCATCTTTCCAACAGGTCCCTTCAAGTCTTGAAAAGCCCCCAGAAGGTCTCATCCCACACTAAGATCTGACTCTTTAACCCCAAAAGAGCAATTTCCCAGGGAGCTGGCACCAACGAGCAAAAGAATAAAGCACAGACAGTGGCAAGAAATGCACTCACGGGGCTCAGAGGCGTACACAGCGCTCTCGGGGTCCGCCCCGGCGGCCTGCGTGCGGGTGATTTTGATGACGTGATCCACGACGAAGAGTTTTTGAATCCTCTCCCACTCGCTGGGCCATATGAGAGCTATACTGTGCAAAGGAACAAAAAGGTGCTTTATGACATGGCGAAGCCAAGCCCCGAGCTCCTGAACAGCCTCCCCTTCTTCTTTTTAGTCTGTTAACAAAAGCAAAGCCACAAAAATCAATCCCTAACTCCAGCTACACGGGAGGACCCGTACGCCCAAGAGAAGAGGGAAACAGTAGCGTGTTATTAGTGATGCTGTTCTGCTCCAGTCACGCCGGAGGGAGGCTGGAGGAGGAGAAGAGAGGAAGATCTGCTGCTTTTAGTTCTGCATCGTTGCAGAAGCAACGCTACGAAGCATGAACCAGCATCCAGCGCTCCAGGGGCAAGTCTCACGGAAAGCAAATCGTAAGGAAGCCGGATGTTTCTACGCCCCGGTCAAATGCAGGGTAGTTTATTGTTAGGAATTAGCCAAGCTGAAGTAAACTCTCTTTTTTTATTTTTTTTTTCCCCTGACCCAGCATCCTTCAACAATTTCGGTCTTGCTTTGCTTAGGTGGGGCTGAGGAAGCGCCCACGTTCGTTCTGTTTGAAGGAAAACCCTTGCTCCTCGTATCGTGAGCCTCCCAGAACGTTCCCCGAGGCTCAGCAAGAGACAAAAGCAGCTCCGTGAAGAGAAGAAACTCACAGTTTGGAATCTTCTTTGGTCATGGATGTGTAGGTGAACATGAGGCCTCCGTGAGGGCAGAGGAGAACGCTGTTTCCCACCGAGGACACTGGGCTGCATCGCGTTGGCCTCCTGCGTGGGGTGAGGGGGGAAAGGCAAGCGGTTTGCAAAGCTCGGGCAGGTTACTGCAGCAAAACCCCAGCTCTGCAGGCAGCCAAGGAGAAATCACAGGTGAGTATTTACAGAAGGCATTCCAACGGGGAATGTTAACTGAGGAGGAAACGGGATCCGCGTTCCTGCGCGTTGCAGAGCGACTATCTGGCAGAGATTTCCATCTCCCATCACCAGCAGCCCGCAGAGACGGGGTGGTGACCTCTGCCTGGGATACAGCCCCAGTCAGATGAGGGAAAAAAAAAAACCAAAGCAAAACTAATCAGGTTACTGCTTAATCCCACCATCTGGTTAGGACGCGGTAAACAAGGAAATTCGGTTTCTTACAACGGATTACAACTGATACAAGCCCTGCAGAAGTCAGCTTCCTTGTTGCCACAAGAGCACACTGCTGGTAACCACACGGCGCGTGGGGACTCGAAAGCTCAAGCGTTACCTCCAGTTGCCACCCACCCCCCAAAATAAAAGGAATAAAAAGCAGCAAAAACCCCTCCAGCCAAGTTACCTGACAAATTTCCTCCATTCTTCTACAAAGAACTGCGAAACGATGTACAGCTCATCTGTCTCCTGGAGGCGAAATAAGGAAAACAAAAGGCTCTTTTTGCAATTAATCCAACACCAGAGAAGCGATGACTGTTCAGCTTTTTTTTTTTTTTCCCCCGCAGCGCGCGTTCTCCTCGAGACCTCGGCGGTTTTACCATGACAACTCCATCCGAGCGCGCTGGGAAAGCCAAGTAAAGTAATTTGGGATCAAGTACTAAGCACTTACATTACTAATCTCGTGTTTATTACAAAGTTAATTTAGCTTTAGATCCAATTACCTTTAATTCGCAGCAGGAAACGGCCGTTTCCCCCCCGAGCAGCTCTCCCCAGCACTGCCTTTTCTCTTGCTGGGTGCTTGCAGAGACATCTCTGTTCCCCCAAGGGAGTGGGGTGAGTCCACCCCAACCTGCCTCATTTTCTTCACCCATCTGAATCCAGAAGTTTCTCCTTTTGGCAGCAGTGGATTCAAAACCACGGCCACAAACCCACCCAAGGCAGCGGGTTTAGAAGAAATCGTTTTCCCTGCCCTGAAGGATTTGCCACGAGATAGAAACCAGGAGACCACCGAGGTCCTAAGAGCTGAGTGACAAAACCACTCCTGCGATCACCAACCCTCACCGCCTTCCCTGAGACAGATTTAGGGGCTCACTCCATCTTTCTGCAGGAAAATTCCATACACCAGAGGAATTGAGATATGGGTTTTTTAATCTCCCTTCATCTCCTCTAGATTAAACCGCTCTGCTTGTTTTCTTCCCTGAACCTCAATTGTTTTGAATCAGGAAAACTCACAAAGCTCGAGGGAAAGACCCTCAGCTCGCTTTTCCTTTGGGAAATTCAAAGAGAACAGAGGATGCAGCCTTGCTGCCTGGGGAGACCCTCACCCATGGTGATGGGCTCCAGCTTTCCATCACCTACTCCAGCTACAGAAGCTGACTCGACCTGACCCTCCCCTTAAATACCACTGGTGGGACCTGGCAGCTCCACAGCTCAGCACTGACAATTTTTGGGGTCTCCTTAGTTCCGAGGCACAGAACTGTCTTGACCTCACTATTTATCCACGGCTGGAGAAGGCACCCAAGAGTGGCAAGCTGCCCTCCCACGTAGCAGCCACCGAGGCAGACACCTGCCAAAGCAGCTTGGCAGAATCAAAGAGTCACTCATTAATCAGCACCGCGAGACGCCCGGGAGCCAAGGCGCGGAGCCAACGGCTTGAGCCATTTCTTTTGAGTTGCCTCAAAGCCCCAAGAATGTCCTGGAGAGCTGCACACTTGTACCAGTGAGAAGCTGGTATGAGAGGCCTTATGTGCTAGAGGCTTCAGCACATAGGGAAGCTCCTGCTGAGCTCTCGGGACATAGGTGGATAGTGGAGCAGGCAGGAATTTTAATCAAACAGTGGCAAAAACCTGGCCTGAACAGGGAGAAGGACCAGGGCAGGGATTGTCCCTCTGGACTGGGCACTGGGGAGGCATCCTCGAATCCTGGGGTCAGGTTTGGGCCCCTCACTCCCAGCAGGACAGTGAGGGGCTGGAGTGTGGCCAGAGAAGGGCAACGGAGCTGGAGAAGGGGCTGGAGCACAAGGGTGCTGAGGAGCAGCTGAGGGACCTGGGCTGGTTCAGCCTGGAGCAAAGGAGGCTGAGGGGAGACCTTCTGGCTCTGACAGCTCCTGACAGGAGGCTGGAGCCAGGGGGGTCGGGCTCTGCTCCCAAGGAACAAGAGACAGGACAAGAGGAACCGGCCTCAAGTTGCCCCAGGGGAGGTTTAGGTTGGAGCTGAGGAACAATTTCTTGCCCTTGAGGGTTGTCCAGGGCTGTCCCAGGCTGCCCAGGGCAGGGGTGGAGTCCCCGTGATCCCTGGAGGGGTTTCAGAGCCGTGGAGCTGTGGTGCTGAGGGACAGGGGTCAATGGTGCCCTGGCAGTGGTGGGTTAATGGTTGGACTCCATGACCTTCAAGGTCTGCTTAATTCTCTGATTCTAAGGCAGTGAGAAGCTGCCTCCACCATGTCAGTCCTTCTAGGGACGGACGTAACCGCAGCAGCAATATTGTTGCTGCTTATCTCGCTGACTCGGGGCCAGCGACAGCGAGGTTGGCGCACGGGCCGTTCTCGTGTATCTGTAGCAGGGCTTTGTGCCAGCAGAGCTGGTCTGGGGAAATCACATCTCGGCACAACACACGGGTACGCTGCGCTGGCACAGGCACGGTCCGAGTCAGCGATTACCAGGCAAGTCTCTCTCACAGGTAAAATAAAGTGTCTTAGGGAGAGAGATAAAAGCTCCCCCAAGACCCCGCGGCGTTCCCCCGGTCACCTTTCTCTCATACCTGAGGCCAGCTGCCCAGGCAAGGTCTGCATTTATCGTGAAACAAGTTTTGGAGAGAAGTCTTCTGCTCGCTAGCCATCATCTTGTGCAGAGCTTCGTTCTCCTCCCCCTCGCGCTCCAAAATCTGCAGGAAACAGTTAATTACAGCACAGCTTCAACTCCTAGCTGCTGGTAAACGGGGCCATTATTTCTGAGCCTCGTTAAAAAGAAAACCAGAAACACGACAGCGTGTTTACAGTCAACAAGCATTGTTTGGCGTTCAAATACCTTGCACTGGGAGCAGCACTCTTTGTTATTTGGGAATTCAGGGGCCTTTGGAAAATATTGCTTGAGTTTCTCCCAGGCTTCCTTGGAAACCACTCTCCGCTCGTTTTCGGAGATGCACAGGTCACCTGCAGGGAGATAGCCAAGGAGAAGGGCTTTGCTCAGCGATGTTTTGCAGCCCTGACTAGATCCAAGAGATTACAGGCTAAAAATGTGGGGGGAAAACATGCAGGGACTTCTCGGCCAACGCTTTGTCAGCACAAAAGAGTGCAATTAATACACAAAGTCACCTTCAACTTTATCATTTCCTTGTTTATACAGGGGAAAAAAAAGGAAAACAAAAAATAAAAACCAAGAAAAGACCTTAGTGTCCTTTTGACTTCCAAGCTCATGAACCCCAGCAGCTGATCAAACAGAAGAGGTGGTGAAGAGATGCCCGGAAAAGCAAGGACAAGCCAAAGAGGGCACAGGGCTACTGTTTTCTGATCTTGGCTATTCACAGCTACGTTCTGATGGCAACTTCAAGCTGCAGAATAACCCTGCGCCCTGTAAAACAGGAGCCAGGTGCTTTCCCAACCCCTTGCAAAACAAACCAGATCATCTCAGGTGGCTTCGTGTGCCACATCTGAGCACCTCAAAACCTGGAAAGGGCAGATTCCGGGCTCTGGAAAACAACCAGGGCGTGAAGATGCGAAGCACAAGGGACCAACTACCCCCCAGACAACTCCCCATCTGTGTTATTTATCCTGACGCTCAAGCAGCTCAACCCCCACTCCTCCTCTGATGGGTTTTGCAGCGAGGCAGCGTCACTCCGGCCCCAACTGCCGCCGGAAGGTCACGCTCGTGCACGTGGACACCACGTGCCGGGGTGACACCGACAAACACGCCTCGGGGAGAAGCGGAGAAGGCGACGGGGTCCCAGCAGCCACCCTGCCCGCTCGCAGGGTTGACTATGCCCCAGGGGAAAGCAGAACCCCAAAGCCCCCAGCGAGGCAGCAGCCGGGGGGTCCAGGCACAGTGAGAAGCGGAACAGGCGTTGCGATGCCAGCTTTGGATGCGGCCCGGGCACGAACACCGGCACCTCAGCGGGGATTTTGCCAGCAAGCGTGAAGGCGCGGTGCTGGGCGGCGTCCAGCAAAGGGCACGATGCTTTTATTATCTCTTTGGGTTTGGTTTTTTTCCCTACGGCTTGAGGAACTACAGAAAGATGGGGAGGAAAGGCTCCTTCTCCCCCACCCGCCGGTAGCTCTTTAATATTACAAGCAGCTCGTCAGCCCCACGGACCCGTCGGCTCTCCTCGCTCCAGCCAAGCCTGGATTTCTGCCAGGGAAAAAATAGCAACGCTCCCCTCCTGCTTTTCCTCTGATAAACATAGGTCGGGCCGGACTGCTTCGATGCGGCACTTGGCCACTTGTTCCTCATCAAACCCAATCAAGCAGCCCAGCTTTACCATATGAGGAGGCAGGACCAGGCTGCTTTCCAGAGCCAGCAAGGCTCAGGGGGGGGGAAAAAAGGGTTTCGGGGGGGGGGGGAGAAGAAATAGAGCTTGTACAAATAAGTGCCTTGACACTGCGTGATTAATGAAAACAGATTAATACGCTGTTGAGCAAAAGAGGTGGAAAAATCAGATCTGGGTGTGCAGGGAGCAAGTGCTTTGCCATCTGGAAGGAGATGATCTTAACTGCTGCTGACCCTGCTTCCCCCTCCTGCCGACCAGGGACATGTTCTGGGCACCGACATCAAAAGGAGCCTTAACTTGGTATCTGGAAAAAATTATCCGCTGGGGTCGGGCAGCTACCGGAGAGTGAGAAATTGCAGCGGAGATGTAAAGGGACTTTCTTAAGGGAACGCCCAGCTGGCATTTCTGGAGGCCAGCCAGACCTCACAGATACAGCACTGGTTTTTCCAGAGCCTACCATGACAGCGGGAACTTCCTCCATGGTAAAATAAAGGCTGCAAAACCCAGGCTACAGATTTGCTGATATACTCTGGAGGGAAATTTTTAAAGGTGGAAAGGTTGTTTTCCATCAGGAAACAGAGATTAGCTCAAGATGATGAAACCTGACCTGTCAGCTACCCCCATTTTTATTATTATTTATTCTGGTATGACCCAAAGTCACAGATCAACTAGTGATTTCCCAGCACAATTTTTCCAAAGGGCTACTGGCCTATTTTTATCACGTCTGGCTACATTAAATGTTTCATCACCATGTTGCCTGCTTGTGTTTAACAGCAGCAGCCTCACAGCCGTGGGAAAAATGGTGTGAAAGGCTCTGAAAACCAGCAAAAGGCTGAACCAATTTGCTTTAAAATGAGGCTTTATCATGTAATTATTCCACATCCTTGATTAGCCTTGATGACAGGAGGTGCGTGGCTAATTTACAGCACATTTGTCTTACTAGGAACAAGACCCGAGCATCCCTGGCAGGGAAACTGGTGCCTCCAACAGGAGTTTACTAGAAGAGAGTTCTGTCTGGGAGCCCCACACAGGCTTAAAAAAAAAAAAAGTGAGATTTAAACAACAGGGTAGCCAAGGATGTAGCTAATGAACCATCACTTAGCAAAACAATTAACACCGGGTCAAAACCTTATGTAAACGGACACCGAAGCACAGCAGGTTGGGTAATCGATATCCTGGTCCCAGCCACTCTGAGATAAACCCATGTACCCTGTTAGGTAAGTGCTCCTGTTTTCCTCTACACTGAGAGAGTAAATGGATGTTCTCAGCTCCCACCTGGACTACCAGTTTTTCCTCCTAATACTTGCAGAGCTTCCCAGGGGCTGCAGATCCCTCGCTCCATCACTTGGTTGGCAAGAGGAAGAGCTGCTGGCTTCCACAGCCCAGCATCTCCCACTACACCCTGGCACCTCTGGGCTCAGCCCCCTTTCACGACTGCAATGGGGTGGTGATGCTCATAAATAAAAGCTCGGAGTCTGAGTGTCAGGAAACCCCAGGCAAATGAGAATTAAGCACATTTCCTCAGTAACTACTTGTGTCGGGCCTTGATGGAGCAAAGGCTACGAGGTTAATGTCTGGAGCAGTGGGCAACAACAGATATATTCAGCTCCATCCCCCGACGAGGCTTACCATGTGGGCAAACGATGTCTTCATTAAAATTTAACTCCTCTTCCTCCTCTCTCTTCTCTTCATTTGATTCATCTAATTAAAAACAAAACAAACAAACAAAAACCAAAAAGATTGTACAGAGTTTCCCTCCCAAGGAAAGGGAAAATATCTTTGGGGGGGGAAGGAGCACGGGTTGCCTTTCAAATTACAGCAAAACCCTTAACCCAAGGGAGGCTTTGGAAGGAAATTTGCTCTTCTCAAATGTCTCGGCCTCTGGGCGGGCGGGATTACAGCCTGCAGGCCCCGTAGGAGTGCTTTGAAGTGTGGGGAGCACAAGTCGGTCCTTTGTGAGATTACAAAGGACACATTTGTTCCGGCTCAAACACCCCAGGGGTTCAGCTCTCCCAAAGATCTCGAGTTGAACCTAAACACAAGTCGAGGTAAGAGCGCAGGGAGCAGAAACCTTCCTGGCAAAATATTAGTCCGCTCTTTGCCTCGAGGATGCTGATCGAAACCAGATGCTGCCCGACAAACGGAGGGGGAGCCTGCCAGGGCTTTGGGAAGCCCCATGATAATGTATAAATTAGGGTTAAGAACCAGAGACAGAAGCGCTGCCCACTGAACTGGAGCACCAGGAACACAGTAACGAGTCCCTGATGACCTGCCTAATGAGCACCTTACTGCTGGGAGCTGGAACCTGTTGCAAAAGCAAGGTCACCACCAAGGAATGAGGAGACCCTTATCTCCATGGATGCTCCACCAAACACTTAGAGATATCAGGAGGGCTGTGGAGTTCTCGGTGCCTTCCAGCCCAAGCTCATCATCTCCCCTTTCATTCAGACAAGCTTCTCGCCCTCAGTTCTGTAACTAAACGCTCAACAAAATATCCAGTTTCCAAAGATTTAAAGAGCAGAAGCCAAATAAAAAACCCTCATGGACTCACGATACAGTCACAGAAGGGAGTTCAATGCATGATTTTTTTTTCTTCCCTAGGCTGTGTTTTCCCTGTGCTGCTTTACCAGCTGCGGTTTCACCCATCAGACCTTCTCAATAAACATCTTCATCCCTTCCCCAAGGTAATTTTCCTGTTTTTTTCCTCCCCTGCGCTCTCTCATTCGGATAAAAGCGGATGAAAAGATCATTACTGGGGCAGTAATTTTATACAGCTTTGTAAAACTACTCATTACCTCATCTTCTTCTCCGGGTATGAAGATTACCCAGCAGTTTTAAAGCGTATCAAAGAAAAAAAACTCCTTCATTTAAGGAGCTTTTGATTTGATTTCTTACCCTTCCCTCTCTACTCATACAAGGGAAACCAACCAGCTCCACCAACACCGTGATGTGCCTTTTGTTAGGAGGCAGCAGTCGGAGCGGGTGGGTCTCCCCAGCAGCAGAAATTACCTTTGTTTTGTGCGTTTCCATTCATTTTTCCATTACTGTGCTCTGCGTCTTCATCTTGCTCATTTAATTGCTCCAGAGCCAGCTGACGCCAGCTCCTCAAAGACGCCTTCCCAACCCAAAACCCATCGTTCCTGCGGAGAGAGAACAGCGTTGGCAACGCGAGTCACGGCTCCATCCTTCTCCCTTGGAGCCCAAACAGTAAAATCTTCGGGGTGTGGGGAGGAAGCAGTTATTTAAGCACTTAAAAACCAAACCCAAACCCAAACCATAAAACCCCTGACAACATTTCAAAGCTTCGGGACTTACATACCCCTTGACTGTCACCTTCAGCAAGTTGGTCACGGTTTTGTAGTCTTCGTTTAACTGGTTTTTCAGTCGCAGGATTCGACACCTTTCCACCACGCACTCCTTGCAAAGTGCTTTGACTGTGGGGGGAGGAAGAAAAACACAATTTATTGCACAGGAGGCTGAGATCTCCCTGGGTTGAATGCCTCAGACAGGTATCTTGCCCGGCGAGTGGAGAGTTCACATGTAAATCAGGAGATCCCTGGGGTTACTGCCAGATCAGGCCCCATTTGAAGCTTAAATAAGCATAAAATGCTTCAGATGAGGCGTGATCTGTTCCGCAAGCTTCACAGCTCTGGTGGGAAACACAGGGAATCTGGTGCAGTTACAGCTGACAGCCAGGTCACGCCAACACGCAGCCACGGGGGTCAAAGGCAGGATGGTTTAGGCATATGCAAGGGGAAAAAAAAAAACCAACCCACTACTGTGCTACTTTGCCAGTTAAACCCAGAAAAAAAAAAACCCCACCACCTTCCTGCAAAGCTGCACTGGACCAACAGGAGTGGAAAACACTACAGCCAGGCAGAGATTTTTATCTGAGGTTGCATCCAGGGAAGCAAGTCAGAGGAGGCAGCGCATCCATCCCTCCATCGCTCCCTCCCTCCGAGTCCTACTCAACGAAGAAACCCTGCGGGCGATCTTCCAGTTGACTAATAGATGTTGGCCTGTTGTGTTTTTTTTTTTAACCCCCACAAAGGCTGCCTGCGTCACAGCAGTTTCTGCTGGTTGTGTTTCTTCCCTATAAGCTCCTAGTAGGAGCTGAGCTAATTTGGTCTCAGTGGGAGTTATTGAGCTCCTTTGTAAAAGAAATGAAGCCTGGGGCTCGATTAAGGGATGCCCAAAGACTGCAGGGGTTGGGCTGACCCCAAAAATCAGAACGCGTGACAGACGCGCGTGCAACACGAGCACAGGGGCTGAGGGGTCTGTGTTGCCCTCGGAGGAGGCAGCTTGGGACGGGCTAGAAGGGAAGGATAGGGAAGGATTTTCTTGGCCTGCGTTGATCCACAGCTCCACAAAACCCTGCCCACGTGGGATCTGTAGGTGCTGCAGGCACAGAAAATAATTTTCAGGAGTCTAGGGGGTTGCACGGGCAAGTTTTGCTGTTTTCTAGAATCAGCTTCATAAAATCTTCCCAGTATTATGTTTTCTAACTCAAGTGCACCGTTGCTTTCTCAGAAACTCCATCATGCACAGCTCTTCCTAGACAGAGCAGAACTCAGGCATGAAACAGGCCCTGCAGTCAGACTGTGTTCGTTCGAACACTGAAATAATTAGTGATATTAAAAAAAAATAGCAAACACCTGGAAATAACAGCACAAAAGCTGCATGTAGAAATGAAGTTATGACAACAAAGGATGGCTTAAAATGGGTCTGGGATCAGAACAAGGCTCTAAAAACACGAGAGGGTGACTGGCAGAGGGCATTTTCCAGCCCGACACGTTACCGTTCAGCCTGGGCCCTCCTCCGTATCTCCTGTAGAAGAAATCGGCCACGTACTCCGATATCCTCTTCATGATGGATATTTTATCCGGGTGGAGCTTGCCGTGTGAACACAGGCAGGCTGTGTTGTCGATGGGTTTTGGGGGAGTGGATTCATCCAGCCATTTCTGCAGCCACTCGAGGGAGATGAAGTCATAGGGTGAACCTGGGAGGGGATAAAAATCACAAAGAGAAACGAGCCCGCGCGCATCAGCTACGCTGCCAGCAGATGGTATTTGATAATTACTCTGCTATTCAACAGTACTTTTAAAAATGAACAAGCCATCACTGTTGGTTAAATCGCAGCGGTACCGAGTTTTCAAACATCTGATTGAGCTTCTCCCATCCAACGCTCTACTCCGGATGGTTTAGAAGCCAGGAGCTACACGGAATCCTATGAGGAGTGGCTGAGGGAACTGGGTTTGTTTAGTCTGGAGAAGAGGAGGCTGAGAGGAGACCTTATTGCCCTCTACAACTACCTAAAAGGAGGTTGTAGAGAGGCCGGTGTTGGTCTCTTCTCTCAAATTAGTAATGATAGGACGAGGGGGAATGGACTAAAGTTGCGCCAGGGGAAGTTTAGATTAGATATTAGGAGGAAGTTCTTCACTGAGAGGGTGGTTAGGCACTGGAACAGGCTGCTCAGGGAGGTGGTGGAGTCACCATCCCTGGAGGTGTTTAAAGAACGATTAGATGTGGAGCTTGAGGATATGGTGTAGTGGTTGAGAAATGCTAGGACAAAGGTTGGACTTGATGACCCTGGAGGTCCTTTCCAACCATAATGATTCTATGATTCTATGAAGAGACGCAAGCAGCAGCGGTCATCTCCAACTCAAGCGATCGATACGAAGCAATGGAGTGCTCCAAACAGGAGCGTTTCCAGGTTGCTAAACCTTTCCTGGAGAGCAGTCGAGGAAAGGAGGAAGTTTTCCCATCAAGGGACAGGTATATTTAAATCAGGAATATAAATTCAAGGCTTTCTCCCTAACAGAGAGAGCTCATCGGGGTAAATTGAAACAAAAGGCAACAATGGCAAATAGACCAGGTCAGGGCTTGGCCTCACCCTTCCCCACCCTGAATTTCAGTGTTATTTTGGGATGCTCCTCCAACTCTGGGTGAGAAACACTTGTGCAATTTAAGGGCAAAAGGAAACTTGCTCAGATTTTTCAGCACGAGCTTGGTTTCTTTTGAAGCGGAGCCGTGGGCTCGCCCTTGTTTGCTAAAGAAGAAACACCTTACACAAAGCCAAGGGTCAGGGTGGGGGGGTTGGCATCAGGACAAGCGGTGAAACAGCTTTGGGTGAATCCCCCAAAGCCTCAGCACCCAGACCAGGGATTGATTGCGGATTAAAGAGAGGATATTAACCCCTTACTGCTGCCGTGAGGAGGGCAGCTCTGAAACCGAGAAGGAACGTAGGTGTTAGTTACATTTATCAACGGGACAAAAATCTTTCATGTTTCATGCAAAGGAGCAAGAGAGAAGCTACAGAAAAGTACTTTGTCTTCTTGGCAAAGCTGGGCATCAAACCCTCTGCTCATCTGCTGCAGAAAAATCAGCGGCTTTTTCATCTTACGCAACGGCATCTGAGATGCGCAGCCGTGACCTCCAGAGAATTGCAACGCTGTCAGAAAGGGTTTGCTAGTTTGGGATGAAAGCTGCCTCCCCCTGAAAGTACGTTTTTCTGGGGCAGGCTACACAAAGCTCGCAGAAAAACATGTCTGCACAGCTGCAGAAAGAGTTCCAGAGCTCCTGTGGGATTGGAGCCGGAGCAGCTCTGGGACAGCGCTGCCTCCAGCCGTGCTAGCAAGGTGCTGAGCCCAGCAGCAGGCTGTGGGTGCCCTCAGGGAAGTGCTTTGGATCCTGCCAACTTCAAATTGGGGCAGAGGAGCTTTACTGAGGGGCTGGAGAGTGTCCAGAGAAGGACAACGGAGCTGGGGAAGGGGCTGGAGCACAAGGGTGGTGAGGAGCAGCTGAGGGACCTGGGCTGGTTAAGCCTGGAGCAAAGGAGGCTGAGGGGAGACCTTCTGGCTCTGACAGC
>JANVCC010000174.1:517331-527925 GCA_025345505.1 Todiramphus chloris collaris
GTTGGGATGGACCAGGAAGGGATGGATCCATGAGGAAGGAATGACTGGAGGGGTGTGAGAGGAGATGGAGAAATGGGTGTGAGGTGGGATGGTTGAATGATGGATGAATCCACAAGGAAGAGATGGATGGAGGAGTCTGAGAGGAGATGGAGAGATGGGCGTCTGCTGGGATGGATGAGAGATGGATGAATTGACAAGGAAGAGATGGATGGAGGAGTGTGAGAGGAAATGGAGAGATGGGTGTGAGCTGAGACAGTTGAGTAATGGATGAATCCACCAGGAAGGGATGGATGGAGGAGTCTGAGAGGAGACGGAGAGATGGGTGTGAGCCAGGATGGCTGAATAACGGGCAGATCCATGAACAGGGGAGGGGGGGGGGGAGGGAGGACAGAGCAGAAGCAGAAATAGAGGAGCACAGCGATGGGACAAGAGGATGGACACACCCACAGGAAGAGAAGAAGCTGGAGCTGGCAGAAAGCACCCAGGGGCACCCCGCCCACCCCCAACCACCCCCTTACTCTCCACGTCGAGGGTGACGAAGACCTCGGCGTAGCCGGTGGGGCTGCTGGCGTTACAGATGTACTGGCCCGAGTCCTGCTGCGCGGTGCGGGGGATGACCAAGGTGCCGTTCACCACCCGGTGCTGCCAGGGCAGGGGTGCCCGCAGCTTCGACCACTCGATCTGCGGCGCCGGCTCACCTACGGGCAACCGTCACCGCGGCGTCAAGGTAGGGACCGCGGCAGGATGTCCCCCTCCCTGCCACCGCCGCCCTCCATCCTCCCCGCACCTCTGGCCGTGCAGGGCAGCGTGGCGGTGTCCCCGGCCACTACGGTGACGGTGGATGGCGCGGTGACCTCGGGGGCACCGGGGTGCCGCTGCGCCGTCTCCACGGTGACATCCACCCGGGCTTGCGCTGAACCCAAGGCGCTGTGCGCCGTGCAGACGTAGGTCCCGGCGTGTTCTGGCTTGGCTGGCGAAAGCTGGTGGAGTCAGGGGAACACAAGGTGGGTGGTGAGCAGCGGGCACTCAGCGGCACCCCATGGCACCCTTGGGTGCCCCGCTCACCTGCAGGATGGCCTGGCTGTCCATGTGCAGCAGCGTTTGGTGTTCCACCTTCTGCCGGGAGCCCGGCCGGCTCCACCGCACCAGCGGCCGCGGTTCGCCCCGGCCCAGGCACTCCAGGCTGAGGGATTTGCCCTCCCTCACTGTCACAGGACCTGGTGGCATCACCGACACTGTGGGGGCACCTGGAGAAGGGGAAAGACATCAGCATGGGGATGAGGACACCACCATTAAGGATGTTGACATGGCCATGGGGACACCAACATCCTCGGGGCACCTGGAGCATGGGAAGGAGATCAGTACAGGGATGGGGACACTATCAACCCAGCAGCATCTGGAGTATATGGAAGACAACAACATGGGGCTGTGGATGGGCACAGGGATATCACCATCCTAGGAGCGTGGGGAGTCCATGAAGGACATGGGAATGGTGACACCACCATCCCAGGAGCATCTAGAGCCCATGGAGGACATCAGCATGGGGCGATGGGCATCACCACTCCAGGAGTACCTGAAGCATGGAGAGGCTATGGGGATGGGGACACCATCACCTCAGGGTTATCTGGAACACATGGAGGACACCAGCATGGGGACAGGGATATCACCACCCCAGGGGCATCTGGAACACATGGGGACAGGGACAGGTCCACCCCTGGAAACCTCGCACCTTGCACCAAGAGGTTGACAACGCTGCTGGCAACACCGAAGCGGTTGGAGGCCACACAGTGATAGGCACCCTGGTTGCCCACATGGGCACCAGTGATGGAGATGACCGAGCCGTTCGTGCTGATCTTCACATTGTCTGGGGAAGGAGGAGCTGTGAACACCGGGGCCACCCTGGGGACCACACCAGGGCCACCCTGAGGACCACTATACCTTGGAGATGTTGGCCAGGTCCCATCCGCCAAGTGATGTTGATGGGCCGGGCACCATCATGGACGCGGCACTTGAAGGTGGCATCCTCGCCCGGTGCCACCGCCATGCTGTGTGGGTCGATGGAGATGATGGGGCTCTGCAGACCTGTGGCGACAAAGGGACAGGGAAGCCACCGAGGTCACTCAAGTCTCCCATCTCCCCCTCCTGGTGTCCTCTATTGCCCCGTGGCCACACTCACGGTAGCTGGAGCTGTCACGGGAGGTGATGGTGACGGCGATGGTGGCCTCGCGGTAGATGCTGCCCATGTCTGCCCGGCACACGTACTCCCCCGAGTCGGCCACTGAGAGCTGTGACAGCCTCAGGCGGGACCCCGAAACCTGGGGACATGATGGCAGGGGGTGGTGGCATCAACAAGCCATCCATGGCCACCGCTCCTCACCCTGTCAGTGTCCCCACCTACCTGGTGCTTGGCTGGGAGGGACCCACCACGCTTGTACCAGGTGATGGTGGCCTGTCCCTGTCCGGCCACCACACAGTCCAGGTCCAGGGTTTGTCCCTCGGTGACAGAGGATGCTGAGGACTCGATGCGGACGGGTGGCGTGACAGCAGCGGCTGCGTGGGCAGAGTTAAGGGTCAGTGTCCCCACCGGTCCCCGGCACCAGTGGGGACCCGACCCCTAAGGCTGGCACTCACGGTGGGATGGGTTGGCTCCGTCATCGATGGTGACAATGAGGGACGTCTCCTGTGTGATGCCGCCCGATGTCACCCGGCACACGTACTCCCCAGAGTCGGCCGCTGTCACCTGGGGGATGCGCAGGCGGGTGCCCGACACCTTGGAGGGGACAATTCAGGGACAAGTCAGTGCCGGAGAGCAAGGGATGGGATAAATTCAGGGTGATCCTCCCTCCGTGCCCTACCTGGTGGCTGGCGGGCAAGGAGCCACCGCGCTTGTACCAGGTCACAGTGGCAGGGCCAGATCCTGCCACGAGGCAGTTGAGGTCCAGGGTCTGTCCCTCAGCAATGGCCGAGGATGAGGACTCGATGCGGAGGGGCTGGGAGACGCTGGAGGCTGGAGAGGGGGACAGGGAAAGGGGATGTTTGTCACCGAGGTGGCACCTGCCTGTCCCCAAGCGCTGCCCTCTTGCTCGCACTCACTGTAATAGGTGCCAGCACCGCCGGGCACGGTGACGATGACAGATGCCTCCTGCGTCACGGGCCCCAGGGTCACCCGGCACACGTACTCCCCTGAATCGGCCACCGCCACTTGGGCGAGGCGCAGGCGGGTTCCTGACACCTGGGGAGGTGCCAAGGTGGGGACACATCAGTGCCTGCTGTAGGGCTGTGCCCTGCAGGGTGGTGACACCTCCCCCACGTCCTACCTGGCTGTTGGGGGGTAGAGCCCCCCCGCGCCGGTACCAGGTGACGTGGGGGTGGCCCTGCCCTGCCACCATGCAGTTGAGGTCCAGGGTCTGTCCTTCGGTGACGGCAGCAGACGAGGTCTCGATCCTCACCGGTGGCGTGACGCCGACGGCTGGGGGTGGCAATGGGATCAGCTGGGGGCAGCCACCGTGTCCCCACTGTGTCCCTGGGTCACCTCCCACCCATCCCCGGTACCGTAAGAGGAGCCAGCGCCCGTCTGGATGGTGACAATGAGGGACGTCTCGTGTGTGACGCTGCCCGATGTCACCCGGCACACGTACTCCCCGGAATCGGCCGCTGTCACCTGCGGGATGCGCAGGCGGGTGCCCGACACCTTGGGGGGGGGTGACACATGTGAGAAGGGGGACACAAACCCCTCAAAACCCCCCAGAATCCCTTTTTTTAACCCGAAACGCTCCTCTGGTGCCCCTTACCTGGTGTTTGGCCGGGAGGGACCCACCCCGCTTGTACCAGGTGACAGTGGCCTGACCCTGCCCAGCCACGATGCAGTTGAGGTCCAGGGTCTGTCCCTCAGCCACGGAGGAGGACGAGGACTCGATGCGCACCGGCGGGGTGACACCAGCGGCTGGGGACACAGATGGGTGGGTCACCCCAAGGACCCTGGCATGGTGCCCCAGTCCCCCGTCCCCTCCTGGTCCCTACTCACGGTAGGTGCTGGCACTGCTGGGCTGGATTGTCACCACGATGGAGATTTCCTTGGTGGTGGCCCCGCTGGTCACCCGGCACACGTACTCGCCCGAGTCGGCCGCTGTCACCTGCAGCAGCCGCAGCCGGGAGCCGGACACCTGCGGGGAGGGGACATGGGGGTCACCAGGGCCACTTGAGCTTGCACGGGGCCATCATCAGTTGCACAGGACCATCTGGGATTGCACAGGGCCACTCGAGCTCACATGGGGCCACCAGGGCTTGCATGGAGCCGAAGGTCAACCCCAACCAACCTGCCCTTGGGGACATCCCCCTCGGCATCCCCTACCTGGTGCTTGGCCGGGAGGGACCCCCCACGCTTGTACCAGGTGACAGTGGCCTGCGTGGGGCTGGCGATGACGCAGTTGAGGTCCAGGGTCTGTCCCTCAACCACAGGTGATGACAAGGATGAGGACTCGATGCGCAGGGGGTTTGTGCTGCCCGGGGCTAGAGACAGAGACAGGTTAGGGACCATGGTCACCACCATGTGTGACCCTCCAAGGGACACCAGGAGCCTGGGAAGTCCACACATGGGTGGCTTCCCCAGGGAGCAATCAACCCCAGACCCAGGGACACCACAGGACAGTGCCACCCACCCATGTGTAACATCCCGTGACCCTCCCTGTCCCTACTCACTGTAGGCGCTGGCACTGCTGGGCTGGATTGTCACCATGATGGAGGTTTCCTTGGTGGTGGCCCCGCTGGTCACCCGGCACACGTACTCGCCCGAGTCGGCCACTGTCACCTGCAGCAGCCGCAGCCGGGGGCCGGACACCTGCGGGGAGGGGACACAGAAGCCGTTTGAACTTCACATGGGACCATTTGGGCTTGTATGGGGCCATGTGGGCTTGCATGGGCCACCTGGGCTTCCAGGGGGTCACTTGAGCTTGCATGGACCATCTGGGCTTGCACAGGCCCACCTGAGCTTGCATGGGACCACCAACGCTTGTATGGGGCTACCTGGGCTTGCACAGGTCCACGGGTCAATGCCAACCACCCTCCCCTCAGGGACATCCCCCTCGGCGTCCCCTACCTGGTGCTTGGCCGGGAGGGACCCCCCACGCTTGTACCAGGTGACGGTGGCCTGCGTGGGGCTGGCGATGACGCAGTTGAGGTCCAGGGTCTGGCCCTCAACCACGGAGGAGGACGGGGACTCGATGCGCAGCGGGGTCGTGCTGCCTGGGGCTGAGGACCAAGACGAGAGGGTGACACCAGCGACCAAGGCACGGGCACGTCGGCACATGGCTCAGTGCCGTGGCACACGGTGCCTCCTCGCTGGCATTGTCGCTCCCTGTCCCTACTCACGGTAGGCGCTGGCGCTGCTGGGCTGGATTGTCACCATGACGGCGGTTTCCTTGGTGGTGGCCCCGCTGGTCACCCGGCACACGTACTCGCCCGAGTCGGCCGCTGTCACCTGCAGCAGCCGCAGCCGGGAGCCAGACACCTGCGGGGAGGGGGCACAGAAGCCGTTTGAACTTCTCTGGGGCTGCTGGGGCTTGCGTGGGGCCATCTGGGTTTGCAGCACCACTCCAGCTTGCACAAGTGTCATCCCCTCGCAAAAATGCCAGTTGGGTTTGCACGGGGCACCTTGGCTTCTGTGAAGCCACCTGAGCTTGCACGGGCCACCTTGGCTTGCACAAGACCACCAGACCTTGCACGGGCCACCTTGGCTTGCGTGGGACCACCAGACCTTGCACGGGCCACCTTGGCTTGCACAAGGCCATGTGTAAACCTCAACCCTTGGTGTCAACCCCTTCCAGTGTCCCCTACCTGGTGCTTGGCTGGGAGGGCCCCGCCACGCTTGTACCAGGTGATGGTGGCCTGTCCCTGTCCGGCCACCACGCAGTTGAGGTCCAGGCTCTGTCCCTCAGCCACAGTGGACGAGGATGCCTCGATTCGGACAGGGACACCCGAAGATGGAGGCCCTGAGGCAGGGGGAGGACAGAACTGTGACCACCCTGCGGGACCCAGCATGTCCCCCCCGGTGTCACCGAGCCTGATCTCACTGTATGAGGAGCCAGAGGCGGGCACGACGGTGACGACGACGGACGCCTCTCGGACGGTGGTCCCCAAGCTCGCCCGGCACACGTACTCCCCCGAATCGGCCGCTGTGACGTGGGGGACACGGAGACGGGACCCCGAAACCTGGGGTTGGAGACAGGTGTTGGTGTCACAGAGCAGGGGATGGGGCAGGATTTGGGGTGCTGCCAGCCCTGCCCACGCCATACCTGGTGGCCGGCGGGCAGGGAGCCACCGCGCTTGTACCACGTGACGGTGGCGGGGCCAGATCCTGCCACCAGGCAGTCGAGGTCCAGGGTCTGTCCCTCGGCGACAGATGGGGACGAGGACTCGATGCGCACGGGCGGTGCCGCCCCTGCCAGGAGGAAAAAGGGGAGGACGTGGGTGGGTTGTGACACCCCTCCACCAAAACCATCCCCGAACCCCACCAGCACGTCTCCCCCCTGCCTCACCTGGCACCACGGCCACCTCAATGGCAGCACGGGCCGTGCCAGCAGCGCTGGTGCCCACACAGAGGTAGACGCCGCCGTCGGCCACCGTCACGGCGGGGATGACCAGCGTGGCGATGTCGGCGTGCTCAGCGCGGGACTGCGGCACAAGGGCGGGCGTGAGCGGCAACCTGGGCAGCACCCACGCCAGGGCACCCACTAACCCCCCCCAGGAGCACCCAAGGGTGCCGGTGCCCGGCTCACCTGAGGCGGTAGCGTGCCCCCCTGCTTCTCCCAGGTGATGGTGGCGGTGGGTGACCCCGAGACGCGGCAGTAGAGTCGCACCGTGGAGCCCTCCTGCACCTCGGTCCGCTCCGGGCTCACCTGCACCCGTGGCGAATCGGACGCTGTGGGAAGAGCGGGGTGGGTCAGGGTGGCACTAGGGGGCTGAAGGTGGTGAGGACAATGGGGATGATGGAGGCTGTGGGGACAATGGGAATGGTGGGGATGATGGGAGATGGTGGCGGATGCCGGGGATAAAAGGGGTGATATGAGTGATGCAGATGATGAGGTTGGTAGGGACACTGGGGATGATGAGGACAACGGGGATGGTGGGGACAATGGGGATGGTGGGGATGTTGCAGACAATGAGGATGATGGGGATGGTGGGATGATGGGGATGATGGACATGACGATGACAGGGATGATGAGAACAAAGAAGGTGATGAGGATGATGGAAGGTGACAGAGACAACAGTGGTGACAATGGGCATGATGGGATGATGGGGATGAGGAGGATGGATGGTGAGAGATGACACGGATGATGGTGAGAGGGATGATGGGGGTGACAAAGATGATGAGGGTGACGGGGATGATGGGGACCATGGGATGATGTGGATGGATGATGGTGATGATGGAAATGATGGGGGATGACAGAGATGATGGGGACAACAGCGGTGACAGGGAAGATGACAGTGGGGGGGATGTAGATGACAGTGGTGATGGGTCTGATGGAGGTGGGATGATGTAGATGATGAGGATGATAGGCACAAGAGCGATGGGGACAAAAAGGGTGACAGGCACGATGGGAGATGATAAAAATGATGGGACAAGAGAGAGGGGGACAAGGAGGACAACAGGGGTAACAGGCATGACGAGAGATGATGGGGGTGATGGGGATGGACCGTGAGGATGATGGGGACGAGAGCGATGATGGGGATGATGCCCACCTTGCACATGGAGGAAGGCTCGTGCCGTGTGCTGCCCGGCGCTGTTGCGTGCCCGGCACATGTAGTGCCCCTCGTCGGACGGCTCGACGGCACCGAAACGCAGCATCCCACCCTGGACCACCGCATGCGGCGGCAACGCACCTGCGGGGACACGTTCCGGTGTCACCCCCCCCAGTCACCAGGTCACTGTGTCCCCAAGCCCGGTGACAACGTCCCCTTTCCAAACCCAGCAGGCACCTACCGAGCCACTCAAGGGTGGGCGGGGGGTTGCCGGTGACCACGCAGCGGAACTCGGCCGGCTGCCCCGGTGCCACGCTCAGCTGTGGCGGCTCCACGGCGGCGGTGGGAGCGGCGGCGGTGCCGGCTGCGGTGAGACCCGGGGTGGGGGGGGGGCTCAGGGCTCACCGGGGCCCCCCCCTGCACCGTGGTGCTGGCCCCAGGCAGTGGGAAGCGGGGGGGTTGGCACGGTGCGGTTGGCGCGGTGGGGTGCGCGGTGGAGCCCCGGCATGCGGCGGGTGGGGGGCAGAGCGTGGACCACCCCCACACCGTCTCAGATCCCCCCCGTGGACTCACCAGGTCTGTGCCCTTCCATGAACTCCACGGGGCCATAAAACATCTGAGTCTTCGAGGGGGCTGCAAGAGGGTGCGGGGCTCAGGGGAGTGTGCCCATCACCCCAGTCTCTGGGCACCAAAAGTGCCCATCGCCCCTGTATCTAGGTGGTGGTCCTTTCCATCACTCTGGCACCTGGGTGGTGAGTCTGCCCATTGCCCCAGCATCTGGGCACCAAGCAAGCCCATCACCCTGGTGTCTGGGTGCCAAGAGGGCCCACCACCCTGGGTACTGAGCCTGCCCATCACCCCATCTCTGGGCAGTGAGCCTGTCCACTGCCAGGGAGTTTGAGCACCAAGTGTGCCCACCACCTCAGTGCCTGGGCACCAAGTGGGCCCATCACCCAGCAACTGGGCAGCAAGAGTGCCAATCAACCTGTCATCTGGAAGCCAACTATGCCCACCACCCCAGTATCAATGCAGTGAGTGTGGCCATCCCCATGGCATCTGGGCACGAAGTGTGCCCATCACCCTGGGGTCCGAGTGCCAAGCGTGCCCATCACCCTGGTGCCAGGGCTCACCCTGGACGTAGAGGGTGGCAGTGCCCTCGTCCATGTCCAGCATGTTGGAGCCAGTACAGACGTAGACGCCAGCGTCCTCGGGCCGCACGCGGCGCAGGGTCAGGATCCCGTTGAAGTCCACGGCACCGGGTGGCAGCGTCCCGTGGTTCTGCCGCGTCCACACCAGGGTGTAGGCTGGTGACTGGTGGGGAGAGAGGGGCAGGCCTGAGGCCACGGTGATGAGCACACAGCAGGGCATCCCTGTGCCCTGCATGGCTCCCAAGGGCACCCATGTGTGCTGCATGTTCCCATGGGCACCCAGGGATGTCCCCACCCCCTGTGTGACCCTGTGAGCACCCACGTGGCCCGCATGTCCCTACTGGCACCCAAGGATGTCCCTATGCCCTGTAGGACCCCATGTACCTCTCCTGTGTGGGACCAGGTGGGCACTCGGGGGTGTCCCTGTGTCCTGCATGACCCCACAGGTACCCATGTGACCTGCATGTCTCTGTTGGTACCCTAGGGTGCTTAGGTGCCCTCTGTGACCCTGTGGGCACCAGGGATGTCCCTTTCCTTTCTGAGACAGGGTGTCCACTTGCCTTATGGAGCCTTGGGGGCACCCAGGGGTGTTGGTGTGTACCATAGAGTCACGTGGGCACCCAAGGGTGTCTGGGTGCCCATATAGCTGAATGGACACCCAAGGATGTCCCCATACCCTGCAAGACCCTGTGGGCACCCATGTGACCTGCATGTCCCCATGGACACCCAAGGGTGCTCATGGGCCCTGTGTGACACCCCATGGGCACCCAGGGGTGTCCCCACGTCCTGCACATCCCCATGGGCACCCAGGGATGTTCCCCATGCCCTGCATGTCCCCATGGGCACCTAAGGATGCTCATGGGCCTTGTATGACCAAGCGGGCACCCTGGGGGTGTCCCCATGTCCTGCACATCCCCAGGGGCACCCAGAGATGTTCCCCACGCCCTACACGTCGCCGTAGGCACCCAAAGGTGCCCACATGCCCCTCACCATGCAGTGTTCCCCCTCAGCTCACCTTGCTCTTGGCAGTGCAGACGAAGGTGACATCAGCACCAGGCTTTACCCGCTGCACCCGCTTCTCCTCCACGGTGACCGTGATGGGTTTGTCAGGGGTCTCTGTGCCAAGAAGGGAGAGCTGAGCCCCGCTGCGTCCCCCACCTTGGTGACAAGGGCCCACTGGTGACAACGACCCACCGGTGACGATGACCTCGGCGCGGCTGGCGTTGCTGTGCCGCAGGTTGCGGCAGGAGCAGACGTAGACACCGGCTTCGGAGGGCTGGATGCTGGCGAAGTGCAGCTCCTCACCTGGGTGGGGGGCAGGCAAGGTGGCACCCCACACCCCCCACCCTGAGGGCACCCCTGGCGGGTCCTCCCCCAGAGCCACCCAATCTACCTTGTCGTCGGCTCTGGGCACCCTCGGGGAGGGGTCGCCCATCTTCTCGTGCCCAGTGGTAGTAGAAGGGGGGTTCTCCGGCAGCCTGGCACCGCAGGGTGACGCTGCTGCCCTGGGCCACCGCCGTGCGTGGCGGGTGGACGCGGACGGCCAGCGGGACCGGGGACCCCGTGGGGACGCACGTCTGACCGTGCACCGTCGGGTCGCCCACGTAGCCGGGCGCGCAGCTGCGGGGGGAAATGGGTGAGTGGGGGGATACTGGGGTGAGCCTGTTGGGGTGGGTATATCGGGGTGAGCCCACTGGGTATATTGGGGT
>JANVCC010000174.1:569622-593000 GCA_025345505.1 Todiramphus chloris collaris
CTTTTGGTGATGAAAAAATGGAGGGGTTTGAGGAAAAAAGGCTTTGGGGGAAAAAAGGGGTTTGGGTGAAAGCTTGGGGTTTTTTTAATTGTTAATAAAAGGCTTCTTTTGGGAAAGAAAGGCTTTTTTTTTAGGAAAAAAGGGGTTTTTTTTGAGGAAAAAAGGTATTTTTTGTAAAAAAAGTTTGTTAATTTTTTGGTTAAAGGGCACTTTCTTGAGATAGAAAGTCTTTGTTTGAAATAAAAAGGATTTTGGAGAAGATAAAAGGTTGTGGGGTTTTTTTTGTAATAAAGGTGGCATTTTTTTAAAAATGTATTTTTTTTCCAGGGGATGGAAACCAAATTCTAGTGCCTGGTGTCACCATGGCCCTCTCTTATCGAAGGTGGGTGATTTAATGAGTCTGGGAGCTCATTATCGCCGACCAAGGGACCTCTGTCTGTCCATCCATCTCTGCCACCCTCATTTGAGCATCCTGGGATGCAGTGCTCCCCAAAAGCATCACCCCCCAATCCCTGGATCCCCCCCCACCCCCCCAAGCAGCCCCCATTCCAGGCAGGAAAGCACAGAAAAGGGACTGACCGAGGTTACATAAATATTTCCAGTCACCTTTGGGGGTTTATTTCATTTATTTGTGATGGATTTGGGTATTTTTCCAAAGGAAATCACAGGCTGACGTGGTTCCCCCCCTGCCCCCCACCCTCCCCAGCTTCTTCTGGATCTTCCAAAATGGGCTTTTTTTTTTTTTTACACAGTTTTGCCTGGTTGTAGGGTGGAGTTTGTTGGTTTTGGTTTTGTTTTGTTTGGTTTTTTTTTAACAATTCCCCCATTTTTGCCCCAAATCTTCTGCTTTCTGCTTGTGGAGCAGAAATTGCAATTTCCATCCACTTGGTGTCAGCTCTGGCCCCTCTGTCCGTCCATCCACCCATCCACCCATCCATGCATCCATCCATCCATCCATCCATCCATCCATCCATCCATCCATCCATCCCAAACTCATCAGCATTGGCTTATTTGGAGGCTGCATCCACCTCCCTGCAATTAAAGCCTTAATTTAATGATTCCCCAGTCATGAATATCCTATAGGATCCATAGGGGAGTGCGTCAGCCCCTAATTTTGGGCTGGAAACCCCAGGAATCAAACATCTTTTGGGGGGTTTAAAATCTTCCTGTGTGATTAAATTCTGCCAATTAATTCAGAAACGGCTCAAATTATGGGATGGGGAAATCTCCCAAAAATGAAGCTGTAATGGTTGCAATGGGAATTTGGTTTCCCAGCATGCCAAAGCAGGATGAGCCAAGTGCTGCTGGGGTATTTAACTCCAGGGTATTTATTTAGCATTGGGGTATTTAGTGTCTGGACACTGGGCTATTTAGCTCTAGGGCATTTAACTCTGGGGTATTTTGCTCCAGGGGAGTTAAGCTTTGGGGTATTTAGCTCTGGGGTATTTAGCTCTGGGGTGTTTATCTCCAGGGCATTTAGCTCCAGGGGAATTAAGTTTCAGGGTATTTAGCTCTGGGGTTTTTATCTCCAGGGGAATTGAGTTTGGGGGCATTTAGCTTTGGGGTATTTAGCTCCAGGGTGTTTATCTCTGGGGTATTTAGCTCCAGGATATTTCTCTCCAAGATATTTAGCTCTGGGACATTTAGCTCCAGTATATTTAGCTCTGGGGTATTTAGCATCAGGGCATTTGTCCTTGGGGCATTAAATGTGGGTGCATTTAGCCCCGGGGCATTTAGCACTGGGGCATTAAGAACCAGAACATTAAGTATGGTGGCATTTAGCTCTGGAGTATTTAGTGCTGGTGCATTTAGAGTTGCTCGTGAGGTACTGGGTTGCCCAGTGCTCCCCGATGAGGCCCTGGCAGCAGCCTGGCCACTGTCAAGTTTCCAGTCATGAGGGAATTTCATTTTTCATACCCAGAGCCCATGAAAAAAGTCAGTGCTGGGGCCGAGCTCGACTTTTCTCCCCCTGTGAAACCACATCTCTGGTGCTCCCAGTTCCTGGCTCCAGCTGGGATCATCTGCCAAAGAGCAAATAAACCTTCCCTGGCAGAGCTGGAGCCTGGGCATACATGGGACACCATGGAGCAAGAGCCTTCCACAAAACCCAGTGCTGGGGAGGGGGCTGCAGTGCTGGGGGGGAGCTTGTGATGCTGGGGAGAGGGTGGCAACGCTGGGGAGAGGGTGGCAATGCTGGGGAGAGGGTGGCAATGCTGAGAAGAGGGTGGCAATGTTGGGGAGACGGTGGCAATGCTGAAGAGAGGGTGGCAATGCTGAGGAGAGGGTGGCAACGCTGGGGAGAGGGTGACAATACTAGGGAGAGGGTGGCAATGCTGGGGAGATGGTGGTAATGCTGGGGAGAGGGTGGCGATGATGGGGAGAGGGTGGCGATGATGGGGAGAGGGTAGCAATGCTGAGGAGAGGGTGGCAATGCTGAGGAGAGGGTGGCAATTCTGGTGAGAGGGTGGCAACGCTGGGGAGACGGTGCCAATGCTGAGGAGAGGGTGGCAACACTGGTGAAAGGGTGGCGATACTGGGGAGAGGGTGGCCATGCTGAGGAGAGGATGGCGACGCTGGGGAGAGGGTGGCAACGCTGGGGAGAGGGTGGCAATGCTGAGGAGAGAGTTGCACCACTGGACACTGCACCACTGCCTGCAGGACCTCAGGATCTCCACCATTGCCTGCTTTTCCCCAGCTGTGGATGCTTGGGCTGGGGTTGCTCCAGCACCATCCTTCTTCCTCCTCCTCTTCCTTCTCCTTCCCCTCCTCCTCCTCCTCCCCAGCCAGTGTCCAGCTCTGTCTCTGGCTGTGGGAAATGCAGCGGGTCCAGCAGAGAGCAGTGGTAACACGCCGGCATCCCGCTGCCTCCCCCTCGCCCATCCCAGCCTTTCCAGTACATTTGAACTTCCCTGGAAAGAGAAAAATGGAATTTGCCAAAAATTTTGAGCTTAATAAACCACCCCCCGTCCCGATTTTTTCCTGGTGGTGGAGGTGGAAAGGGAGTGGACGGAGCTGGCGGCAAAGATTTACAGGCTGAATCCAGACTGGTCGTAGCAAAGAAAATAAAAAAAGATGGTAATAGCAAAAAAAAAAAAAAAAAAAAAACCCTTGTAAAAATAAATTATAAGCTTTTCTATTAAATTATTCCACCCGGCTGGATCTGGACACCCGTTGCCTTTGATCGTCCCGGTCCATCCCGTTCCCAGCCCGTGGGACAGGGTGAAGGAGACCCGGATGGTAATGGGCCCTGACAGCTTGGAAAAGCCAGACGGGCGCTTCATTAATGAGCCCTAACGAAGGCGAGGGGCCCGCCGAGGCCGTCGGCGGGTTCTGCTGAGCCGGCGGGGCTGGGAGCACTGGGGCGATGCCCTGGTGACGTGTCGGGCTTTGCGACGGGGCAGGGGGGGCGAATTTCTCTCTTTCGGCTTTTTGCACATCCCTCGGGGTTTTTTTTTTTCCAACGGGAAAGATTTAATTAAAGAAAATTTAACTGGAGATGGGGATCAGGGAGCTGGGGGCTCGGGTGATTCCTGCAAGAGGGTGGGATAGAGAGCTGAGAGCAGCCCTGGCTTGCTACGAGCTTGCAATGAGTGTGTAAGAAGCTTGCAACAAGTTTACAATGGACTCACAACGGGCTTGTGATGGATTTGGAATAGGAAGTTGCAATGGGCTTGAAACAAGCTTGCAATGAGTTTTCAAGGTGGTTGCAGTGGGCTTGGAAGGGGCTTGCAACAGGTTTGCAACAGGCTTGCAATGGATTTGCAAGGGGTTCACAACAGGCTTGGAAGGAGCTTGCAATGGGTTTTCCATGGGTTTGCAAGGGGCTTGTAACGGGTGTGCAAAGATTTTTTCTGGGGCTTGCAGAAGGCTTGCAATGGGTTTGCAATGAGTATGCAGTAGGTTTGCCAGGGGTTTACAACGAGCTTGCAGCAGGTTTACAAGCAGCAGGCTTGCAAGCAACGCGTTTGCATCGAGTTTGCAATGAGCTTACACAGGGTTTGCAGTGGGCTGCCGAGGTTTGCTACGGGTTTGCAACAGGCTCACAACGGGTGCGCTGTGGATTTGCAATGGGCTTGCAATGAGCTTGCAACAGGTTTGCAATGGCTTCAACCCACACGGACAGGACACACCGTTCACACACTTCAGGAAGCCAAATCCCTGCTCCCAATATTTGCCCCTCGTCCCAACCACAGCCTGGCTGGAGCCATCGTGAGGGTTTCCCAACACCCTCCTGAAGCTTCCAGCTTTCCCAGGGCTGTGCCCTATTCCAGACCACCCCGGGAGAGGTTTGATTCCCAGTCCCCTCCCCAACACTTTGCTTGGCTTTCTGTGAGTTAAAGCAGAGGAGCTGCAGAAATGGGAGATGAAAGAGGAGGCTGAAAAACCCTGTGAAGGACCCTGAAGGTGCAATGGATGTAGGGGACAGGGGCTGGTGACACGCGGGAGGGCAGGATGGCCAAGATGAAGGAAGCCCAGGAGCCTCTGAGTAACTGGAACCAGAAGGAAGAGGAGGCCAGGCTGGGAAATTCAACCTGAGGAGGCTTGGAGCAGTGGGGAGTCTTTGATCTGGGCATCGGTTCCTGGCTTCCCCCTTCCCTCAGTGGTGGGATCGTAAGGGGCTTGCAATAGGCTTACAACAAGCTTGCGATGAGCTTGCAAGGGTCTTACAATAGGCTTACAACAGGCTTGTGATAGGTTTACAGCGGATGTTCAACCACGTTTCAAGGGGCTTGTAATAGGTTTACAATAAGCATGCGACAGGTTTGCAACAAGCTTGCAGTGGGTGAGCAGTGGGCTTGTAACAGTCTTGCAAAGGGCTTGCAACAGGCTTGTAATACACTTGCAAAGGGTTTACAAGGGGCTTGCAATGGGCTGGCAGCGGGTATTGCAATGAAGTCGCAAGGGGCTTACAATGGGCTTGCAATGGGTTTGTGACAGGCTTGTGTGGGCACGCAGCGAGCGTTGAATTAGTAAGTATGTATTTTCTTCTTAATTTTGGAAGAAGACCTGAAAACGCCCATAAATGGGGGGAATTATTGCCATTTTTTAACATTTTGGAAGGAATTTGATGCTACTTTCGGCCTCTCTTGTTGCAGATGGAGGAAACCAGCCCCGCTAATTGCCAAAATTAATCGCTCCAGGCATTTACTCCAAAGCAAAAGTCAGTAAAATCCCACCCCAGCGCTTGTTGGATGAGCAATCCTGTGCCAATTAAACCAATTAACGTGGATTTGGGTGGGAGAGTTCCAAACTGGGGCCAGCTCAGCCGTTGACCCAACCCAACCCCAAGCATGCTCGCTCTCCCCCCGGTCTTCCTTAGGAAAAAGGAAAAAAAAAAAGAATGAATTTTCCCTTAAATAAGGATTTATTGCCTTATCCTCCATCCTAATTTACAGCTTTTCCACCTCTCGATGCTGTGTCACGTTGGGCATCACCAACCTGCTTGTGGTGCTGAGCCTCCATTCCCCATCATTTTGCCCTAAATTGAGGACACAAATGCAACATGTGACTTGTTTTATTATAAACCCTGCATTTATCTCTCTATATTCTAGATTTCTGATTTTTTTTTTTTTTTCTCCTAACGGGGCTCCTCTACCAGTGGGATCCTGCTTTCCTTTTGAGCTTTTCCCTACTTTCCATGGGATCTGATGGTGCTTCTCATCCTCAGTTAGTCCCATGGGGGGATATTCAGCATCACCCCCCTACACACACACAAAATCTACATATCAAGGTCTGAATTGTAACGGATCGGGGATGGAATTACCTTTAGCTGGATATTTCCCCAGCCACCCCAGTTGTAACCCCAAATCCCAGTTTCCAAAGGAAGACACTGAGATGAAAGCGCCGAGGAGGGCTCAGTTTGGGCTGGAGTTGGAGAAGGCATGGCACAACTGGTCTGAGAGGTTCCCAACCCATCCCAACCACTTGTTTTTTCCCCTGATATCCAAAATAAAGGCAGAGGAGCTCGGGTCGGAGGGTTTTCACCCACGCTGAAGTGTGGTGATTCAGCCAGCCCCTCCAACCGGTCGCGTGGGTACAGTCACCCCTGGGTGCGTGGGAACCACCCGCGTGGATTTTTGCCCTTTGAGAAACCTCCTGGAGAACTTGCTCCTCGTATTTTGATTTTTTTCCTAGGAGGAGCAAAGGCTTATCCCCAACAAATCCTGGTTGACATCATCCAGCTTTGTTCTTCTCCAGCCAGATACACCCACCAAATCCAGCAAAGGAGGAGATAACAAAGAAAAAATAGACCCTCCCTGGGGCAAAATACTCCTTAATTCATTTACACCGATTTATTCCTACAGCATCAACTCCAAACCTGCAGATACGGGGTGTTCATCCCACCATATGTGCAGTGAGCAACAATTCAATGTCCTCCCCTTTCTCCTCCCTGTGCTCGGGGACACATGATGACGCTTCTCTGGTGCTGCTGGAGATGTTTCATGGCCTCTTGCCCAGCTCCTGGGCATCTCCCAGGGAGATGTCTTGCTGGAGAAGCCACCCAGATTTCCAAAAGAACCATTTTCTAGAGCTGCTGCCAGTTAATAGAGGACTGGGGCACATTTCAAAGCCCACCATGGTGTCACTTGTCCATCCCACTCTGAAATGGCCTCGGGGACCTGCAAATCCCCCATCCCCTGAGTGCATCCATCCAAAATTTGGGTCCAATCACCTCCGAAATCTTTGCATACCAGAAGCTTGGCTCAAACAAAGATGTTACAAGCCCCATATAGTTGCTTTTCACTGGGAATTTCTCCTCGAGCCACCTCCTGGATGGTCCCACCACCCATTGGAAATGAGCTGCTTGGATCTGGGGAATGCTGTCAAGGTGAACTCAAAGAAGGTGAGCTCTTGGCAGGTTGTTTGCCGTGGCAGCAAGCCAGGCTCACCATCACCTGCACCGGTGGGGAGAGGTTCCGGGTTTGGGCTCTTATCTCCAATTACAGAAGGTAAACAGCGGATTTGGGACGTCAGCTGGGCTTAGGTGGGATGGGCCTGGTCGTTAGGACTTGTATTGGCAGGCTGAGGACGTCACGAGCTGGAAACCGGGCTCTTGTCTACCATGAATAAATATTGAGGGAATGAGTCAATGGGTTGGTGACTGTATCCCATAGCTGCATCCAGCCGTGCTGCTTTCAGGGCATGTCATGCAATTCTAGGACAAAATAATTGTGGTGTCACCTCCAGCTGCTTTACCCAGACACATCACATGCATCTGACCTCAATCCAACTCAAGGTTTAAGCTCTCCCTCTCCTTTACAGGTGATGCTCTGATGTTCTTCCTGCATCTCCTCCAGCATGAGATGGGGGTGGGACACTGGTGGAGCCATGAAGCTCCATCCATCCCCACTCAACTCCTCTCCAGCCAGATGGTTTTAAGGCACCTTGAGGTCACTGACACAAAGTCCTTCCACCAGCTCAAGTCCTTCTCATTGCTCTACTAATAGATTTGCAGGCCAGAAGCTGCCTTGGTAATCTCTGGGAGCAGTGGGGAGCACTGGGGCATGCAACAGTTCTTCCTCGCTTTGACTGGTGACAACCTGTTGCCCATTGAGTTTCTCCTTCAGCTTTGGTTTCTGGCTCATATTAAAAGCACATGGGCCACAAAACTTCATTGCACCACCTTGAGTTGCATGCAAATGAGTGCTGGGAGCATGCAAAGCTGTGGAGCTCCCGATGCAAAGTTTCTGTTGGCTTTGCATGCAACTTGGTCCACCCAAAGTAATTGAGATCTCCAGCTTGGTCTTATCTTCAATGTTAGCTCCAGCTCCTCCTTTTCATAGCTCTGGTTCTCCAGCCCAGCCTTGTTGCATCTTCTGTTTAAACCAAGACCTTCATCTCTTGTTTATACCAAGACATTCATCTCTTGTTTATACCAAGATGTTCATCTCTTGTTCACACCAAGAGCACCATGAGTTGGATGCACAGTCCCAGGCGAGACTCAATCCCATTCCCACCACTGTTTCCATGAGATTGCATCCTCTTGCTTTGCTCTCCTGGGCTCTGATTATTTGTCTACCACTCGGCTTCTTCCTTTTCCTACCCTTTGAAACAGATTTTTGTCTTCCTTTTGAGTCAGCCTGGAGTTCCTATGGTCTCCTGGCAAAGATGTGAATAATGTAGGGTTGGATGAGCCACGCTGCTCCAGGGAGAAGGATGAGAAAGAAGATGTTGAGATATCAACCAGGCTTTCTTCTCTGACCAGAGTCACAGGCCCATGACCAAAGAAGGTGACAGCTTTCTTCTTGAGGAGCAAGATGGTGTTTTCAACATGTTCTTAATGTCAAGAGTGTGTCCAGTCAAAATATTTGCCCCTTGGGTTGATGCCACTTTCTTGGGCTGGTGTGGCCAAGAGGAAGAGGAGAAGGACCAACGTATGGTCACCAAGATTCCCAGGTCAAGAGACATTGGGAGATATGGGGGAGCTGGGCTGGGGAATGCTGATGAAGAAGACAGTAAGGGGAGGGTAAATGTGGTGAGCTGCTGACATGGGTTGCCCAGAGAGGTTGTGGATGTCCCCTCCTTGGAAGTGTTCAAGGCCAGGTTGGATGAGGCTTTAGGCACCCTGGTCTAGTGGGAGATGTCTCTGCTCATGGCAGGTGGGTTGGAACAAGATGACTGTTGAGGTCCCTTCCAGCCCAAACCATTCCATGACTCTACGATATAACCCCAACCCCAGCAACGTGGAGGGAGTTCCAAAGAGGACAGCACCAAACCTGCCCGAAACCCCAAATTTCCTTTAAAATAACCCCAACTCCAACACACCATCTCCACTACGTGGGGCAACACAAGCCCTGGAGATGCAGGGGCCTCTCCCCCTCCCAAGTTTCAACCCTCCTTTGCCAGTAGCAATAAACCCACCACAAAACTTGAGGGGGGGGTGGGGGGTGGGGGGTGGTGAGAACCTCAGACAAACGGAAAAGAAAACCCCGCCGATGATTTCAGCTCCACAGGTCGGAAGGAGGCCAAGACGCCGACTGAGCTGTCGCTTCCTATTTTCCAGCCCTTTGCACCAGCGGGAGAAGTTTAATGTAAATAAACCCCCCCCCCACCCCCCCCAACTCCACACAGCCACATTTCCATCCTCGCTGACCCTATTGAAGAAGCCGCAACGGCCGCGATGCCAAGCGCAATATGGGGCATAGCAAAGCCCATCGCTCCGCTCCGAATCCATCCGGCTCGGACGGGTGAAAATCCACAACAAATGTGTTGGCTGAAGGGTTTTTCCTGTTTTTTCTTCCCCCCGCCACCTCCCCCCAAAATCCTTCCCGGTAGGGTTTTTACGGGACGTGATACAACCCGGATTAACATCCCTGCATCCCACGTAGCCGCGGGGACGTGTGAAAGGGGAGATGCCCAACGCATCGAGTTCCACCCCGATATTTAAAATGAAATAAGAGGGAGGAATTTAAGTTGTATTTATGATTGTTGCAGCCCTGGGGAGGGGGGTGGCAGATTTTATATCCTGCAGCTTGAACTCTCCTAGAGATTAGAAATTTTATTTATATAGATCTAAAATTCTATCTACCGATCTCTTTATATACAGATTTTTAAATAGTTATACATTTATATATAATATATAAATTTATCCATTTATAAGCCTTTTTCCCCTCAAAGGGGCTGGCTTGGAAAGGGAGAACCCAGCCTCAAGCTTAGCTGCCTCTGGCTTAATCCCCCGCCAGCTCCTAACGAAGAATAGACCCGTTATTCATTAAACGCCGACGTTAAAACTACAGATGCTGGAAAATATTTCCTGCTGGGGCACATGCCCCTAAATCCCAGGGCCAGGTTTGCTGCTTAGCCCATGGTTATCTTGATCTCGAGCCATCACAATACCCTCAAACATCCTCCTGCAGGTTTTAGGCTCGGTTTTAGGGGGTTTAAGGTGAAATAAGGGGGTTTTGCCTGCCTGGAAATGGGAAAGCACTTCTGGGAATAGAAGTGGATGCTTGAAATCTAGAAAAATTTCCATTTTTCAAGCTAAATGAGAAGTCCCAGCCTTTAGATTTTTGAGCAATGCATAAGTGTACCCCTAGTTTTTGCCTTTAACGTGCCCAAATTCCCCTTTCTTTTGCATCCAGAAAGGGGAGGAAGGTGTGAGCATCCCTCTCCTGGGTCAGATGTGACCTTTGTGGGGCAGATATTTGGTGCTGAAGCCCCTGAGACATCCCACTGAGTGCAGGGAGTCGAAGGCAATAATTTGCTTTTCACAGGAGAAGCAAAAAGTGCTTCACAAAATGATGCTTGGTCAAAGGGGAAGAGGTAACGGAGACTCAGGTTGGCAAAATGGGGTTGTAAATTTGCAAGAAGGGGTTCCAGGTTTGCAAAAAGGGTCCCAGCTTTGCAAAATGGGACCCTGGATTTGAGAAAAGGCACCCCAGGTTTGCAAAAAAGAGGCATCAGGTTTAAGAAAAGTCACCCCAGATTTTGGAAATGAAACTCTGCTTTGCAAACCAGGGTCCCAGGCTTGCAGAATATGTCCCAGATTGAAGAAAATGCACCCCAAGTTCACAAAATGAGGCTCAAGGTTTGCACAAAAGGGGTCTTGGTTTGCAAAAAGGGCTCCCAGGGTTAAGAAAAGGAGTTCCAGATTTGCCAAGTGAGCTCCCAGGGTTAAGAAAAGGGGTCCCAGGGTTAAGAAAAGTCACCCCAAGTTAAAGAAAAGGAGCCCCAGTTTGCAAAACAGGGTCCCAGGGTTAAAAAAAAGGGGTTGCAGGGTTAAGAAAAAGGGTTGCAGGGTAAAGAAAAGTCACCCCAGGTTTAAGAAAAAGAGCCCTGGTTTGTAAAACGGGGTCCCAGGTTGGCAAAAAGGGGCCCTAGTTTGTAAAATGGGGTCTCTGGTTCACGAAGAGGGTCCCCGGATTTGCAGAGTGGGGTCCCAGGTTCGCAAACTGGGATCCCAGGGGTGCAAAAAGGCACTTGGGGTTTGCTAAAAGGGATCCCAGGTTTGCACAAAGGGTCCCAGATGGGCGTCCCGGAAGGATTTCCCAATGCCATCCTTTGAGGGAAATGCCCTTGAACCCCTACATACTTATTAAAGATTAAAAAAGAAAAAAAAAAAGGAAAGAAAAAAAAAAAGAAGAAAAGGAAAAGCCTGTTTTTGGGAAATGCTGGAATTGGCAGCAGCCCCTCGGCAAGGGGCTCAAGGGTGATATTTATCCCCGTGCGATTTTTTCCCCCGGATAATCTGCTAATGACTTGATCCCCACGCTGTTATTTCAGCAGAAAAAGAGTGGGAGAAAAAAGTGTCAAAAATCCCCATTTGGAGCAGCAAAGTCTTGGCTGGTGGCATCCCAACATCCACATGATCCCCAAAACAGGTGTCAGGGGCTGGAGCATCCTCCCAGCCCCCCATGGGTGACTCCCCCCCCCCCCCAACACTCATTTTGCAGCACTGGGATCCCCCAATAAACCTATTTTTGAGGTATGGGAACCCCTATGAGACCCATTTTAGCAGCTTGGGAACCCCCAATAATCCTATTTTTCATCACTGGGGACCCCCACAAGACTTTAGTATTTTTTTTGCACCAAGGGCTCTTAAAAGACCTCCCAAGGGGCTCCTTCTTGCAGTGTTGGGGTCCCTCAATAAACCTTTATTTTTGCAGCAGGGGGTCCCCAAATGAATGTGAAAGAAAAGTAACAGGGTGAGGAACAAAGCACAAATCAAAAGAGTATGAGACACAAAAAGGTAAAAGAAAGTGAACCATCAATATAAAATAATGCAAAAATGATGGGAGAATGCAAAACTAAATGCAAAAAGAAAGCACTGCCCAAACAAGCTAATGAAAGAATAATGCCAAAGTAAGCAGAGAAAGGGAAAGAAAGGGAAAGTAAAATAATGCAAAGAAAAAAGCAGAAATAAAGCCATGTGAAAATTAGCCAGTGAACAAGGAAAGTGATGCAGAAAGAGATGCAGAAAGTGATGCAGAAAGTGGTGCAGAAAAAAAGTGATGCAGAAAGTGATGCAGAAAGTGATGCAGAAAGAAAGTGATGCAGAAAGTGATGCAGAAAGAAAGTGATGCAGAAAGAAACTAATGCAAAAAAATGATAGTATGAAAAAGTAAAGCAATGCAAAAAGAAATGAATAATAAAAAAGAAAATAATGCAAAAAAACCCCGCAGAAAATGGTGCAAAAATAGATTAATGAACAGAAAAAAATAAAACCAAGAATAAAAAAACCCAAAAAGCAAAAATAAAGCAAAGCAAAAATAAACCGATGGGGAAAAAACCCAAAATCATGCAAAAATAAATTAATGCAGCAATAAAATAATGAGAAAATTTCAAATCAGACACTAATACAATGAAATATATTAATTATTTCCCTGGGCCCACACCACGTGCTCCCGTGACGTCGCTCCTCCTCCTCCTCCTCCTCCTCCTCCTCCCACCCTGCGGGGGGTTCCTGGCCCTTTGTTCCCCCCCCCCAACCCCGGGCCCAACGCCCATCCCGCCTTCAATAGCACGGCGAGGGGTTGTTTTGGGGTTTCCTGAATTCAATAAACAGGGTTTTTTTTCCCACCTTTCTGGAATTTTCCTGCTCCTGCGAATGCCCTCGTCTGTGTTTTATTTGATTTTTTTTTCTTCTTTAATTATATTTGATTATTTTTGGTTTTGTTCTCCGGCTATTCCGGGAAGAGGATAACAAACCATGCAGGCAACAAATCCCCCCCTTTTCTCCCCCCCCCAAAAAACCACCCTCGGGTGACAGCAGAGAATAATATCCCAAAAAAGTTATTGCCTGCTAAAAATCCCACCGTGGATTAAAGCTCGTTAGGAAAGGCCTTCGTTAACGAGCGCGGGTGGCGGGACGATGCTGCATCTCCTGCATCCCGCGGGATGCTGCGGGCGTGGCCTGTGGTACCCAACACCAGCGGGATGCTCAAGGGGAAGGGGGACACCTCCGAAAATCCTTAATCCATGGAAAGAGCGCTGGGAGAATTTGGGAAATCCTTCCCCCTCCCCCAAAAAAATCATCTTCCCCACCCAGGGTTTGAAGGTGCCACGAGGGTCACGAGTTTGCACGGTCTCAGCCTTCGCGCCAGCGCAACATTCCCCTCAGTGGGTGACAGATTTCCGTAGAAAAAGGGACTAAATGATGTAGTTTTCCCCGGGAAGGGTTTGCAAGATTGGAATGTCTAGTTATTTATTTCTTTAGTAGCAGGATTTCTTTAGTCTGTGCATTCATTCTGTTTATTAGAGTCCGTGTTGTGTGATATTGCACTATTTTAGTGTTTAATCGTATGGAATCGTTAGATTATTTGGTGCTATTTTGCCTTATGTGGTGTTCTTTTGTCTTATAATGTGTACTGAATGGCACTGTATCATGCTGTATATATGGTATTTGATTGGATTATATTGAATTATATTGAATTTTGTATTGTATTTTATCATATTGGATTATATAGAATGATATTGTATTACATTGAATTATATTGTATTATAATGTATTATATTGTATTATATCATATTATATTGTATTACATTGAATTATATTGTATCATCTTGTATTATAATGTATTATATTGTATTATATCCTACTATATTGTACTTTATTCTATTATAATCTATCATAATATATTATCTCTCATATATTACATATCAACTATCATATTATATTCATTATTATATTCCATTCAATACTACACAGCATAGTGCAGTATATTTATTTTCTATACATTCTATTACATAATGATACATAACACATTCTATAATACTTATATTAACATAGCACTATTATACTTATAGAACATATTATGGGTAGGTATAGATATATTTTTGTAGCCTTCTAGTGCAAAACTTACCCTTAACCCCCCACCCTATATATTTTTATATATAATTTGGAGGCTTTCCAGTGCAGAACAAACCTCAGCCCTTCATATATTATAGATTTATATATAACCTTGTGGCTTTTGAGTGCAAAAAAGTCCCTGAACTGCCCATATATATTTATTTATATGTAAATTTGTGACTTTCTAGTGCAAAACAGACCTCAAACTCCCTATGTCTATATATTTATATATAGTTTTGAGGCTTTCTAGCACAAAAAAAGTCCCTGAATTCCCATATACATGTATTTATACATAATTGTGTGTCTTTCTACTGCAAAACGGACCCAACTCCCCCCATATATATAGATTTATGTATAAATTTTCAACTTTCTAGTGCAAAATACCCCCCAAACCCCTCATGTATAAATATTTTTATATAGTTTTCTGGCTTCTTAGTGCAAAAAAGACCCCAAACCCTCCATAGATGTATTTATACGTAACATTTTGCAGCCTTCTAATGTAAAGACCCTGAACTCCATCATATATATTTATTTATATGGAGAATTTTCAACTGGCTTGTCTGAGCATCTCCGCCCAGCTCAGCCCCTGCGTCCCGGCTGAGTCCCAGTCCCAAACCAGCATCTGTGAGGAAAACACAGATTACTGAGACTAAAACTCTTCCAGATGCTCCCCGGCATCCCAGATCCGGGGGGCTAATTAATTTTCAAGGGATGCAAACCTTCAGGTTTTCCAAAATGTGGGAAAAATTGGATCTTTGGGGCAAAACCTTCCGCGCAGAATTCTGCGTATTATCATTTCGTTCTGCTTCTTTCTTCCAAATTTATTTTCACACCTTTCCAGCCTTCCTGGGGAACGAACTCTTACGGATTCAGCGGGAAAAACGAAGGAGCGTTTTGTGCCTGTAAACCCCCCAAACATGATGATTGGGGTTTGGGTTTTTTTTTTTTTTTCTCTCCTTGCAGTGGGACGTTGGTTTCTTGTCACGCTTTTGCGGCGTCGCGTCCGATTCGGAGCCTCGATGGAAAATTACCGTCGGGCGAACAAAGAAACCCGGGATTGGGGAGCGGGAAAGGGAACAAACAGGCGGGCCGGGAAGCCGGGAGGAAATCTTGGGCAGGGGAAGGGAAGGGAAAGAAAAAGCTCACGCTGCGGGGGGCAGTGAAAATAACCCCCCCCCGGGAGGGGCTGGGGCCGTGGGAAAGGGGGGCGAGCCGCTTCCGTGCCCCAGAATCCCCCCAAGAGGAGGGTTGCGTGGCTGGGCTGGGATGGGGAGGGGGCCGAAGCGCGTTCTACGCGCGCTTGAGGCTGGCGGGGGCGAGCGATTGCACGCTTCGTGGTCTTCACCGGGGCTTCTCATGCCTGCACCCCCGTCCAGCAGCTGCGTTTTGGGGGGCAAAGGGGTGATTTCTCCTTCCCTGGTTTTATCCAGCACCGCGTGCCTTTGCGAGCAGCAAGCGTGCAAGGGGAGCAAGCGTGCAAGGGAAGCGAGCACGGAAAAGGAGTTCGCATGTGAAGGGTGCGAGTGTGCAAGGGGAGCAAGCAGGCACGGGAGCGAGTGTGCAGTGGGTGTAAGCGTGCAAAGCATATGCGCAAGGAGAGCAAGCGTGCAAAGGGAGCGTGCAAGCGGTATGAGTGTGCAAGGAGACCAAGCTGCAAAGAGAGCGGGTGTGTAAAAGCATATCCCCAGATATGCAAGGGGAGTGAGCGTGCAAGAGGGGCAAGTATGCACAGGAGCAAACGTGCAAAGGGAGCAAGAACAGAAGAGGACCAAGCGTGCAAGGGGAGCAAGCGTGCAAGGGGAGCAAGCGTGCAAGGGGAGCGAGTACCCACCACAAACTGGGGGCAAATAGCCTAAATTTAGCTCATGAAGAAGCAGGTGGAATGGGGGTGACCTTGAGGGTGACCTTGGGGGTGACCTTGTGGTGACCCACAACCCTCCAGCCCCGGGGTTTGCTGCTGCTGGAGATGACTGTGACCTTGGGAAAAGCCTTGACCATGACGTTGATCCCCCCCCATGAAGTTTCTCCACCTGGGAGGATGAATCCAGGTCCAGAACATCCCAGGAAATGGCAAAGGGGGTGGGGGGATGAAGAGCCTGGGAGAGGAGGGAGGAGGCAGCTGCCTGATCCTGGGCAAGATGGTGCCCATCAGCCCAGCATCAGGCTGCCACATGCCCAACTCCGCTGCCCTCCACCCTTGGGCAAGAGCTTGGTATGAGGAAGAAACTCCTTGTCCTCCTCCTCCTTTTCCTCCTCCTGCTCCTCCTCCACACATCCCGGAAGGGTTGCCGAAGCCTGTCCAGGGTGTCATCCCAAAATCCAACTCCCACCCCATAGAAACCTGTCTCCAGGTGCCTCCACCATGGTCCTTCTCAGTGGGGGCACCTGCTCAAGAGATCTTCAGAACATCTGCTGGCATTCACCCCACGGATGTTCTTCACCCCACAGTTGTTCTTCACCTCACAGATGTCCTTCATCACGTGGATGTCTTTCAACACCATGGATGCCCTTCACCTCACAGATATGCTTCACCCCATGGATGTCCTTCACTTTGCAGATGTTCTTCACCCCATGGATGTCCTTCACCTTGCAGATGTTCTTCACCCCATGGATGTCCTTCACCCCATAGATGCTCTTCACACCACCAACATCATTCATCCACCCATGGACCCCACCAAGCCCACCAGGAAGTGACACCTACTGATGCTATGAGCTCCCCAGGTCTCATCCTCCACTTGCAGCCGGACGTGCTGGAGCAAAGCTCCATCACCCTCCCAGCTGCCAGCCGGCGACGGGCCCCAATTATTGCAACAGGAGGCAACAAGCCTTAGCCTGACACATCCCCCCCCCCCCCCCCCCGAATTTTGGGGTTCTCGCAGACGGGCAGCAGGACAGGTCCCTGCAGCTCCAGGATGGATCATTTTTGGGTGGGTGTTGCCAGGATTTGACCTTGGCTTTGGAAAGCGAAGGGATATTTTTGCTCCCCTTGCAAAAGCTGAGCATGGTTTTCTGGGAGGGGGGGGGGTTGTTGAGCAATAGGGTGAGGTGGAGGGGGGAACCCCTAAAATATTGACACACAGGCCCCCCCCCCCCAGCAAACTGGAGAACGTGGAAAGGAGGTAAAAATAAACCAGACACCCAGCGCAGGGAGCAATTCCAAAACCACAAGAATTTTGGGGGCTGAAAATCACGGGAGGGATCAAAGCGGCTGCGTGGGAACCGCGCAAGCCCCGGCAGGATCCGGACGTGACCTTCCTTTGACATTCCCAAACTTTTGGGTTCATCCAACCGGCGTCGCTCCCCATCCCGGCGCACTTGCCCCATCCCCCTCCCACCCCCTAACCCGGCCCTTGAAGCACCCAAAGGACCCTGATGGGTGGGTGGGTGGGGAGGGGTGCGTGTGTGTTTTTGGCCACTTGGCTTTTTTTGGGATGCTCTGAGCATCCCCCAGACCCACCAGGAGGGAGGTTTGCAGCCGGGCTGGTTTTCCAGCATTCTGGGATGTGATGGGAAGCACTCGCTCTCCCAGCATTTCCCTATCGCTCGCTTATGCAAAGAATTCGGTGCTAAAAACTCGGCGCCGGGGGCTTTGCTCCGGCTCCATCCCACCCTCCCTGAGGGATGTGCTGGTGATGCTGCCCGGGGGGGGGGCCTGGCTTTTGCGGTTGCATGGGAATTGCATGGGATAATTGTATAGGATTGCACGGGGATTACATGGGAACTGCATGGGATTGCATGGGAATTGCATGGGATTACGTGGGAATAGCACGGGGTGACTGCATGGGATTGCATGGGGATTGCATGGGATGGCATGGGAATTGCATGGGATGATTGCGTGGGAATTGCATGGGATGATTGCATGGGAATCACCTGGGAATTGCATGGGATCATGTGGGAAATGCATGGGATGATTGCATGGGAATTGCACAGGGATTACATGGGAATTGCATGAGATTACATGGGAATTGCATGGGATGATTGCATGGGAATTGCATGGGAATTCTGTGGGTATTGCATGGGATTATTACATGGGGATTGCATGGGATGATTGCATGGGAATTGCATGGGAATTCTGTGGGAATTGCATGGGATAATTACATGGGGATTGCATGGGATGATTGCATGGTATTGCATGGGAATTGCATGGTATTACATGGGAATTCATAGGACTTCATGGGATTATATATGAATTTCATGGGATTGCATGAGATGATTGCATGGGATGATTCTAAGGGATTTGATTGGATTATTGCATGGGATTGTACTAGACTGGACTGGGATTGCATGGGATGATTCCATGGGATTGGATGGGATTTCATTGGATGAGCACATGGGATGATTGCATGGGACCCTATGGGATTGTATGGAATGAATGCATGGGATTGTATGGGATAGCGTGGCATGACTCCCTAGGACTCCATGGGATTTTCACTGAGATGTTTGCATGGGATTTAATGGGATTTAATGGGATTGCATGGGATGAATCCACGGGCTTGTATGGGTGTGTATGGGATTATTCTATGGGTTTTAATGGGATTGTGTGGGATCGTATGGAATGATTCCATGGGACTGTGTAGGATTTCATCAGATGATTGCACGGGATGGCGTGGGAAGCAAAGCCTGAAAACGTGGAAAGAGCCACTTCCACAGGTACCTGAAGGACTTTGGGACTGCAGGATTAAGGTGAAGGGGGATATTTTGCCCCCGGGCACTTTGGGAGGGGTTCGGGCCCCGTTCACAGCCCTCCAGCAAACGGTCTGGGCTTTGAACTGGTCCCATCGCATTTACAGCCCCCGGGAACGGGGAAGGAAAATCCAGCCTGGGAGATAGCAGAGATGGTTTGGCCACTGGAGGATTGACGTTGGATTTCAAAGCCTGAAACCTTCCAAAGTGGCTGGAGAAGGTGCAAAAAGCTTCTTGGGGGGGAGGTGTGTGTGTGTATCCAGACGTATCCAGCCGGGAAAACCCCCCAGATTGGGGATTTGCTGGTGAATCGATTCCTTTTCCCCGCAGCCAGACCGCAGACGTCACCCCTGGTTTTTGGGGGGTCCGAGCCCCCTGCTCCACCATCTCCGCTTGTTTCTAATGAGTGGCGACTTTCCCTTTGCTTTTGTATTTAATGAGCCGCTCATTAAAACCTTGGGCTTTAATTACCCCAGCCGAGGTGCAGCGGGGGCCTCATTTCCAATTTCCTTTCTTGAATTCTTTTAATTGGGAGAAGCGAGGGGCCACTGACCCGGAGCTGGAAGAAAACCAACCAAGGGTAGGGTTTTGGGGGGCTGTTTTTCACCAAGTTTATCGGAGATCTTTGCAACACACCCCCCCCCCAAAAAACCAGGAGAATATCCCCAAATCCATGAGGAAAGGGGCTACAAGTTCCACTTTATCTCACCCACTGCTGCTCAGCGGGTGCGTTTGCTGACTCTTCACCTCTCCCAACCTGACGCAGCTAATAATCCTAATCCTAATCCAGATAATTTCCACCCAACCTTTTTCTTCTCCATCATTTATAAAGCCTAAATAAGAATTTGAATAAATCCCAATGCTGACGGAGATGGTTTTGGGGAGGTAGGTTTTGTGTTTTGGAGGCGAGCCGGCGGCGTGGCTTTTTTCTTCTTCTCCGACTTGGAAAGGAACGGGTCAAGTCAGGAGTTTTGCAATCCGCCTCCGGAATTTTTTGGGAGATGCTGAGTCATGAGTTTGGGCAACGGGGTTATTGAGAGGGCGGGTGAGTCTTGGTTGGGAGCATCCCCCTAAAAAATCAACTTGCATCATCCCGGGAGGAGAAAGGACACCTGAAAAATCAAATTGTATCATCCTGGGTGGGTGATGGCCTCCAAAAAAACCAACTTTCATCATCCTGGGAGGAGAATGTCCCCCAAGAAATTAAACTGCATTGTCCTGGGAGGATGATGACCCCCAAAAAATCAAACCGCATCACGCTTGGAGGATGACAGCCCCCAAAAATCCACTTGCATTGTCCTGGAACGGTGATGATCCCCCCCCCAAAAATTAACTTGCATCATCCTGTGAGGGTGATGATCTCCAAAAAATCAACGTGCATTATCCTGGAAAGGTGATGACCCCCAAAAAAATCAAATTGCATCATCCTGGAATGATGATAACATCCCCCAAAAGTCAAATCACATCATTCTGGGGGTGTGACACCCCCCCAACCCCATCCCAGCGCTGCCGGCGTGGGGGGCCCAGGGCAGTGGGGTGATGCTCCCCACCCTGGGGCAAGGGTGATGAATGTTATTTTTACTTCTGAGTTAGCAGAAACACGTTTGATGTACAAGACTGGCTTTCGAACATGCCCCTGCAAAAGAGGTTTTATGACTGAAGAGCAAAGAAATACCTGACTAATTATTATTCAGCGAGTTAATTAGGTAATGGGGATTAATCCATCTTCCTGCGGGGTGGTAATTGCTGAAGTGAGCTTGCTCTGACCTATTCCCACTGCAGAAACTGGGCACTTCCCAGTCCAGTAAGGGGATGGGGCCAGCGGGAGAGCAAAGCCCATCTTGCCCAGAGCTAGAGGAATTTTTAATGCAAGATATGAGGATTTTGGAGCTTTTTCAGTCCCTTTCTGGTGGTTGATATCTTGGGATGCCAACACCCAGTGTCTGCTGTGCTCTCGGTGGGTGCAGGGGACAAAACCCCACCCTTGTGTGTGTGGAATTATGAATGAAATTAATCAATGAAAAATGGAATGGAACCCCATGGAGCGCCCTGAAAGCTCTCTAGATCTTCCAGCTCCACGGAGCATCATGTCCTGCATCCCCCTGGGAGATGCTCAGCAGCACCCAACCCACCCTCGTACTTAATATCGAAACACTGACGATGCTCCTGGCCTCTAAAACCGCATTTATGTAACCCCTCATCCCCAAATCCCTGGAAAATCATCCCAAAATTTCTCCTCTGGCTCCTTTCCATCCTCCCCATGACTGACCAGCTGCAGAAAGCCCATTTTGGAGATGCTGGTGGGGATGCTCCTGCTGCACCAGCAACTTGCAGGCTGTCAGGATGCCTTAAACTAGCAGACTGGGTCTATTTGGGGTGAAAGATCAGCTTTTTGGGCTTTGCCAAGCTCGTCGGAGAACACAGGATGGTAGCGAAAGCCGCTGCTCCAGGAGCAAAGCTGCAGTTTCCCTGGGATGCTCAACATCAGGCAGGATCTGGCCTGGATCAAAAATTCCCACTGCAAATTCCCACTTGTTCACGTGTCCCTTATCGTGGCGACCTTGAGCCAAGGTCGGTGGCTTTGGGGACGTGGTGGCCGCCGGCCTCGGGACAACAGCTTGGCAAAAAAATGTCCTTATTCCACCTTTTTTTTTCTCCCCAGGCAGAGAAAATCCTGGTGGTTGAACCCCCAAAGCCTTCCAATCCCCCCCAAATTGTCCCCTAGCATCACCCACCCCGTAGCAACAGGATGAGACAAGAAAAAAAGAACGGAATGAATCAAAAATGGAACCAAAAAGGCGCATCCCTGCAAATGAAGAGGTGTGAGTGGCCGTTATCCGCTTATTATCATTAATCATTAATTGTTATCCTTAACAGCTGCTCTCCTTTGGCTCCCGAAGGAAACGGGGACTATTTCATCTCCACGTTATGGGGAAAAGGGGGAAAAAAAAAAAAATTTCCCCTTTTCTGGCAGTTTTTGGCCTCGTGAGGAGAGTTTGGGAAGCCCAAGGGTGGGGAAAAGCAGCATTATATACATATTTATGTGTGTGCATATATATTTGTGTACGTGTGTGTGTGTGTACGTGTGTGTGTATACATACATGTGCATATCCCTTTTTCTCTCCGCTTGGAGGATGATGAGGTACCCATTCCCGTGAACATGCAAATCCAAGGGGAAAAATGGATTTCCCCCCCCCCCCTTCCCTTCTCTTCCCATGGTTTTCGACTCCGGCTCCGTCGACACTCCACCTCCCAGCACTGTGCCGTGACTCACCCGGTTATTTTTAGCCCCGGCCTCTTTTCTCCCCATGTTTCCATGCCCTAAAAATGCAAAACGAGGGCTGAGATGCAAAACTGACCTTTGCGAGACCCAGGAGTAAAGGATCGCTCCCCCTCCCCCCGTTAATAAACGAGGAATTCCCCTTATTTTCCAACGTTTTCCACCTTTCATGGGTGGAAAGGCACTGAAACTGGTTACTGGTTTAGGACTGGGAAGTCGCTGCCCGGCCTGGCAAACTTTAAACAAGGCTCGTTGCTCGTGAGCTGGGATAAATTAAATGACGCTCGTTGCGAATTGCTTTTATTGGATTCGGCTTTTATTGCTCTCTCTCTCGGACGCGGAGCATCTGTCTGGCTTTGACCCAAGGACTGGAGGGCTTAATGCTCTTTAATCCCAGCCTAACAAGGAGAAGGGTTCAACTAGTCCCAGTTTTAAAGAGAAAAAGTGAAAGCCGAGAGGATCCAGCCGTTAAATCCGAACCTGTTGGATGCAAAAGTGCTTTGGTGTCTTCAGAACTGGGGCCGATGCTTCCCCACATCCCTCGAGCCGGACTAAGCGGTGCTGGGATGCTGCAGGACCTGGATAAGGATGGAGCTGAAAAACCTTCTGCGAGCAACGTCAAATCCTGATGGAAAACTCAACCCAAGCTATTTTGAGGCCGAAATCCCCGGGGAAGGTTGTGCCAGCGTTGCCCAACTCGCTTTTATTACAAATCCCAGTTTCCTCATGGACTTTGCTCCAAATTTCATCACCTGGGCTGATGTTTTCCAGCTTCAGATGCTTCCTGATCCAACTCCATCCCAACCAGCACCTTCAAAGAGCCTCAGACCAGCAAAACCGCTGCAGTTTGACCCAATTTGCCGAGCCAACGGGGTCACTGGGATGAGGCGCTGGCCAGATGTTGACGGCTGCTTCCAGCTGTTTGTCACTGTTGTGGAAGCATCATTGGGAACGACGAGCTCCGGGAGGATTTTTCTGTGGTTTTTTGGGGGGAATGTGGAGAAATTGGGATGGTGGATGTCTGGAAATCCCAGTTTTATGGATTTTTGCCTGGATTTTAAAATGGGAAAAAAAACAACCTTTTGGCTCAGGGACTTAAAGGTCAAGTGCCTTGAAGGACGGTGAAAATATTAAATTCCCCCTCCCCAAAGTGGATTAATTCTGTCCCAAGGGTGCTCAGCATCAGAGTTCAAGTGTGAAAGTTTTCCCGAATTTATTTTTTTAGGGATAAGGTGGGATTTTTGACTGCGGAGATGCCGATGCCATCGAGTCCTAGCAAAGCCAAATCCCATCCTCCGTGCCATCCGGCGATGCCGGTTTTCTTACCCAAAACCATCCCGGCAGGAAGAGGGTGAGGATGGAGACGCTGAGCCCATCCCCGTGGCCTCCAGCCAACACACCTTGACCTTCAAAACAAATGATAATCCCAATTTTCCCTTTTCTTCCCTCATTCTCATCCCCTCCCACCCCCTGCGATTCCTCCGGGGTCTTATTTGACCCTTTATCCCCCCCGTTCCGAGGGCCGGGACTGATCAAATCCCCCCTAAATCCCCCCCTGGCTCATTGGCACCGGCGGGATTATCGCTCTGCCGGCCTTTTCCCTTCCATCAGCATTCCCGCCCGACA